>NW_021024888.1:3308785-3383847 GCF_004153795.1 Camellia sinensis
CCCCAAACAGTCCCTATGTAGACCAAAATCAGTGGCAAAATGTGTTGGGATGGTGGCTCGGAATGCATTCAAATGAAGCTCATGCAATGGTCGGTAAACGAGGCATACAAGTACAACTCTCAAATGCACTTAAAGAGTGAAAATCATGGGAATATGGCATACATATAAGCTCTGAAATATGATGTGCAATGGCTCCAAAACATGAAAACACCTCAGTATATGCATGCAATAGGCCTCAAAACTCAAAGCTAGGCATGGATATTGTACTACAAGCATGCAAAACAAGCATCATTCAACCATGAGACCCAAAAACAGAGCTAAGGCAGTCCAGATCATGCACAAAATTAGTTTTAAGGCATGGCCAAAAAGTGCTAAAATCAAGGGCCAACGAAGCATGCAACACAAGCTAGTAAAGGAGATTTGCACTACAAGTATGCGAGGCAATAAAGTGGCTACCAAACTAGAAAAATTCAGAGGTATGACATGTGAAATAAACCCCAAAAACCCGCTGAAACAAGGTCTATGGATGCAAGAATGATAGGCTCCTTTGATAGGCTATAAAGAGGTTTGTTCTACACATGCAAGACAGACACTTAATATGGAAAAACCACCTCTGGAAAGAGGTTATGAAGGCCCTAAAACTCACTAACAAGGGCCTGAAATGAGGCTAGGAAGCATGCAAGTAAAGGCTCCTTTGAAAGGCCATGAAGAGGGTTACTCTACACATGCAAGAGGGACACTTAATATGGAAAAATCACCTCTGGAAAGAGGTCATGCGGGTCCTAAAACCCACCAAAAATGGCCTGAAACATGCTCAAGGAGTGTGTAAATATAGGCCCCTTTGTTAGGCCAACAATGCTAGTAAACAAGACAAGGGGTGAGAGGGTCACCCCTCTCTGATTTTGGGGCTCAAAACAGTATGCTATCCATTGAAAATCCACTGGATTTTAGTGGCTAGAAGGCCAAACAAAGCTCACTTCAAAGGCCTAGATGCATGGCTCAAAACATGGTGAAAACAAGCATGCAAGGGGGTAGATGACCCCCAACAGAAAAATGACTTTAAACAAACTTCAAGAGGAGCTCAAAATAAGACTTTTATCAGTTTATGAAAAATCCCAAATATGCTTGCAAATAGAGCACAGATATGAAAAAAAATAAGGACCAAAAGAGGGGACTAGTGTGTTACCCTTGTAGCACAGCAAGACAGGAAGCTCTGGACCAAGAAACCAGCTCCTCAAGCTCTGAAAACAAGCTCCAAGGGCCTCCAAGCAATGGTGGAAGTGTGTGGTTGTGAGATGGTGTATGAAGGACCAAGAACAAGGCTCTATTGAACCTAAACGAGAGAGATATAGAAGGAGATATGTGTATGTATGCTCCAGCAACCTCTGAACCTTTGCAACGGAAGGGAGGCCCTTCCTTTATTGAGAAGAGAGGCCAAAGCTTCTCTTGGAAGCTAAAAACCAAGAATAAACATCCTCCATACATGCAGCAAATGCCTCCCAGCTGGCATAGCTGGAAGCAACTCAGTGAGACAAAGCTGCAGGTATCTGGCCGACCAGTTCAGGTGGTCGGCCGACCACTTCCCCTGGTCGGCCGACCAGTTCAAAAGGGTCAATTGAACAAAAAGTGGTCGGCAGCCCTAATTGGTGGTCTCCAAGGTGAAAGCAAGCTAGTGGTGGTATGGGAGACTAGTAAATGTGGCCCAAAAGTAAGAGAGAACACTTACTTGTCAAGAAAATCGGCTGGAGGAGAGAGAGATGGTCTCCAAAAGAATTGCTGGCCTCCCACCCTTGTACCACCTTCCAAACGTGGAAAACAAGGTCCATACCAAAAATGAACCAAGACAGATGCAAAACGAGGGTTCGGGGGCCAAAACGCGCAACCGGGTGCCCCGAAAACTGATTGTTAAGCATTGAAAGTGGCGTGCAACCACGAAGGTGGTCTCCTGGGCCACAGTGTCCCTCTAAAAAGAGGAAACAAGGTGTGTGCCAAAAACCAGAGCAAACGGAGAAAGTTAAGCGGTCTCGAACCGAGGCGCAGGGCCGATGGCTCCGAAAACCAGAAACTGGTCTCCAAACGGGAATAGTGGTCTACGACCACGAAAAGTAGCCTAAAATCACTGAGAGATGGTCTACGAGACCTCTCCCTTCCTTCGGAAAGAGAAAACAGAACCTGGTTCACAAACCGAGGAAAAGCACAAAAGAGTCTCGAAGTCCGGAGGCAAGGCTCTCAGCCAAGACTCCATAACCTTAGAACGAGCACAACATGCGCAATCACCGAGCGCTCAATCGATGACGTCTGAGTCTTAAGGTCGGTCAAAAATAGGGTGTCTACACTCGGTATGCACCGCATATAGTAGATACTGACTATAAGAAAGCCAAAAAATTTGAGGGTGGACTCAATGTGGAAGTACTTGATCGGGTCAATGTTCTCAAATTGACTAAATATGTGGATGTTCTTGATAGCGCTATCATGTCTAAGGCAAATATTGTAGCTTTAAAGTAGGCCAAGACACTGGTGACTGACTGCAGGGGTAAGAGGCAGGGATTTAATTTTAAGAAGGGCAGGAACAACACACAAAATAAGAAACAGAATACGGGGTCGACAAGTAGTTCCATCCAAGGGAACAATTCTATACCGCCTTGTCCAGAATGTGGTAGAAGACATAAAGGGTTTATTACAAAATTTTTGGGGCATGTTATCGGTGTGGCAAAGTGGGTCACATAGTCAAAGATTTTCCTCTCGCATCTCAAGGCACTAATAGACCTGTAGCAAGTGCTGCGGTATCAACCGGTACACCAAAACCCACTTCTAAAGCTACAGGGAGAGAAGCTTTAAGGCAAGGCCGGGTTTTCATACTTGTACCTAGAGATGTGCAAAATACTGAGATAGTAGTGTCAGGTATACTCCTTATTTGTGCTCAAAATGCTTATATCTTGATTGACTCTAGGTCTACGCATTTATTTGCATCGCATGCTTTTTCAAGAAAATTATCTAGACCACTGAAACAAATGAATTATTTATTAGCTGTGTCTTCACCTACTAAGGGGTCTATGACTTGTGCATATATGTATCCTACATGTGAGATTGCTATTCGAGATATGATTTTATATGTTGATTTGTTGCCTCTGAATCTTGATCATTTTGATGTAATTTTAGGGATGGATTGTTTAACGAAATATCATGCCACTATCGATTGTATAACCAAACAAGTTGTTTTTGTCTACCTAGATTACCTGAATCTATATTTAATGGAGTTGGTGTTGTACCTCCCCCATATTTGATTTCATCTATAAAAGCATGCAAATGGATTAGAAAGGGGTGTAAAGGGTATTTGTGTTGTGTATTGACTGTGTCTGCTATTGATAAAGCTAATGTGGACAATATTCCTATAGTCAGAGAATCCCCATATGTTTTTCTACATGATTTGCTAAGGGATTTGATTGACAGGGAAATTGAGTTCACTATTGAGGTGATACTGGGTACACAGTCAATTTCTAAAACCCCATACCTGATGTCCACTACTAAACTGAAAGAGCTGAAAATTCAATTACAAGAGTTGTTGGACAAGAAGTTTATCAAACCTAGTACATCACTGTGGGGCGCTCCAGTCTTATTTGTGAAAAAGAAGGCTGGTTCATTAAGGCTTTGAATTGACTATCGTGAATTGAACAAGGTGACAGTGAAGAACAAGTATCCGTTGCCACATATTGATGACTTATTTGATCAGTTGTAAGGTGCCCAAGTATTTTCCAAGATTGATCTTAGATCCGGATGCCACCAATTGAAAGTTAAAGCCAAAGGCATCGAAAAAACTGCTTTCTGAACAAGGTACGAACATTATGAATTTCTTGTTATGTCTTTCGGAGTTACTAATGTGCCTACTGCATTTATGGATCTTATGAATAGAATTTTCAAGCCATTCCTCGATGAATTTGTGATTGTTTTTATAGATGATATTTTGATTTACTCCAAAAGCAAAGAGAAACATGAACATCACTTGAGAATTGTTTTTCAAGCCTTCAGAGAGAAGAGATTGTATGCTAAACTAACAAAATGTGAGTTTTGGTTGGATAATCTTATGTTTTTGGGACATGTGATTACTAAAGATGGTATTTTAGTTGACCCGCAAAAGATTGAGGCAATTGTGAATTGGCCTAGACTGACCAGTGTTACTGAAATTCGAAGTTTCTTAGGTTTGGCCAGATACTACCGAAGATTTGTGAAAGATTTCTCCAACATTGCTTTGCCACTTACTCAGTTGACTCATAAGGGAGTACCGTTTGAATGGACTGATCAGAGAGAGTTAGCTTTTTAAGAATTGAAGACTTGACTTGTGACTGCATCGGTTCTCACCTTACCCTTAGGTACAAATGGATATACTATTTTTAGTGATGCTTCTTATAAGGGTTTGGGGTGTGTATTGATGTAGAATGGAAAATTAATAGCATATGCTTCCTGACAACTGAGACTGCCCGATAAGAATTATCTAACCCATGATTTGGAGCTTGTCGCAGTGGTATTTGCATTGAAAATTTGGTGCCACTACCTATATGGGACAACATACGAAGTTTACATGGATTGCAACAGCTTAAAATATTTCTTTACCTAGAATGAGCTAAATATGAGACAACAGAGATGGCTGGAACTAATTAAAGACTATGACTTGCGAATCTTGTACCATCCAGGGAAAGCTAATACCGTTCCCGATGCACTGAGTCAGAAATCAATTGGGAATTTAGCTTGTCTACTAATCGGGCAAAGAGCATTATTACGTGATCTTGAGAAATTTGAAGTTGAAATGGTTTTGTGCAAACAAGGCGGAACTTTGGTTGCTATTTCTTCTCAACCGGCGATTCTTGAGGAGATTAAAGAAAAATAGCAACAAGATGAATTCTGAAGAAGAATGTTGACGAAAGGGAATCTAAATCAACACTGGGTTTCATTTTTGAGAATGATGTGCTAAAGTTTCAAGGCCAATTGTGTGTACCGAATGATGTTGAGTTAAAGAAGCGAGTTTTGCAAGAAGCCCATAGTTCAAAATTCTCTATCCATCCAGGAAATACAAAGATGTGCCAAGACTTAAAGAAAAAATTTTGATGGCTAGGAATGAAGAAAGAAATTGTTGAATTTGTGTCTAAGGGTTTAAATGCCAACAAGTCAAAGCTGAGCATCAACGACTTGCGGGATTACTCCAACCACTGCCAATACCGGAGTGGAAATGGGAGTATATCACTACGGATTTCATTGTTGGACTACCTTACTCCAATAGAGGTATGGATTCGATTTGGGTTATTGTTAACCGTTTGGCGAAATCTGCTCATTTCTTACTTGTGAAAACATTTTATAATGCGGATAAGTTGGCTTCTATTTATATTAATGAGATTGTGAGATTGCATGGAGTGCTTGTGTCAGTTGTTTCTGATAGGGACTCAAAATTCACATCAAGATTTTGGCAAAGTTTGTTGAAGGAATTGGGAACTGAATTGAGACTGAATAGTGCATATCATCCACAAACCGATGGTCAGTCAAAAAGGACAATACAAACTCTAGAGGATATGTTGCGTATGTGTGTACTGGACTTTCAAGGAAAATGGGAAACCCATTTGCCTCTAGCCGAATTTGCTTATCACAATAGTTTCAAGCATTGGCATGGCATTTTTCGAAGCTTTATGTGGTAGAAAATGTCGGTCACCGATTTGTTGGGCAGAAGTCGGAGATGGACCTTTACATGGGCCTGAAATTGTGCAAGAAACGACGTAAACAATGAAGCTAATCCAACAATGATTGAAAACTGCACAAAGCCGATAGAAAAGTCACGCAGATGTTCGATGGCGAGATAAAGAATACGAAGTGGGCAATCATGTTTTTATTAAGTTGACACCAAAGAAAGGGCAAACTCGCTTTGGAACCAAGGGCAAGTTGGCACCAAGGTATGTTGGGCCGTATGAAATCATCGAGAAAATCAACCTAGTGGCGTATCAGGTAGCTCTTCCTCCTGAAATGGTGCATATGCATAATGTATTTCATGTTTCAATGTTGCGGGATTATCTCTGAGATCCTTTTCATGTTATTGAGTCTACCCATGTCCTTTTGAGTGATGATTATACTTATGAAGAAAGGCCCATTTAGATTATAAATCAACGGGTCAAGAAGTTAAGGAAAATAGACATACCGTTAGTGAAAATGGATTGGCAAAATCATGGTAGCATTTATGCGACTTGGGAAAGAGAAGATGATATGAAGAAAAGATATCCAAACCTCTTCCCACTTGATCCTATGTTCTTCCCGGAGGAAGGTAATTGAGTTTGGAGGACCAAATGTCCAAAAGGGGAGAGAATGCGACAACCACCTCCCTAATTAATTAAATTAATTATGTGCTTTGCATAGATCATGTGATTATGTGTTCAATATGAATTATGTGCCATGTGTTATATGTATTGTATTAGTATGGTGAACATATATGAATGGGTGGTAATTGAACTTGTCTCATTCAGTAATTTAAACAAGTTAAAATTAAATAATTGGATGGGTAATTAGAGCCTAATCCACATTGGTATAATTAAGTTTAGGTTAATTTAGATTAATCTAGCTTATGGTGAGAATTTGAATTTAATTGAAACTTATAATTAAAGCTAATCTAATTTATATTGTCTTAAGCTAGTCATCGATGAGTGGGAATAACAGGAGTATGGTGGACCTTGTTGAGCTTTAAGGCATATATGCAAAGAGAGAGAGAGAGAAGACTTCTTGAGAGAGAGCTCAACAAAGAGAAAATAAGAGAAAGAAGAAGAATTAAGGGAGATTAGGCCAAAGCTTCACAAGTCAATCAATCAAAGTAAGAATTCCCCTCTCATTCCATGAAATTGAGATGTCATCTTCATAATCTTTTAGAATATGAGATGAATTAGGATGAATTTATGATTAAGTTGAGGATTTGTTGTTG
This sequence comes from Camellia sinensis, assembly GCF_004153795.1. Taxonomy (NCBI): domain Eukaryota; kingdom Viridiplantae; phylum Streptophyta; class Magnoliopsida; order Ericales; family Theaceae; genus Camellia; species Camellia sinensis. Next base: position 3,315,732 of record NW_021024888.1, read on the forward strand.
TAATTGACAAGCTAGAACATGCAAGCTAATATAGAGAAGAATTGAAGGAATTTGTTGTCAAATTCAACATGCATGGCATGGATTCATCATATTCTTCTTCATACACATCATTTCTTGCATGAGTTTTCAAAATTGAAGAGGAAACTTCAAAAATTCTGGATTGGAACTCATGAATATATATTTTGGTGATTTAAACTTTGAACACAAAGAACTTGAACACTGCATGGAAATTGAGTTTGATTTAAACTTATGATTTTTGTTTGAAGTTAGAAATTGTGAATTCAACATGTTTTTATGAATTTTGAGCTTTGAAATATATGGATATGAAGTTAGATTTGGAAGAAAGGAAGGTTCAAAAACAAGAGCAACTTTTGGACAACATTTTATCCCAGACCGCTCGAGCGGCCTTGTCCACTGCTCGAGTAGCCAGTCCTCCTATGCGTCATGCATTTTTCTCGCTCGAGCAGCTTGGGCCACCACACGAGCGGCTAACCCTCCTTTGCAACATGCATTCTGCTCGCTTGAGTGGCCGAGACCACCGCACAAGCAGCCAAGGCTATCGCACGTGTGGTCAATAGGGCAAGCCTGGTTTTGTTTTAGCTCCATTTTTTCAACTTCTGGGCCTCCGTTTACATGGTTTTCACATGTTTTCATGTGCATATCATAGGCATGAAAGAAAATAAAGAACAAAAATTTATAACCGAACGGATAAGCAATGAATAGAAACCGAATAAGTATAAGTACCGAATAGAACCAACTAAATCAATTAAATGTAATTGAGTTGTGCTTGAATTTTTTTGTTTCGGTCAAACGTTGTATCTTAATCACGTAATTTTGGGTGCCCACCGTGAGTAACAATGTTGTAAAGGTATATTCAACTGTACTTATTTTCTGATCGTTGAATGCATTGTTTTCTGAAATACAGTTATTGAATGAATAATTGTTCAACTTTGTGAACTATAATTGTGGCATCCATAGCAACTGTTACTTTTACTGCTACTGCTACTGTTACAGAGGTCTCTGTTAGTTCCAACTCTTGGAACTACTATTTGCTATATTGATGACCATCAAATGACTGTTTGGTGTTTAAGACCTACTGTACTATTTACTATTGGATGTACCATGTATCACTGATATGATTTCCTGACTCTGAAATGTATAAAAGACCTCTTCGTGAACTGATTCACTACTAAAACTGAATGTTTTGAATTGTTATAAGGACATCATTCATAAACCCCTTTACACAATTGTTATGCACGGGGCTCTAGCTCACTATTTAATGTATGTATGTAGGTGAGCAAGCACCGGAACGGACATAGCGGCGTCATCCTGAACCTTTTTTGTCAAGCCAACTACTATGCCTCACCGTGAGGTTCCGAACAGTCAAGTGTTAAGGCTTTTTGGGTGGTTCTAAGTTCACCCTTTTGAACTTGTGTATGCGCGACATGAATGTTTTATGACTTTTGTTACTACTGTTTTGGTAATGGGATTTAATTCCCTAACTTATGTTTTCATTTTGAACGTAAGTGTTTTATGGACTTAAGTGTTTATGTATATATCAAGGTTGTTTGTTCATTTAAGTCCTCAAAACTCATTAGATGTAATATTTTATTATTTACAGGCTTTCGCCAGCCCCTATTATTATATTACTGTTATTACTGTTAAATAGGCCTTTGCTAATCACAGATTATTGGTTGGTTACGATGCTAAACCTATAGGAGCGTGTTTGGGTTTTGACATGAACAATGAAATAAGACGAGTAATCCCGGATCCAAAACAATAAACGTGTCGGGTCTAAACCAAAATTGTTATAACCTCCCCCCTTAAAGAATTTCCTCCCCGAAATTTTAAAACCAACATAATAGCCACTATATTTAAATCAATATAACTATGATCCATCCACCGGTTATTCATTCTCATAACAACAATAAATAAGGTTTTCAATACTGAACATACAATTCACATTATCAAAATATACACAATGTTTACATTTGATTAACATAACAAGATCTTTTTCACAAGTTTCAAGTATCAACAAAAAGGTCTGGATACTTCTCACGGACTTCAGCCTCGCATTCCCAAGTTGCCTCCTCAACACCATGGTGTCTCCACAACACCTTTACCAATAGAATTGTCCTGCCTTCCAAGACTTGGTCTCGCGTGTCTAAGACTCTAACCGGTCTCTCCTCATATGAGGCATCCTCATCTACCTCTAACTTGGTCCAATCCAACACATGTGACAGATCCGACTCATACTTCTGAAGCATACAGATATGAAATAATCATGAACCCCGGAAAGCTGTGGCGGTAAGGCTAAACGATAAGCTACCTCCCCAATGGGCTCTAAGATCTCAAAAGGCCTAGTAAATCTGGTAAACAACTTCTCACTCTTCCCAAATCTCATTAAACACCGTCTACGTGATATTTTCAGTAAGACGTGGTCTTCTACCTCAAATGATAACGGTCTCCTCCATGGTTGGCATAGCTCTTTTGACGACACTGAGCCGAAACCAACATCTTACGGATAAGTGCAACCTTCTTCGTTATTTCCCAAACTAACTTGGGACCTAACGTAGGTGCATCACCCATCTCGGCCCAACACACAGGAGATCTGCATGGTCGGCTATACAAGGCCTCAAACGGTGCCATGCCAATACTTTTCTGAAAGCTATTGTTGTAGGATAACTCCACTAAAGGCAAGTGCCTCTCCCACTACTCCTTAAAGTCAAGAACACAACCCCAAAGCATATTCTCTAGAATCTGAATGGTACGCTCTGACTGTCTGTTAGTTTGAGGATGATAAGTAGTACTAAACATCAATCTAGTGCCCAAGGCATTCTGTAGGCTTTGCCATAATTGAGCAGTGAAACACGGATCTCTATTGGAAACAATAGTCATAGGGACTCCGTGAAGTCACACTATGTCCCTAACATAAAGATCGGCAAGGTAATCAACTGAGTCACTCATGCGCGTTGGTACAAAGTGTGTTGACTTGGTTAACCGATCAACTATCACCCATATGAAATCATTACCCCGTTGAGTCCTCGGAAGACCCACAATAAAATTCATAATGACATGCTCCCACTTCCACTCGACTATAAGCAAGGGTTGCAACAAACCTGCTGGCCTCTGATACTCGACCTTCACTTGTTGATAAGTAAGGCACCTCGAAACAAACAAGGTTATGTCTCTCTTCATTCCCCTCCACCAAAACTGGCGACTAAGGTCGTGGTACATCTTTGTGCCTCCCAGGTGTACGACAAAGGGTGAATGGCGGAACTCTCGAAGTACCTCCTCTCTACAAGACTCCGGCACAAAAAGACAATCAAGATATCTAACACTCGAGTCAGAATACACAGTCAAGCCCTTCTCTACCTTCCCACTAGATATCTTCTCCCGAATAGACTCTGCCTCATGATCACCCCGTTGTGTTATATAACTCGGCTCACAAGTGTAGGTTGGGCAATTATAGTAAACAAACCTGCCTACTCAACAGACTTGCCAAGATGTAAGTCAAACTCGCCAATAGCGCCCAACATCTCCTATTCCCAGATGGCAATACTAGCTACACTACTAATGGATTTCCTACCCAAGACATTGGCCACTACATTGGCCTTCCCCGGATGGTAATGCAACTTGAAGTCGTAATCCTCCATAAACTCCATCCACCTTCTCTACCTCAGATTGAAATCTTTCTATAAAAGTAGAAACTTCAAACTCTTATGATCGGAGAACACCTCAAATATCTCACCATACAAGTAATGTCTCCAAATCTTCAAGGCGAAGATCACTGCTACTAGCTCTGAGTCATGAGTAGGATAGTTTCTCTCGTGTGTTTTCAATTGCTGTAAGCCATATGTATCAGGGCACAACCCAAACCATCCTCAGACGCATCACAATACACCGAATAGCCCAAATCCCTCTTTGGAATAATCAACATTGGAGCAGTGGTAAGTCAAACCTTAAGCTCTCGAAACGATTTCTCACAAGTCTCACTCTACACATTTAATTCCCTTCCTCGTCAGTCTAGTCAACTGTGAGGCTAGTCTAGAGAAATCCTTCACAAAACGAGGGTAATACTTGGCTAACCCCAAGAAACTCCGAATCTCAAAAGCATTCTTAGGTTGTTGCCAATCTTTGTCACCCATTCCCCCGATACCACATGGCCTAAGAATTTCACCTACCAGAACTCACATTTCCTGAACTTAGCATACAATTTGTGAGCTTTGAGCAACTCAAGTACAATCCGCAAGTGTTCCTTGTGTTCCTTCTCAGAGGGTGAGTAAATCAAGATGTCATCCACAAAGACAACTACAAAATGGTATAGGAACTCACGAAAGATTTAGTTCATCAAATCCATAAACAAGGCCAGTGCATTGGTTAGCCCAAAGGGCATCACTAGAAACTTATAATGGCGATACTGCATACGAAATGTCGTCTTCTAGATATCCTCCTCCTTCACTCTCAACTGGTGGTGATAACCCGATCTCAAGTCTATCGTAGAGAAATAACAAGACCCCTTCAACTAATGAAACAAGTAATCTATATGAGGCAATGGGTACTTGTTCTTAATAGTTACCCGGTTCAGCTTCTGGTAATCAATACAAAGTCGCAATGTACCATCCTTCTTCTTGGCAAAGGGAGTGGGTGCTTCACAAGGTGAAGTACTAGGGCGGATAAAACCCTCATTTAGTAATTCTTTGAGTTGAATCTTCAACTCACTCAACTCAGTGGGTGCAAGTCTATACGGTGCCATAGAAATCGGTGTTTTGCCAAGCACTAAATCAATAGAGAACTCAATCTCACGGTGAGGTGGTAAACTAGTGAGATTTTCGAGAAAGACGTCAGGGTATTCACAAATTACTCTCAGTAACTTAACCGGACCAGGTCGCTCTTAATACCCAAGAATGTAGCGAGAATGAGACTCAGCTCACCCAGACCACGTGGATCACACACTAGCAATAAGGCCCTATCAACTCGATCCCCCAGGAAATAAAAACAATCACTAGTTAAGGTGCACACCGTAACTCTCTGATGGTAACAATCAATAATGGCTCAATAGGATGACAACCAATCCATGCCCAAAATAACATCAAAACTCGACATGTCAACCAACACAAAAGTGAAAGGAAGTTGATAACTAGCAACTTCTATCTCACAACCCCGACACCCCTAGTGTAACACGACCTTACCACTGTAGACGCGCCCCGAGGGCCTTATGCTACAGTTCGGACTCAAATGTCACGGTTCTTAATTTGATCTCACAAGGTGCGATGTGAGATTGATAAATCACCAAATAGTCCAAATCCGGCAAATCGTTTTGGAAAACTGATTTTTAAGAAAGAAGTGCCAAACATGGACTGCTTTGTCAGATATAGAGTCGCCACCTAAATATTTTATTTTTGGGGGGAATTTAGGAAACCCTGACTCGTTGCCTAAGGCCACGCGTCCGTCATCACCAAAGTTGCCTCGGCTCGAGAACTTGGGTACGATTGGGGAAGGTCATCTATGAGCACCCCCACTCGCCCGATCAAAGATCGGCCACTACTATACATGATATCTCGTTTTTTGAAAACACATGCGTTTTTATTCCGGTTAATTAGCTAGAATTACTATGTGATGCGCACAGCATACAAGTATAGACTAGATTGCCTAAGTTGGAACAAAACATCTCATGTTTGTTTGTTTGAAAATGGTTTGAAAGTGCTACTCGCAAGTACGCTAAGACGTGGATTTGCCACCCTCAAGTGGGCTTAAGAAAACATGATTTTGCCACTCTCAAGTGGGCTTACAAACTCGCATTTGATGAATTGTTCTAATTCAAGTAATCTAACCTTCACCCACAGGCATTCAGGCAGTTATATCACATAAGCAAATAGCCTCATGGCCAGCATGGTTTTATGGCAGTCACTCACACGCATGCAAGGATGCTAAAGCATAAACACTTACCTAGTACTCCGAGCCAAGATAAAAACTAGTTAGTAATCAATGCATGATCCTAGTTCATGTTAAAATAGCTAATGCAACACATGAAAAATGCAACTAAGATAGGCTTGGCTATTCTAAGATGGCATATGAGATGCAACTTGATAATCATGTATTCAAATCGGTATTGAAATACAATGCAGTTAGCATGATGCGCCGAGCCCGGTGCATGCAATACAAATGAATGGATGCAAATATGCGAAGCATAAGGATGCAAATTGAAGCAGGCCCTAATCTAACCATCAAAATTAGGTAAGTAAAAGGGAGAAAGACGTGGGGTTGGAAGACATTCACACACTCATGCACACTTATTACAAAAGTGGCCCTCTCGACGGAGGGTCCGAAAGAATAATACAAACCAAACAATTAATCAACTATCCTAGATAATTAATTATTACAAACCCTTAATTAATTAACAAATTAATTACAAAAGGAGGCCGTCGCAGTTCCACCTCGAAATGATTGAATGATGCATGCTCGATCGCCTCGCTCAGAAACCCATTGCCATGCCACATGTTGCCTCTGTTTGCACTGTTTTATACCCCTGAAGACTTCACAAGTCGCTAGGATGCTTCTGAACCACTCCCTGAGCACTGTGGGAGGTCACCGGCCAGGAGATAAGGCCACCGACCATTGTAAAATGGTTATCGACCATTTGTAAGGATCTCGGCCAGATTTTGGTAGCCGGTCAGCACTGAAGATGGCCGACCAGCCATATCTTTCTGTAGAATTTTGTTTTTGCTACAACAGAGGACAGACAGTGCATGGCAAGGCATTTACAAGATAATGTGCGCATAACCACCCTCCCTATCATGCTATAAACTCGAGGGGGTATGGCTCTCGACCCTCGGACCACCAATCATGCATTTCAATGCATGATGGCCAAAGGTGCCAAGTGTGCAAATTAATGTGGAATGAATGCAACAAAACATATAAATGCCTAGAACTCTATCATGCTTGATCAAGAGCGTTGACGACCGAGGGTTGAAGCACGTTTTGTCACTTCAAGTACGAAACGTCCCTGGGCCCTCATGTTTGGTTTGACACCCCAAACCAAATACAATGCAATGCATGTATGCCAAATGCAATGTAATCATGGAAGTGCAATGCAATGCGACATAATCATGCTAAATGCAATATGACTCGAACATGCACACGAGGTTAAGGTAGCAAACATGCCAAATATGATGCAACCTAAGTTAACATGTGACAAGACGCAAACTAATGAACATGCAAGATGCAACCTAGATATACACACATGCATGGCATGCAAAGGTGGACAAGCATGCAATATTGAACCACATGGTAATGCCATAAGTATGCAATACTACAATGCAAACTAGGTATATAAGTACACAAAGTGATAGGCATGTAACAATGACACCCACCACAAGGATGCAACAACATGCAACGCGATAAGCATACGACAATACACAAACGCATGATCTATGGACTTACACTAAAGATGGATAGACCTCAGCCGTACCAAAATAGTGGCCAAAATGATGCAACAAAGGCATAAAACAAACATACAAGCATGCATGCACAATGGCCTATCACCTAAGGCATAAAAGGGGAGCTTTTGAGCATACTTAAAAGAGACAAACATGGACATTTGAGAAACATGTTAAGCTTTGAAATCATGTTAAGAGAGGTGCCAAACCAATCAAATTACCCAAGCAAAGTATGCAAGAAGGTTCAAAACTTGAAACTAGCCAAGGGACTCAAACCATGACTATATCAACCAAGCCCCAAAGGGCCAAAATGACTTAGGACAATCCTAGGGGAGGCCAAAACAAGGCTGAAACATGCATGGAATAAGGCCGAAATATGCTAAAAAGATTAGCACAAAATATGAGGCATGCAAGCTCAACAAAGGGGTGTTACACTACACCTATCGCAACCACACATGGCATGGATTATTCAAAGAAAAACAGAGTTACGACATGTCAAAATAAACCCCAAAACCCATTTAGAGGGCATCTAAATGACCTAAGCCTAGGGGATGCACAAATGACCCAAACATGGAGCATAAGACACCAACTCTTCAAAGCATTAAAAGGATGGCAAATGCAAGCTTACAAGCGTGAAACATGGACTGAAATAACATGATAAATGATGCCAAATCAATAAAACGGCCCAAGTAAAGCATGCTCACGACTCACACACCCAAAGCTAACAAGCTAGAATGCATGGTGGCTATACAAAGCATGGAAAGCATGACCAAGACAACACCAAAAAGAGCTTAAACATGATAAGACAAGGCTAAAAACTTCTCAAAGTTAAGTCAAAACATGTAAGCATGATGGTCTAAATGCATGATACATGTTTAGGTAAATAGGAGGATTGCAAGGCAAGTGTATGGTGCATGTAAGAGACCAGCAAACTAACCCAAAACAGAGGTGTAGCAAGACCAAATACCCTCTGAAATGGAGCTAAATAAAGCTAAGCAAACATGCTACCCTTATGAGCCTTTAATGCAAGCAAATGAGACAAAAGGAGAGAGGGGTGTCCCTCCCCTATTCAAGACCTCAAAATCACTTCTCCACCATTGAAAATCCTTTGGATTTCAGTGGTGAAATGGTCAAAACAAAAAGGTTTCAAAGCTCAAAAAGAAGGTCACAAAATAAGGCCTAAGAGGAGGTAGACTACCCCCAACCCAAAAGTAACCTCAAGCAAACATATTTAGCATATAAAAACAGAAATTTTTTCAGTTGGACACTAAGCATAAAACAGTATGCAAGTACTGCTAATAGCTTAAGAAAAAATGGGGAATAAAAGAGTAGTTTCTCATCCTTGAAGAACACTTCAAGAACACCAACTCCAGCACCTCCTTCTGATCAAAACCAACTCAAAAACTCTAAAATCAATTCCTTAGCACCTCAGTAACTAAGGGATAGTGTACCACTAGGTATTTTAGTGCAAAAATATGAACAAGAACACCCTTCAGAACATAATTACACACACGACTATAGAGAGAGAGAGATATAGAGAGAGAGTGATATATCTTGTATATTAGTTGGCTAAACCTCTGGAAAGGGAGGGGAGGCTCTCCTTTTATAGGAAATTTAATTCCAAGCTTCCAAGAGAAGCTAAGTGTTGGTTCAAATCCCTCCATAAACGTGTATGGAGGGCAGAGTCTGTGCTCACTAACTGGCACAGCTGGCATGCACAATGCCTGAAAAAGCATAAAAAGAGGCCTCGACTAGAAAATATGGCCGATTGACCAACAAAGGTGGTCGACCAACCAAAACAAGTCCCGACCGGCCAACACCTTTGGCCGATGGCAAGAAGAAAGGGCCGATGGCTTCATGCCATAACCAATAGGGTGTAGGGATAGCCAACAAGCCACCCTCTTTCCTCAAAAGTTGAACCACAAGTGTTTGGTCCACAACCAAGCACAAAACAATCAATTCCAAGCTTCAAAGAGAAGCTAAGTGTTGGTTCAAATCCCTCCATAAATGTGTATGGAGGGCAGAGTCTGTGCTCACTAACTGGCACAGCTGGCATGCACAATGCCTGAAAAAGCATAAAAAGAGGCCTCGGCTAGAAAATATGGCCGGTTGACCAACAAAGGTGGTCGACCAACCAAAACAAGTGCCGACCGGCCAACACCTTTGGCCGATGGCAAGAAGAAAGGGCCGATGGCTTCATGCCATAGCCGATAGGGTGTGGGGATAGCCAACAAGCCACCCTCTTTCCTCAAAAGTTGAACCACAAGTGTTTGGTCCACAACCAAGCACAAAACAGTCAAGTTGAGAGATCTTGAGGCAAGACACACGGCCGAGACCTCCGGGAACTCAGAATGAACACGAGCATGGATGATCACCGAGTGTTCAAATGGTGACGTCCAAGTCTTGAGGATGGTTAAAAATGGAGTGTCTACAACCACCAACAAGTGACTCTACCATGAGTGAAGATGCTAACTGAGCCACTTCTAACCCCAATGCTGATCCGAACATAGACGAAATAAAAGAATGCGATGCACTGATATCAATCAACACATTGGCAATAGAATTGCACAACAAGAAGTTACCTCTCACTACTGAAGGTACTTGCAACAAATTCGGCGTATAGATCTCTGCTCCACCTTCTCACCCCTCAGAGCATAAGTCTGATACACTAACTAAGTCGAAGAGGCTCCCTAATTGGCCCTCGAGGCCTGTGTTGACGATGTAGGCTAATGGCTCTATGTCTACCTCAAACTAGACGCACCAGATGCGCTACCTGCCTGAGGGCAAAACCACCTTCAGTGGCCTGACTACCCACACTGATAACATGTAGGGGGCTGCCCTCTTCCCTGATAGTTTGGTCAACGGTGAGGCTAATCTAGAGAAATCCTTAACAAAACAACGGTGATACCCAGTTAACCCCAAGAAACTCTAAATTTCAAAGGCATTCTTAAGTTGTTCCCTATCTTACATTGCCTCAATCTTAGAGGAATCTACATTCATCCCTTCCCCGAATACCACATGGCCTAAGAATTTCACCTCCTTCAACCAGAACTCACACTTTCCAAACTTAGCATACAACTTGTGGGCTCTAAGTAACTCAAGCACAACCCATAAGTGTTTCTCGTGTTCCTCTTCAGAGGGTGAGTAAATCAAAATGTCGTCAACGAAGACAACCACAAAATGGTCTAGGAACTCACGGAAGATCCGATTAATCAAATCCATAAACAAGGCCGGTGCGTTGGTTAACCCAAAAGGCATCACTAGAAACTCATTATGGCCATACCATGTAACGAATGCCATCTTCCAGATATCTTCCTTCTTCACTCTCAGCTGGTGATAATTCGATCTTAAGTCTATCTTAGAGAAACAACAAGACCCCTTCAACTGGTCAAATAAGTCATCTATACGAGGCAATGGGTACTTGTTCTTAACAGTTACCAAGTTCAACTTCTGGTAATCAATACAAAGTCGCAAAGTGTCATCCTTCTTCTTGGCAAAGAGAGCCGGTGCTCCCCAAGGTGAAGTACTAGGGTGGATAAAGTCCTTATCAAGCAATTCCTGGAGTAGAATCTTCAACTCACTTAACTCAGCGAGTGCAAATCTATACAGTGCCATGGAAATTGGTGTCATGATAGGCACTAGGTCAATAGAGAACCGATTCTCACGGTGAGGTGGTAAACTAGTGAGATCCTCGAGAAAAATGTCATTCGAAAACTACCCTTGCTAACTCTACTCAGACTGCATCGCTCTCAACACCAAAGAATGTAGCAAAAAGGAGACTAAGCTCGCCCTGACCACGCGGATCACACACTGACAACAAGGCCCTATCAACACAATCCCCTAGGAAATAAAAACACTTACCATTCGAGGTGCACACCATAACTCTCTAATGGTAACAATCTATAATGGCCCGATAGGATGACAGCCAATCCATGCCCAAAATAACATCAAAACTCGACATATCAATCAACAAAAAAGCAAAAGGAAGTCAGCGGCCAGTAACCTCTATCTCACAACCTCGACACCCATGGTCCAACACAACCACACCACCAACAGGTGACTTTACCCTGAGTGGAGATGTTAACTAAGCCACTTCTAGCCCGATGTTGATGAAAATGTAGACGAAATGAAAGAATACGATGCACCAGTATCAATCAACACATTGGCAATAGAATTACAAAACAGGAACTTACCTCTCACTACCGAAGCTGGCAACAAATCTGGCTTGGTAACAGTATGCACATGCCCCGTAGGTCTCTGCCTTACCTGCTCTCCCCTCAGAGCATAAGTTTGATACACTGACTGAGCCAAAAAGAATCCTTAATTGTCCCTCAAGGCCTGAGCTAATGGTGTAGGCTGATGACTCTGTGTCTGCCTCAAACCAGATGCACCATATGGGCCACCTGCCTGAGGGCAAAACCTTCTCAGGTGCCCTGACTTCCCACACTGATAAGAGATAGGCGACTGCCTTCTCCCCTAACTCTGGCTCTAAGAACGAGCCGAAGACGGTGCAGACTATTGCCATCATCCCTTCTGCCGGCAAACTATAGACTTATGGCCCAGCTGACCACACTTTGCAAGTGATCCCTTCCTGACCACCTCTCCCAGAACCAGAACTCGGTATTGGGAAATTGGACCTAGATTGTGCTCGATTTTTACTATCCCAAGTCTCCCTCTAAACCTCCTAACTCCTCTATCTGGATCCCCTCATCCTCTCCTTCTTGGTCTGAATTACGGTCTCTAAGTGAGTCACCACCTCCAGAAGAGGACCATAATCCCTAATCATGGATGTGACCACCTTGAAAAGGAGTTCGGTCGTCACCCTCTTCTCAAACTCCAAGCAATGACGTTCTTCCATCACTACAAGCTCAGGTGCAATTCTCGACAGACTAGTGAAAGTAGCCTCAAACTAAGCCACCAGTGTGTTAAGCTGTTTAAGCTTCAAGAACTACTCTCTTAACTTCTCCCTAATAGTGGAAGGTAAAAACTTATCCTGAAAAGCTTTAACAAAAGCCTCCCATGTCGCTCCAATGCTCTCTCGCACAAACTTCCACCACCGACCCACATCTCCCGTCAGCTGGAAGGATGCCAAGGTGAATCTCAGCCCGTCATGGTCAATGCCAAGCATCTCGTGTCTTCACTATTTGGCCAACCCACTCATCCGCCTTTAGTGGCTCTTTCAGCTCCCCCACAAACTCATCTGGATTTGATTGGAAGAACTTCCTCTTAAAAAACGATGGCCCTGTATTAGTAACATGGGCCTGGACTTGATTCTCAGCTTGGAGAATATCCATAGATTCCCGCAAATCTCCAACCATCTCACAGGCCAAAGCACCCATGGCCTGTTGACCAACTGGTTCGACCACATTGGCCTGACCATCCCTTTTCTCCCTTGCCAAAATATTATCTGGTAGCGGCACTTCTTGTCATCTAGGCTTGCCACTTCTAGGTAGAAATAGCAGTGATTAAGTGCTCTTCTAACAAGACTTCTAGAAACTCGTAGACCCAATCAATATCTTTGAAACTAAATTCCATACCCACCTAGTCACATAAGCATGCTATCACATAGCATACCAGGTTATTCCTAATATCATCTAATAAGAGAACCCATTGTGGTAATAATCACTTTCCATGATCCCAAAGTATTCAAACCCGATAGCTTTGATACCAAGTTGTAATGCCCTAAAAATATTACAATAAGATCATCCCACAACAAATATTAATTAATAACAGATGATTGGATATAATGTTTTTTCATTCATAAGGTTTCATCTCTTTACAAAAGTGTAACACATGTAGTAATACATTCACAAGTTCTAACCTTGAATCTATAGCATTTGTCATTGGTACAAAATATGAAATAAGAGTAAATAGATATGGTAATGCCTATTAGCTACAACGTTCCAAGACGGTGCTTCGTTACAACAAAAGTTAGTTTAAACTCAATACAAATAAAGCCTTAGGCTTGTACAAAATAAATTCAAAAAAAACAAAAATAAAAGCTCTTGGCTCCAAGTCCTCCTAAGCTATTACCTTGGCGAAGGTATATCACCAGCACCTGAAAGTGGTTTCCACATAGGGTGAGCCAAAGCCCAGTAAAGATAATCTAACACAGTGTATGAATCTTAACAGAGCTATAAGGTGAATGCATATGCAATGCTCATGTCAAAACATTTATATCTCTATCCAAAAATGAACCACTTTCAGGTGGAAACCACTTTGCTCCGATCAAAATGAAGCTCTTGGTGAGCTCTACCTTTTTATCAAAGGGACTATGGTGTAGAAATCAATGGATCAAGATGTATTTGAGTTTTAAAGAGGGTTTCCTAGAGAGAGAGTAAATAAATCTCGATTTTGGAGTGTCTTAGAGAGAGAGAGAGATGAGAAAATGACTCAAAAGTGACCCCTTTCGAACTGTTATATGCACAGATCATTTGAGTATAGGAATGGTTGCTCGAGCGACTAGACACAATGAAAACACCGCTCGAGCACAAGAATGGTCGCTCGAGCACACAATGCACCCCTCCTAGTAGTTCAGACCTGCAAAAGTTTGATTGAGTACAAGAAGCATCGCTTGAGCGTAGATATCAACCTGTTAGTAATTTACAAGCTATAAAAGACCGCTGAAGCGCAAGAAGCGTCGCTTGAGTGAACAAGCAAAATTCTGGGCAAAATTTCTTTTGAAAAACAAGCTACCAACCTACTCCAAACATGACAATGGTACTCCAATAGCCAAACTCAATGAAGTACAAGATGAATACGAACATGAACGTTGATATAAGACAAGATATCCCGAATCCAAAATAATAAATGGGTTGGGTCTAAACCGAAATTGTTATAGCCCCAACTCTGAAATTCCCACACCCCACGTAGCTTTAAGCTCTAAAAATACCTAAGAATTGAAGCCCTTGAACCTAAACTTGGACCTAAAGCTTGAGGGAGGCTTACAAGCAAGAAAACTAAGGTTTTATTGCACTTTTCTTCGTACACCCTTTCGGTTTAAGCAAAGCTACAGATATACCTCTCTTCTTAATTAATTTCAGTACTTTTTTTAGCATATTTTCAGTACCTAATACATGCTAGGTTGCTAGGCCATCATAGCATCATGTAGTTCTTTAACTTTTTTATCTTTTTCAGTTACTTTTGAATGTTTTCTCTACATCTCATTAGAACAACATGTTTAGGTCTCCTTTAATCACATAATAATCATGTATGGCTTGGTTTGATCATCACATTTTTGGTAGCTTATATTCTTGCTTTTATTTGTTAATTGTATCTTTGTGCATATTCATCATTTGTAGTCTCAAACCAAACCTAGGTTCATGTTTTTGTGAAATGTTAGTTGCATGATTTGGACATATTTACTTTTTGCATGCATGTAAGATGCCAAAAGTGGGCGACCAAGTAAGTCCTCTTCCATTATATTTCAATTATGCAAGTTAGTTGCTTTCTATGTAAAATTGTGTGTTTTGTGTGTTTTTATGAATATTGTTTATTTTATATTAAAAAGGTGTTTGGATTGAGCTAAATAAATATACTTTTAACTTTTTAAGAAAACATATGCAAAAAAGTCAAGAGGTGATGTGACTCAAATAAGATAAAAAGATTAAAAAAAAATGCACTTTCGTAAGCGTTGCCAAATAGTGCCTAAGTTTATGGCCACGTTATATTAAAAATATTTTATTTTTTATTTATGAAAACCATTATTTTGCAAGGAACATGGCTTTATTATTTAAATCTGAAATGGATGGTATTTATTTTCTTTAAATCACTTAGTCTATGTCAGTTAAAGGTTTTAGGTCTAAAAATGAATTTATATGAATACTAACCACTAAAATCATAAATTAGAGAGCAAGTAGAAGCCAATATTCAGGTTGGACAAAAAAGGATGCTTCCATGTAAATGACCTTCCCCTTTTATACCTAAACTCCCGAACTTAGAATTTTCTTGGTTATGACAAACTAGTTCTTAACTTAGTTTTCATTGTTAAAGGTTTCTTAATTATCTTTTAAAAATTAAGTGGCCACTCTTTGTTGCTCAAAGCAAGTCGGTGTGGGAAGCAATGCCTTAGACTCTATTGGGGAATTAAGTTAGCTTGATTTGAAAATTTCTATTTTATGAGAGTAGTGGTTAATTGTTATTTGCATTGCATCATTTTAGATTAAGGAAACCTGCTTTGTTGTATAATATCCTAGACACTATTCACGGATTCGCGGGTTACGTTATGTCAATAACGCAATCATCAGATTATGTTATTAGTACTATTTGATCATTCCCTTGTGGGATGAGAGCTATATTGATAGAAATAATTGATGTACCCTTTTATGACCAAACCTACCTTTTGCATATAGAGAGCATTAGCACTATCCAAAGTAAGATATGATACCCTTTCTTTTAGAATTGTATTGTCACCTTTTTGTATGATTTAGTGAATCTTATATCTCATTTCCAAATTAGGACAGGGCAACCCTACCCCCAAATAAGCATGAATGCAAATTATGTACATATGTGATATTCTCAAAATGATTTGATTTGATTTCGGGGATCAACAATCTGAAAGGCATTAATTTCATTCCAAAAAATTAGGTGAATTTTGAAGCTTTGCTAGAACAATCACTCTTTGATTACCACTCATACACTAATATAATCATACACTTGAGCCTTTCTTTATCTTCTTGGCTTGAAGATTTGAAAACTTGGAGTAAGAGTTGATCATCTACTTGAGGGAGCTTGAACTAGAATTTGTAAACAGCTTGGGTCCTGTATCTACTAGTTTTTGAGGTAATCCCTACTTCCATATCATTTCCTTTCCTTTCTCTATCTTTCTTTCTATCCAAGAACTATTGAGATTGTTGTTGGGCTGTTGCTGATTAATTAGTTGGATTATCTCTTTCTCTAGCCCTTTTTGTAGTGATTTTGTGCTTATCTAGAGATTATGGCGAAGTCCAAATTGTTTTTCTTATTTTCTTATGGGATTGAAGCCTAGGCACGATTTCCCCTATTGAGAATGGATTGAATCTCCCCTTTTGCTACTATTTTTAATGGATTTTGGTAATTTATACCCTTTTTCCAAGTGTTTGAGGTGTAAAATCTCTTCATCCTCCCTAGAGTTTACATCTTTTTGTTTGCTTTCATGATTTTGTTACTATAGAAGCCCAGGTATGACTTCCTTTATGACAATAGGTTGGATCTACCCTCTCAGATCTCTCTTTCATGGACTCGAGTAGTTTGTACTCATTTCCATGAGTATGAGGGTTAGAATCTCCCTATTCTCATTAGAGTTCTCATAGTAGTTATTTTAGGTGATTAGATGATATAGTTGTTATGCACGTTTGGATCGCTTTTTGTTCTCCTTCTTCCTACTCTTTTCTACCTCTTAGTTTAGCTTTGTCTGCTTTACATAGATTTCATTCTATCACCATATCGTTCACATATTTAGATTATGCTCATGCATCTGAGTTCGGAATTTTTTTTAGTAGATATTTCTATCATTATGTGGTGTGCATTACTTGATGATTCACATGTCATTCTTAGTAGCAACTGGGCTTGTAGGACTCATTTCATTTGCTTGTTGTATTTTGTAGAATCTTGCATTTTGACTATTTATCTTATGTTACACTTGGCTGGAGTACCCGGTGAGTGTTCTCTTTCTCCTCATGCATATCATTCTTTAGATTATCACATCTAGGATCACGCATAGATTTCTAACCCTTAAGCTCATGGCATGGTGCAAAGGAGTACTATGTGAGCTTCTTCTCTTTCTTCTACATGCTATGTGTCTTTGCTTATTATGTCCAACATACCACCATGAGGCTATGTTCTTATGTGATATATCTCTATGATTGCTCATTATATGGAGGTCTTATTGCCTAAATTAGAATGGTTTTGATCTTTTGGACGCAAGTTATTTCATTTTTTTTTACGAGATCTTCACTTTAAAACCCTTTGTGAAATGCAAGAGATTAGAGTATTCCAACATAGGTGATTTGGTCTATACTTGTTTGCTCCATGTAGTAATAAAGTTATCCTTAATAATTGGGGTATATGAACATATTGTGTTAATGAATCTCATATCAAGAATTAGTAGAGGCCAATCTTTGATCTGGTAAGTATGGGTGCTCAATTCATTACCTTCTCCCCCTCATGCCTAAACTCTCGAATCAGATCCTTTGGTTATGGTGGCCAATGGCCTATTTTGGTAGGAGTCATGGTTTCTTAGTTTTTCCATAAAGACTAGGTGGTGACTCCATGCCTCTTGATTGATCTATATTTATCACTTTCATTTGATTAGTGGATCTTCATCGGGTATGCTAAGTCTAGATCACTTGATTTTGACTCACATTGCACCCTGATGATATTTGTGGACGAGATGGGGAGAGGCGCCGAGTTAGCTATCGAAAGAGATCCCACACTATGTTAAAGTCCATTCTAGTGCATTCGATTTTGGGTAAAAGTTCACAAATTGGGAGTTCCAAACCAATTTTGTTCTCATCACCAGGCTACGTTTCTACAACAGAGCCAAGTATTATAGCCAACCAAATTTGTTAGCCCCAAGGTTTTCAAAGAATTATGTAATTGATTTTGATAATAACAAAGCATAAATGAATGTACTTAAGACAAGTTATTATTAAATTTAAGGCTGATTAAAATTTACCTGATTTGTAGAATTGATTGGAACAATATTATTTAGGTTCTTGATTCAGGTCAACTCATGAAGAAAGACAAGCAAACTCAAAGTTTATTGTATTGAATAAGAATCAAACCAGAATTGAAGTAGTCAACTTAATCTATAATGAGCTAGCTCAGAGCTTACTGGATTACAAAGAAAAGTCCCAGAAGTTTGGGAGTCAGCTCAACACACAGAGTCAACTCAATGTAGTCTACAAAGAAGATGTCAAACATAAATTAGGCATGAAGAGTTTGAATTCAAAAATATACTAAAAGATTTGAAATGAAGATTTTGATTGGATTTGATACACATGGAAGATTTGCTCTACAAGGAAAGATTGCAGAATGAAAGTGAATTGTCCATATATTTTTCAAATCGAATTGCAATGTCTTGATATTTAGCAAAGGAAGCCAATAGCCAGAAATTGAATTTGAAATTTTTCTGGTCTGCTATTGTAAGCTGAAGATATGCATAAGTGTGGAAGCCAGAAAGAAAATATATCAGCTTATTGGGGTTAACCCAAACAAGGCCTACAATGGGTCCATCCCAAACTAATATCACAAAACAAATACCACACCCTCCATCTATATAAATGGGGGGCATCCCAGAAGAATATTATGTTCTTTTTCTCTACACTACACACCAATCACTCTACACTTTCTACACTTTCATTCTACTTAATAGGTGACTGACTTCATCATCGGAGTACCTCCGGCCGGCAACCTTGGTTGGGTGGCGCCGATCATGCTCATCTTTGTAGGTATACCAGGACCAAGTTCATCTCTTCGTTGGATCTCTACAATCCATGTGAGAGGATATTTCATGGTCTCACAATTGGCGCCGTCTGTGAGAAACGACTGAACGAGATCAACGAAGATCACAACAAACATGTTACTGCAAGTAAACATTCAACATCAACAACACTTCGATGGTTATCAAGAGCCATAACTAAGCTTTGAATTTTCTCTCTGACGAAATTTATTATAAAATAATTGTAAAATCAATTCTTGAATTGTATACATATATCTGTTTGTACTAACAAACTCCATAGAAACTCTTTTCCCTTTTCATGGTAAATCTTGATGAAAAGTGTTACAATAAAACCAGTGTTCATGGATTTACTTTTGCATCTTCACTTTCTCGCTCTAAAATGGGTTTTAGATTATGTTTGTGGGAGCTTCTTTTCGGCATTATTCAAAGGGATGCTCGGCCAAACCCACTCCCAAGATTGTTCATTTAGTTTTTTCCTCACAGGAGTTTATTTTATAATTTATTCTTGAGATATACATATATCTATACTCACAATTTTTATGGAATCCATGGCTAGGTCTTTAGGTTTTCTCTTTCTAGAATTATTCCCATCAAGAGACATTGCCATAGGATGGGCTATGAGCTATGATAAAAAAGTTATTTTTATTATTTAATTAATTGTGGTAGCCGGCATGCTATATATATGCATGTATATATATATATATATCTGCATATAAATTCAAACAGAGGCAACTTCAATTGTCATGAATGGCTCATGATGACGCCGACCAAAATCTCGACAAAACTGAAGATATCCAAATTCACCCCTGGTAATTATTTATTTATTTTTCTCTCGGCTAAAATAATTTTAATAGATCTTCCCATATAATATGAATTCAACATATATTGTTTATTTATTTATCTCTCGGCTTCATATGTCTCCAATTTAGCATTTGCAGGTGAAAATATATATATATATATATACTTGCATGCATACGGAACTTTATTAAGCACCTGCTAGGTTCAAAAATCACGTATTGCAATTATACCATCTTCACCCTCTCTAGAAGTCTCCTCAGCAAGAAAATTTAACAACGTTAAGACCACTTCAATTACCATAAAGGCTCATCATATTTCCTTTCCTTAAACTTCTAACTTTATCTCTCTTGGTATAATTTCACCAATTTATTGTTTCTATAAAACTATGATCTTTATTAAAGTTTTTGCATAGTTTGAGTTGGATTGGGTCACCGTCATTGTTCGGCCAAAACAAAGCCAAACAGAGATGATCAAGTATTCTCAGCCAAAGAGTTGTCGAAGTATTTCGGCAAGCCCACGTAGCCAACATGCCGGCCATGTATTCAGCAAGCCAAGAAGGGAATTGCTGCACATTTGTTCTCGGCCAGTCAAACCCAAAGCGAAGGCCGACCACTGGCTTGCGGCAAGTCAGTTGACTTTCGGTGGACATGATGCCGCCTAGCCAACAGTTCTGCCAACGATTGGAACACTCAATTCCATAACATTCAGCCAAACAGACGGAGTTGTTAGGCAATCCAGCAAGACTTTCCATTTATATTCGGCATTCGAGCCCATACATGTGCATTTCGGCAATACTAAGAACTCATAGCCAATTGCTCGACAAAGCTCCCAAGCTACTTTGCATGTCATTTATTCCGCTTATTTATTCGGCATATCAGCAACTGCAAATTCACAACTTATTCAGCCCTCGGCAATTCGGCTGTGCATTATTCGGCTCAAAACTACATGCTTGTAACATGCTCCATAGCGTTGGACATCCTCGGCACAAAACTACAATTATTAACTTGAATTGCTTGGCAAAGCTCCAAAGCTACTTTTCATGTCATTTATTTGGCTTATTTATTCGGCATATCAGCAACTGCAAATTCACAACTTATTTGGCCCTTGAAAATTCGGCAAACATTGTTCGACACAAAACTACATGCTTGGCACAAAACTACATGCTCGTAACACTTCATAGCGTTGGACCTCCTCGGCACAAACCTACAATTGTTAACTTGCCTACCTATTCGGCAAAAATCTCATGCTTATTATCTCGGCATAGAACTAGCATCAAAATCAACATCTGAATATACAAGAGGATTCCCGTCAAATCAAGGAGTCCAAACCCACCAACCCGAGTAGCCAAGAAGTAACCAAAGTTCGCTGGAAACTGCGAAACGGACCACATTTTCCGAACATTAAAATTTTCAAAGTTGTCGAAATCAAGTTTTGATCATCCAATGTGAAGTACTCATTGAGACGAATCCAACGCAACAAACCATGTCAAAATCGGAGCTAAAACGAAGCCATACGGGCCGATCAAAGTTTGCCCAGAAAATGAATTCCTTCGCTGGAGAAGACAACCCAGCAACATATGCAGAAATAATCCTGTGCTTCGCGGTTGCATTACACCCTATTGATCTGAGCCGTTAGATCTATTTTGGCTATAATTACGCCATCAAGAATCTGATCACAGCGATCTGATAGTCCTTTCCAACTATTTGATGCATTCCGGGTCCATCCATACAGTCAACATTTGCAAATTCAGCTAGAAAAATAAAATAAATTATTACAAATTTTATTCAAAAATTGAGTGCAATGGCTCACTGTGCATATCACCAAGCACCCTACTTTGTCTCGGCTTCATTCCGATTTCGCCACGGCATCGAACAGGGGCACGAAATCCATTTCAAATTGTTATCGGCCTACTCGGCAATTTTGGCCCAAGTCAATTTTAGTCCTTCCAAATAACTAATCTTATTCAAAAACAATGGGGCAAATATACGTTGGACAAGAAACTCAACTTCAATAAATTGGCAACCATTGCGAACCAAATCTAACTCTGAAGGGATGCCAACACATCGCGAAGCTAAGAAAAATCGTCGACCAAAAGATCAGCACAATCATCAACCCAAGTGTAGCTAACCAACTTTTCAGCAAAATCACATTATATATGAAACGGACACCAATGTTTTGACACTAGTTACTCGGTAGTGCATCAGAGAAGCAAACTCAAAGTTTATTGTATTGAATAAGAATCAAACCAGAATTGAAGTAGTCAACTTAATCTATAATGAAGCTAGCTCAGAGCTTACTGGATTACAAAGAAAATTCCCAGAAGTTTGGGAGTCAGCTTAACACACAGAGTCAACTCAATGTAGTCTGCAAAGAAGATGTCAAACATAAATTAGGCATGAAGAGTTTGAATTCAAAAATATACTAAAGGATTTGAAATGAAGATTTTGATTGGATTTGATACACATGGAAGATTTGCTATACAAGGAAAGATTGCAGAACGAAAGTGAATTGTCCCTATATTTTTCAAGTCAAATTGCAATGTCTTGATATTTAACAAAGGAAGCCAATAGCTAGAAACTGAATTTGAAATTTCTCTGGTCTGCTATTGTAAGCTGGAGATATGCATAAGAAAGGAAAGTACGGACTATGGGATTAATTAAAGATATATAAATTTAAAATTCAAAATGCTCACATATAGAAAGGTTCAAAATTGAAGATATAACAAAAGGAATTTATTTTAGAATGACTTATTGAAAGGAAATTAATTCTAACTAGTTTTTTTAAACTTCCATAGTCAGATTTTTAAAGCTAGAAAAGAAGCATCTTAGCCTTAGTTGAAATGCACAGAAGAAGCAGTAAATACATTGGTGATATTCATGAAAAGCTCTATGTTATACTGAGAAAACTCTTTACTGTGATCTTCATTGGGATACGTACTTTTGAGTGCAAATTTTGTTGAGAGTTCAAATTTTATTGTAAAAGGGTTTGCACCCCCATCTTCTCACTCTTCTGAGAGTGATTTTTTGTGATTGATTTTCGGAATAAAATCACTTGGGTTAGGTGTACTAAGCACTAGATTTAAAACTAGTTGGCTGGAGTGATCAGGGGTTGATCACTTATTGTAAAGGCTCACTAGCACCTATGAAGTTAGGGGTTGTAACACTATTGGAAGATAGTGGAGAAGTTCTCGAGAAGGATAATTGGGATGTGGATGTAGACTTGAGTTAAGACAAACCACTATAAATCACGACGTTGACATTTTTTCTCCTTTCTCTTATCTTTGCTTTATTTTCCTTATGAGATTGTTTGCATTGCACATTCATTAGTTATAGCTTGATTGCTTAGTTTTATATCTATGATTTATTTCTAAGTTAGTTCAAACTCCATTAGTTTTCATTATTGGTTAAATATTTCATAAACCGAATTCACCCCCTCCCTCCTCTTGGATTGTCATTACTGGGAAAATAGAGGTGTTTACACCTGCATGGGGCAGCCTACCACATTTTCTATATTTTGCAAACTCTAGGAGATGGAGAGTGTTTTCAAAATGAGTTTTGGGCTTTGGCAACCCATTTTTCTAAAAATTGGTCGAATTTAAATAATAAAATAGAAAAGGCCAGCTGCATGTCTAGTTTGTAGTTTTTATAAAAGACCATTTTATCTTCTTCTTCTTCTTCTTTTTTTGGTCAAAAATTGACAAGCAATTAGAAAATGTCTACTAAAACTTATTTTGAAATTGGATTTTGATGAATTTTACATCATTGGAAAGCTCTTTGAAAATACTACAAACTTGTGTTTACAATTTTCAAAATTCTAAAGTTTTTTCTATTACATAAATTGATGTACAGAAAACAATACCCTTTTTGAATTTATGCAAGGTTAGAGAGAATAAAAATTAATTTCATTGTCAGAACCCAATGTGGGTCAAATAGGTATAGAAAGGTTGGCTAGGTTGCTTGGTAGGCTAAAGTCCATTAAGGTGCATCTAGTTCTACTAACAATTGACAAATCGGTAGTCCAAAACCATTTCTTATACTCATCATCGGGTGGTGTTTTCAAAGTGGGGCAAAGTATTATAACCAACCAAAATAAGGTGTCTATAGTATGATTTTTTTTGAACATTTGTCTTTCTGGCCTCCTGAGGCCTAGTCTATACATTTCTTGTTCCATTTCCATGATTTCATTCCTTTGCCATATGATTGTGGTTAATTATTAGTACATTTAAATCTTGTTCCCATGGCTTATGATCCTCAAAATCTTGTTCCCATGGCTTATGATCCTCAAAATCTCGATTTTGAACTAGATATCTATGCCTCGTAGGTCTTTGATCTTCATATACAAGATCAAAATTTTCCCTAGGTCTTTGATCTACAAATGTTGGATCAACCAAAGCAGGAAGTCTAATTTGCTCTCCTCCCCCATTCCTCATCCTTCCCCCAAGGTCTAGTCATTTCTCTATTTTTATTTAAATTATGTTTGAAATTACAAGTTTCAAACACACCTTCTATCTCCTTTCGGAAAGTGAAATTCCTATTAAAAATCTATAGGTTCTCCAACTGGTGGAATCGTTGGTGGTTTCAATGTTCTGGGGGGAGGTAATGAAGGAACATTGGTGTTTTCCCTGTTGATTCCATTCTCTTCCTTCATTCATGTGGTTTGTTTTGTAAAAGAAGCAATCAAGAAAACGTCTCACTTCAACAGTCAATTTTTTGTTCTCTTTTGATAGGCTTGCCATTTCATGCCTAGTTTGAGAAACCAAGTTATTGACATGTGAAATAACAAAGCCACTTGCCTGGCCTCAATTAATCATCTCCTAGTCGGTTTCTTGGTCTTAGACAACCATTGTTTGGTCTTCTTGAATATTGTCGCTCGAAGAAACAACATTTATATCTTCATTGTTGTTGTCTGCATTTAAAACAAAGTCCTATACTGGCCTTTTTCAAGGATTTCCTTAGAACTATGAAACGAAAGAAATTGAGTATAGAAAATTAAGGTTTTTTAGTAAACCTCTAAATTACACTAGAATTGAAAGAAATATATATTAACAACTACCACTACTCTTCTTTTAGTAATTTCTTCATTTCTCGATCATAGGTAGTGCACAACATCATGCAACTGTCACCAGTATCAAGGCTTTGCTATTTGTCATATAGCAACATTTGCTTGTAACTACCCATTAATTTTACATGTGCTTTTGTTTTAGCAAAGAACCTTAAATGCTTCTTGCACTGCTCAACATGAGTTGCCAAATGTCTTGTTAAAAAGGTGCCCATGCATTTCTCAACTGAACACATTTTCTCACTATTTCTCCTGCACCTATGAAAATAATAGGGAAAACAGAAATGGTACTATGTACATGTTTGAAATGGTGCTTATGGTATGTACTTCATAACAACACCACAAAATTCTGTAACATAAACCATAAAATTGCATAACTTTTCTCACCACAAAAAGTATGACTTTCATTTTAGGATGCACACCATAAATTTTTCATTCATAACTTTTACCAAAAATTGCATAACACACAACAAACATCCGTAACTTTCACCACAAAAGTACAACTTTCATATGATGTGCCTGCTTTTTAAAAGGTGCACACCATAAACTTTTCCTAAAATTTGGAAGAAAGTTTCCTCTATTGCTTGTTCGTCAATTTTTTATTGCACAATTCTTGTTTCACAACTGCACTAATACAAAAGAAATTTTGATGCATAATGATATACAACTAAATTTTCAATATTGTGGGTGTGCATTTGGTTTCATTATTAAAAAAGATAGTCATGCATGCCGAGTTAAAAGCAACTTTTTCTGTGCAATGGACCCAATCCTGGTGAGGATCCATTTCATGGAAAAGGATTGTATCCAGTTCTATAATTGAATTTGGTCTAATTAAAAAAATTTAGTAGAAAGGAATAAAATACAAAATATATGTAAGTCAATGGTGGCATCTTACACAATCACATACTTGCAAAGAGAGAAAAAAAAAATCATTAAATTAGTGATACAACATCATCATTGACATGTGATATTGTTGGCTAATGATGAAGTATCATGTAGGCATAGTCTACCACATTATACAAATGTGTTAGTGAATTCAATTAGATAGGACAGTTACATTTACATACTGGGGCTCACAATTCTATGTAGTTTTCTATCATTAGATTGTGATATTAGGTACCGATAATAACATGGTATCAGTGTTACACTAAAGTTTTATTTCAATAAGACGAGGGATGTTGTAAATCATCTGAACATATTACTCTAATTCTTTTCTTCTTATGTGAATTTTCATGTGTTATGGTGAGTACCAATTGTCTCATTATTTTTTTAAATGTGGTGGATGCTATATCAATACACATACACTCATCATTGTATGAATACATGCAAGACATTAAATAAAATGATAAAATGTTTTTGGTGCAAAATATTACTTTCCATGTGGAAACAATAATTTTAATTTATAGTTAAAAATTTTAATTTCCTATCTATCTCACATTTTAAAAAAATAAAAATAAAAAATTTGCAAAGGAGACAAGGAAAATAGGAAATTGCATAGCGTAACAATAAAAGTCAAACTCTAACATTACACACCTAATAAGGAAACATCTTATCTCATAACCAAAGAAAAATACCAACAAATTGGTAGAACAAACAAGGATAATAGGAAACTAAATAACATAACAATAAAGCTCAAACTCGGACATCACACGCCTAATAAGGAAACATCTTGTCTCATAACCAAAGAAAAATACCAATAAACCCGGAATATTTAAGTACCACTGAATGCATTTTTGGCCAACCATAAAAATAGAGACTTTTTGTCCATGTTTTGGCATAAGACGCTCAATACATTACATGTGGAATTTGTTCTCAATTTGTTCCCTCTATTTATGTAAGACCAATTAGAAAGATTAAGTATTTTAGCTAAAGAAAAAAAAAATAACACTCAACGAAGGAAGCAAAGCACATAAGACATGGCAAGCACTAAAGATTAACTATTTCGATGCACTTCTCCAATTATCTAGTAGCCGTATTTGATCATATTTGATATTTTAGTAATTTCTAATTTTTAATTTTAAATTTTATTTTTGATTGATTAGTGTGAAATTCACTATTATGCTTGTTTCTTACTAGACTTATTGTTTCTCTATTATTATAAATTTGGTTATTCAAGACTTTTTGGCTCATTGTCCAAAGAATCTTGAATAATAAAATTTTAGATTAATTACACCAAGACCCTCTCAACTATTAGCAAATATCACTTTACCCAATCATCTATGAAACCGTTCATTTTTACACCTTCAACTATAAATATCTATTGCTTTTACACCTTCGAGACCATTTCTAGAAGGGGTGAATTTGTATGATTTTTATAGTTTAGAGAGTCATTTTGTGCAGGATTATAGATAAGAAAGGTAAAGTGATACTCCTAAAGTGAAGGGGTGTTGGTGTAGTTAACTCCAAAATTTTATGAGAAAGTTTTCTCTATTGTTTGTTTACCAATTTCTACTTGCACAAACCTCGCTTCACAAATTTTTTTCTTTTTTTGATCAACAAAATAAATTTAATGATGTGAGAAAAGAGTACAATAGGTAAACGAAAGATATCAATAACAAAGCTAAGGCAAAAAGCATCATTGCACTAAGAACATATCCCTGCTAGATTGGCACATGAGCCAATGCCAATCATATGCTAAGCCAAACGACCCAAAGAAAAAGAAAGAAAAAGAACACTTAAAGTATAACAGAAACGGGAAAGCATTATGGGCAAAACTTAAGCTGGGGATATGATCCTCCTTTTAGGCTTGATTTTCCTCACTTCTTCAATATGGAATAAAAACTCTTTTCTTATCATGAAACACAATTTTATAATAAAAACTAATCCCATTAATTCCATGAGCTTTAGGTACTCTGATTTTCCATCCACTTTACCATTTACAAAAATAAACTTTAACAAAATTTGATGTCAGTCAAAATGCTACAATGAATGTGATATCAGTTGTAATTTTTTTTCCAAGCACATGGTTTGTAGAGATTCCTATAGAGTGGTCATTCCTTAATTCAATACGTAATTCAAATTTCAAACCAAATTTTATTCACACCCTGGCTGTTAATGCACTCTATACTAACTTGCTCTTAATCATCATTGGTGGGTCTATATGTAATTTTTCTTTTGGTTTTCTCCCAACCTTCACATTACCTTATGCTATAGTAATTTTTTCTCTCCTATTGTTGACTAATCTTCAGATTAAGATTTGGTTTATGGTGTCGATAATATCATTGGTTGCAAGCTTGCAACCATGGGTTCATGCTAAACCAGAAGTACCTTGTTTCTTCATCTTCGGAGACTCATTAGCTGATAATGGCAATAATAATGTTGGAAGTTTAGCAAAATCCAATTACCAACCATATGGCATTGATTTCCCTGAAGGACCTACTGGAAGATTTTGCAACGGTCGAACTATATCAGATATCATCGGTCTTTTCTTACTCTCAAACTACTAGCATTGAGATTTTTAGACTTGAATGAATTTTTGTTGGCATTTCTCATAGCATAACTTTTTATCCATGGCATTTGTTACTGAACAAAAATCTATCACATTTTTAAATGCCAAAAATACCAAGTCTATCATATAATAATCTTAAGATCTTAAGATAGTAGTCTGATGTCCATCTAATTTCTCTCCTCACCTTGCAGCTGAACATTTAGGTTTTGATGATTTCATTCCATCATTTGCACGTGCACTAGATCGGGACATCCTCATGGGTGTAAATTATGCTTCTGGCGGAGCTGGTATTCGCAATGAAACTGGAAGGAAATTGGTAATCTTCAATATGTTCTTTCTACACACGATTGTTTTTTAGTGCATTTGGTTTTATTATTCCAAAAGGAGAGGTGTGCCAAGTTAAAACAACTTGTATTATGCACCAATTGTAGACACCCTATTTTGACAAGTCTTAAGATTTTGGCACCTCACTCTAGTCATCCGATGATAAAAATAGGAATGCGCAAGTCTTCGATATATTCAATGAAAGCCATGGTTGAAAGCGGATCTCAGCCTCATACCGTTTTGGCCAAAACTATTTTTAGACCTTTATAACTATTTTGGAAATGCTTTAGACTTGTAGAATCCAAGCACTCTACAATGTTCAAGCTCATATTTAAATCCAAACTTTGTATTTTTCGAAAACAAAGCAAATGCAGAGTATAAATGAATGAAAAGGGGGAGAATCCATTGGAAATACCCTATTTGCACCTCATTTTGACATTAACCGTACACGAAAGATATGGTTGGACAATTTGGCTGGTCGAACAACTTGGGTAATAAATTGAGCAATTTCTAAAAGATGGTCCCCAATGCAAGTGAGAAGATGCCACCTCCGTAATGCTTGGTGGAATTGCAAAGCAAGGCATCTCCCGGCCTATAAATACACCTCTTAGTCAAGGGATTGAGGGGTTGGAAGAATTACAAGAGCATAGAGACACCAAATTGTTCTCAAAGCACTTGAATTCTTAATTTCTCTCTCTATACATAGATATACATACAAAATCCAATGATGCTTGATGGATTGAAACTTTTTCTTGAGGTTGAAGATTGAATTCAAAGATTTGAGGGTGACTAGAGTGAGGATTGCCAACCAAAGAGCTCTTCCTCCTTTGCTTGAGGTAATCTGTTGAAACTTTCTCATCACTTTCTTGTCTATTTTCTTTTATTTCTCTCTTGCCAAACACTCTATAATTATGAATTTGCTATTGTTTAAGATGTGATTGGGATTGCAGATAATGGTGGGGATTTGCCATCCCATCTATAGGATTTGTTGATAGCGTTAAATTCTGGTTTTCTTGCACTTTCTCTCTTGCTTTTTCACCTCCCAAACACTCCATTTTCTAGATTTCTTTAATTGTTAGAGATAATTAAGGGCTTGTACAATGGGTATTGGTCTAATCTCTTGTTTTGTTTTGATTCCTTGTTGTTTTCTTTTGTTTTCTCTCATTTTCTCATCTTCTAAACATGTTTGATTTTCATAATTCAATTCTTGCTTATGATTTGATAAGCTTTAGTGGTTGTTTTGTAGGATCAATTGGGTGATTAGAGAGGGCGACATTCTCATTTTCTTTCACTTTCTTTTATTTTCGTACCACTTTTTTTTTTTAGGAGGGGGGGAAATAGTTTGCAATCTAATCTATCAATCCAGTTTACATGGACTTTATCATTTATTTTCTCTTTTACATGAGTAGAGATTCATATTCTTTCTCATTTCTTTGATTATAGTTCTATTTTTGTGAATTGCTTCTATGATCACCATATGACATTTCATGATCAAGGAAGTCCATCTTCCCATGATCAATTTCATGATGAGAGTGGTGGATGTTTACTTACTTTGATCATTGTTTTCATTATTTGAGTTGCTTCCATAATCATTATGAAATGATTCATATTGTTTGATGATTGAGGAAGACAATCAATCTTTTCCATGATCATTTGCATGACAAGAAGGATAGAGTATATACATTTTTTATTATTGCTATTCTTTCTCTCTGTAACGCCCCAAAAATCGGGAATATCTGGGAATATATTAAAAAAATAAATAAACAGTTCTTCTAAGGTTATAAGTCTAGGAATCGTCACTAATGAGTCTTGTGGTCAATAAACAAGTAAGATCGCAGAAAGATCAAAAGAGTCAATATAGCCTCTCTTCAAAGTCCAATCTCCTTAGAGAACAAAGCTATCTTTTTTTTTTACAGATATTAACAAGGTATTAACACAAGGTTTACATAAGTTGATGGAAGGATAAGGATAAGTTCAGAAAAGATATATGTATATATAACTAAAATAATAATTACAAGATCATAATTTAATTACGACAAGAGTTTTAACACTTACAATCGTAAAACATGATTACTAAATCCAAATTCTTCGAGGATAGCCATATGTGTTCAGATGTTTCTGTTTCACTGTAATCCGCATAAATTTCGTCAATACGTGGCACAAAACGGTTTGAGCTTGGAATGTCCAATAAACACACACACACGCCCCATGTTCATTTTTTCCAATCCAATACACAACCACATTTACAATAAGGAAGAAGCATAATAATCAAGTAAACAAGCAAAGGATTACAAGTTGGGTGTTAGTAATCTAGAAATCCCCTAAAGAAACACACACCCCGTTCTTTTCTCTTTTTTTTTTTCAATCCAATACACAACCACATTTACAATAAGCAAGAAGTATAATAATCAAGTAAACAAGCAAAAGATTACAAGTTAGGTGTTAGCAATCTAGAAATCCCCTAAAGAGATTTCATCATCCCAACCGCAAGAATTGGACTCGGATTATTCAGTATGTCCCCTCTTTTGTTGCTTTATATACCTTATCCCGAATGTCTACAACAGCTACATACCACGTAGCGCCAACCGAGGACCTCAAAAGAGATGGTAAAAATATATAACCACCTCCAATCTTATCCGTCATAAGTAACTAGGGTCTGAATACAAACCGATCCATCCATGTGTTCCAAAACAACCACTTGCCCAAGACTTAACCTTTAGTTAGGGAACACATCATATCAATCCACTATCATCTCATCATTATTCAAGTGATCAAAAACCCAATACCACCCCATTTAATATGTCCCATTCAGTTAGGTGATTTAAGCCCATGTTAGAACAAGTTATTAAGAAAATAAATTCTACACAGGTATGAGTAACATCATAGCACCATTTCAAGGAAATATAGCCACAACATATGTATTTACCATACTAAAGCTTGAACAAGTGATAAGAAGCGCATTCATGAAATTAAGAACATGAAATAATTAACAAAAATAAATTTCTAGATTCGGTTTACTTTAAAGATTACAATCAAAGAGGTATTTTCAAATTTTTCCCAAACTCGGCCATTCTAGGGTTCATGGATAATTTCATCTAGTTTCAAAATAATCTTTTAGAAATGGGATAGCTTTTCTAGATTTTTAGTTATTAAAGAAATACTTTAGTGCTGTACAAATTGATTTACTGTTACAGAAATCAGTTTTTCTCTCAAGCCACTCATTCATTTTTAATAAAAAACAATTTACATGAAATTTAACACTTTAAGAAAAGTTTTGATACAAAAATGAGCTCAAGGGGATTTTTATGAATGTTTCTAGAATTTTCGGAAGTAGGCTGAAAATACCGGTCATTTGTGCACCAAACTTGAATAAAAAGATTTGTAAGAAAAGGGGGCAACCATGGGTAATTTTTCAATTCTTTTATATTGAAAACATACTAAATAATATAATAATAATAATTCATATTTTTAGCCTGAAGGTGTTCCTTAAAAAATAATGTAAGATATTGGTAGAAATAGGTGATTACTTCACAAGGAGAGAATATAAGCAAAGTAGCAATCAAAGCTCAACTTCTCCTATTCAAACACAAGAGATCTATACATAAACATATGAAAACAGTATAATATGCATATAATGTCATGTATTTAGAAGAGAAAAGAAGGAATAGGTTGTGTTGTGGCTTACTCCTTTGCCTAAGGAAGTGTTGTACAAGAATTTCTCATTTTCGCCTTCCTTCCTTCTCCAAGATCACTCTTTGCTCTTCTCTCTCTCTCTCTCTCTCCCTGTTGACCGAATATGGGTGTGTGGGTGTGCTTGATGTGCAAAAGTGTTGAGGGAGGTGGTGTATTGATAGGAAAAATTGGTGAATTGTCTAAAATGCCCTTGGTTCCAATGGAATGGAAAAGTTTTGGATTTAGTTAAGGTGTGATGGAATGAGGGTTGATTAAGAGGCCTAATTAAGAACTAAACATGATCTAGTAATGGATTTAGCTAAGTCAGAACTAGATTGAGAGGTAGTACAAAACATCGCTCCAAGAATCTAGGGTCTCGGTCAAAATTCATCCCTAAATCAAGGTTTTATGTTTTCTAAGTACTAAACAAAAATCCCCCTAGGGTGGCTGGCCATGTGGGTGTGATTTTGTGTGATTCTTCAATTTATTTTTGTGTACAAACTCCTATATATAATGTAGATATTTTGAGGAAAAAGAATATTACAATTAATTGTACATTTTATATATAAAGAATGATTTTGAGGCAATTGTGAGATAGTAATAAAGTGTAAGGGCATGGGTTCAATTTATGAATTATGATATCTTTTTCAAGTGTAGAATTAATTAAATTAGTGATAGAAAAAATAACTTGGTTTGCACTATCTTGCTTTAAATTAAAAGGCGAATAATCAAATGAAAACAGTGAAAACCAAAAATTAGGGTTCTGAGTGGTTAATCTATAATTGAAGAGTTCAATAATTAATATTAGAGTGTTAGAAATGATTACTAAGCTACTGGGTCGATTAGGTTTTGTACGGGTTTTTTTACATTGCATTTTCGGTTCTACAGTGAAATTTGCAAAATTCAGGGTCTCAATTGAAATAATCTCAAGGTTAGGGTTTCAAAAGGAATTACAAAAATTGTGGTCTCTACACTCTCATGCCTTGATATTTGATAAAGAAATTTGTCTACAATTATTGGAAAGCTTCCATGACTTGGATGGATTTCATCCTCTTATTATTCTTAGTAATTAAGGATGAATTCATCATGTCTAACTCCTGGTAGCATTTTTAGAGGATTAGTGCTTACTTCTTACATTTCTATGTTAGAGAAGCACTTTGGCTTATTTTCTTTTCATTACTTTTTGTTTCTTAGCTTCTTTTGCTTGATAGCTTTTGTATCTTCATTTAGTACCCTTTTCAGTGTAATTAATTCATCCTTGATAGCTTTTATTTTCATTAGTATTTTGTTTCTATTGTATTGTTCGATTGCTCCTTTTAGTTTAGATACATGCATATTTCTCTATTTTCCCCTCTCCCTATTCCTTTTTTATTTTGAGTTGTCCATATTCTTGGCATCATATTTTATTTCTTTATTCATCATCTATATGCTTTGCATTCTTTTTTTCATGCATTAACGCTCGACTCGTTATACTTAGTATTTTATCATTTTTATGTCATTTTGTACACAATCCCATGTCTTGAGATGATTCACATGTTATATGCTAGTAGCCGAGTCTTTAGTCGTATTTTAATGTATATATTGCATTAGTTTTTTCGCATCCTAGATTATGTATATTTTTCTAACCCTTTGCGCTTGGCTTAATGTTAATGAGTACAAGGTGAGCTTTTTTTGTCTTCACATCCTGACTGTGTGTCTTTTCCTTACTATGTATAGAATACTACTATGTGGCTACTTGCTTACTTGAGATATCTCTTTGCATGCCCATAGATTAGAGGTTATTTCACTTAAGTTGGGATGATGTTGATCTTTGTGCATGTGAACCCTTCTTTTCTTCGAGTTACACATTTTAAAACTCTTTTCTAAAATGCATGAGATCAAAACATTCCAAAGTAAGTGATTTAGTCTATACTTGTTTCCTTCATCTAGTAAAGTTAGCATTAATAATCAGAACATGAGCATATGTTGGTAATGAATTTTATATTGTAAATTAATAGAGGCCGATTTTTGATCGGGTGAGTAGGGGTGTTCAATTCATGGCCTTCCCCCCTCACACTTAAGTTCTTGAGCCGAGAGACTTTGGTAATTATAACGGATAGTGGCATTTGGCACGAGTCATGAGTTTCATAGTTTTCTCAAAAAATTAGGTGACTACTTTAAGTCTACTAATTGTAGTCGATGTTTGGCATTTTTCGTGGTTAGTGAGTTTTCTATAGACTCGCTAGATTTGGACTCTTATTTGTTTCACACCAGACATGGTTTGAACTGTCGAGTGCGCTCGAATACCCTCTAGGAGACCCTACACCATCAACACAACTCGTTGAGGACCACCTCATGTGAGATGATTGTATTTAGTTCTGTAATTGGATTATGTACACTTGAAATTTTTCAGTTTAAAAGGAATAATGGTGGAATTTTTCACAAAACACTAAAAGACGGCATCCACTTCAACAAGTTTGATTGGAAAGAGGCCAACTTGAATTTGAAGATCCGGTAATTGGATGGGAACATTTTGGTAAACCTTGTCACAGTTTAAGAGCCCCCCATCTCCAACTGCCACTTTGAATTGTTGTGTGGGAGATAACTTGAGGTTAAGCTTGTGAGCTAAACATTGGTTGATAAGATTGTTGCTGCTGCCAGAATCAATCAAAACCACCACCTCTTGTCGGCGAATGTAGCTAGGCAATCGCAAGGTTTGTGAAGAAAACAAGCCCCCAATTGCATGCAATGAAATTTCAAGAGTTGTAACACAACCTCTTATGTCCCACGATCATTGCTAGAACCAGAATCACCCTCCTCATTTTCATCACCAATTGAGAGATACCCCCTTATGGTTTTGCAATGATGGTCAGGTGCAAACTTATTGTAACAATAATAATAAAGACCCTTTTCTCTTCGTGCTTGCATCTCTGACCATGTCATGCGTTGGAAGGGATGTTCATTAGCTTTTGTTGCTACCTCAGGTGCTGTTTCGAGTTGTGGGTTAAAATCAACATTGCCGGTCTTTGGATGTCCTTTCCAATTTCCAAGAGAGTTGCGTCAATGCTATATTTTATTTTCTTCAAGATACAGCAAACCAATAGCTTTGATGTATTTGGTTGGGAGATTTTGGGAGAGATTTGGAAAAGGAAAAGAAAAAGGTATGTGAAACTAAGTGAAATATAAATATATTTTATTCACATTTCACTTAAATTTCCCTTTTCCTTTTTAAATCCCCACTCAAATTCCCAAACCAAACACGCTTTAAGAGTTGCCGGCTTAAACATCTTGATTTCACATCGAATTTCATCCTTTAGTTCCCTAATAAAATTACCAATCAATCCAACTTTTGGTCACTCCTTGACATGAGCAGATAACTTTTCGAACGCAACTTGATACTCCTTCACAGTCCCTACCTATAGGAGATTTTTAAGGGCTTCGTTATAGTGTTCAAAAGCTGTTGGACCAAATCGAACCAACAAATCTTTCTTAAGTTGATCCCAAGTATGGCCTGAATTATTACTTTCATACCACTGGTACCACCGATTTGCTTCTCCTTCCAAAAGTTGCTATGTAATTTGTTGGGCCTAAGTTGTTGGGCTGCAGATTGTTGGGCTGGACTTGGGCCTTTTTGATAGGACTGAAATATGAGTGGCAAATCCAGAGGCCAATCAAAGTCCCACATATATTTTTTTATCAGCAAAGAACTAATATTTTATTAAATGAATAAAACATTACAAGAAGGAAAGACAAGTAATAATAAACATCAATTTGGAAAAGTTAAGTCCCATATACATATTACCCAGTAATTTTTTTTAGATGGTGAATATTACACATTATTAAATTGCAATTATGGTTTTATTGTTTACTTCTTTTTTCCTTTTAGTGGGTGTTTGGGATTTACTTTTTTGGTGATTTGTTTGTTAATGTATTTTCGTCATTTGTAAACTTTTTAAAAAAAATTAAAAAAATATTTAGGCTTCTGGAATTTACTTAACAAGATGAACCATAATTTTTTTTTAAATTCCAAAAAATTTTAGAAAAGAAAAAATTAAGAAAAAAAATAGTAGACTTTTTTGGCTTCAATTTTTCTAAATTTTCTTATTTTTTAGATTTATTTACACAAAACAGAATGGAAAAATAAATTTTTTTTGTCATTACATGAAAAAAAGATCATTAAAAATAAAAATAAAAAATTATAAAAATAAATAAATGACTTAATTAGAAGAATCCAAAGTTGTTTTGTCAGTCATGTAGATCTCTCTGTAACCATACATACATATATCCATGTGATAGTAGTAAAGCAGAAATCTCAAATGTTTATATATATATTCATATCTAATATATAATATGTTTCTCAGTCTTGAAAAATGATTTTTTTTTCTTAGTATTTAAACTCTAAATATCACAAATGAAATTTCTCAATTTTGGAGCTATTCAATTTGTCACATTTTTTTACAAGTTTTACAATTTTGATACCCTGAAATTTTAAAATAATTTTTCCCAAAAGTTTATCTCGATAAATAGGTTTCAAAAATCTAAATTTTATAAAAACTAAATAATTTATGACACTTTCAAATTTTATAGTTAAAGTTGACA
The DNA here is from genome assembly GCF_004153795.1 of Camellia sinensis. Classification (NCBI taxonomy): domain Eukaryota; kingdom Viridiplantae; phylum Streptophyta; class Magnoliopsida; order Ericales; family Theaceae; genus Camellia; species Camellia sinensis. The sequence goes on from NW_021024888.1 coordinate 3,352,489, forward strand.
TTTTCAAATTTAAAATAATTTACTTGAAAAAGGAAACAAAAGCACAATAGATGGTACTGACTACTGAGCATTGACTTTTTAAAACAAGGGTTAAAACTTAATAAAAGGAATATAAAATGTGAAAAATAAGACTCTAACTTATAAACATCTAAGTGCTCGTTTGAGATGAATTAATTTAGTCAAGCTTTTTGGGTTAGATAAAAAGTTGTATTTAGAATAAATTTCGATCTTTTTTTTATTTTTTATTTTATAATTGATTTGATAGTTGTGAGAGAATAAATAGAATGATTATGATTTAGATATAATATTTTATCTTATTGTCTAAATTAACATATTTTGTCTTTATTAATTAATTTAACCAAAATAACTCATGCCAAATGAAACCTTCAGTTAAAATAATTGGTAAGGGACCTATTCATTTATAACATCAATTGGTGGGACCTCTCACCAATTACCTTGAGAGAATTCTAATTTTAGAAAGACCGTAACCCAATTAACCTATGATCTAATAATCTTCTTGGTCTACAAAATTAAGAATAGTGCGCTTCCTTACATGATCATAGGGGTCTCCCATGGCACTAGACATGTAGGGAGTGAGTAAATAACAAGAAGGTCATCATTTCGCTGCCCCAATATATATGTATAAATGTTGTATATGGCATGCAGTTACAACAAGCGATTTAACTCTTTTTCTTTCTTTTTTTTTTTTTATTCTTTTTTTCGTTCCAATTTACTTCCTTTGACGATGCTCTCAAAATGTCACTCAATTAAGGAAAACTAGCAAGATACAATAATTTCAATCCAATTAAATTATTAAGCACCATCACTAACAATAAATAATTAATAATTGAAAGACTTCAATTCACATATACAGTTTGGATCACATCATCCCTAGTTGAGACATTTACTCAACCCTATAGCAAGTCTCATAATTCTTGGTCTAGACATCCTAACTTCCTTCTAATCTCACCACCTGCGATCAAGACAAAGCAACAAAACTCGAGTCTTATAATCTATGTATGTAGACTCTAACAAACTATACTCCACACATTCTAAGTTAAAATCACATGTAAAAATGCTCTTATCATAACTACATCACTACATCGATGTCCAAAAAAGTCTACTAAATAGGTGGAAGAAGGACCAAAGTATTATAGGAATCAGTGCATGGTTCACAATCACATACGCAAACTAACCGTATTGATCGTCCGTCGAACTAATCGCAATTGATGCTTCCTTTGTCTTTCTCTACTTCATCTAAAGGCAACTCTTACTAATAAACGGGCCAGTTGACTGCCTAGTGCATTTGTTGGGAACCACCACAGACCTCCGGGCGTAGACCTCGGACATTAAGCTAACATTTAATGAGAGTTAACCAAAGGTACTAACATTTCACCCAAACACATATGATAGAAGAACCCTAGTTGTTCTTGAGCTTTAACATGTGAAAATGGTGGAGATGACCTAGCTTCTCGAAGTTGACAGACTCTCAATGCTTCTCAGTTTTTCAAGAAAACTTCACTCAAGCTCTCCTACGGTCAAACTAGGGCAACAAGCAAGGACGGAGAAAAGAGAAACGTAGAGAGAAGTTGAGAGAATGTATATGTCTAATGGCTCTCTGTTGCTTTCCCTATTATGTCAGATGAGTACGTTTATGGTTGTGAAGAAGAGCATTGAGTGAGAATATGAGTGTGAGAATCTATTAAATACATAAACCATAACAAAGTTAAAAAAAATAAAAATGCTAGAGGATGAAATAAAATGCTTGAATGGCTTACAAATAAACAAGGCGTGGCTTGTATAGCAAAATAGACTTAAGGTTCCAAAACATGTACGCTCGAAGTTTCCACACATTACATTCAAGAGCCATCGTACTCCGTCAACAAAAGAGTTTTCCCCACTTAGTGATGGAGGTGGTTGCACATTACCAATTCTTGAAATTGCTAGATAGGAATGAACTAAATATCGAGTAAAAAAACTTTTAACGGAGTATCTAATTGTTCAAATATCCCAAGTATGGTCCGACTTATTACTTTCATACCACTGGTACCACCGATTTGCTTCTCCGTCCAAAAGTTGCTATGTAATTTGTTGGGCCTAAGTTGTTGCTATGCAAATTGTTGGGCTGGACTTGGGCCTTTTTCATAGGACTGAAATCTGAGTGGCAAATCCAGAGGCCAATCAAAGTCCCACATATATTTTTTTATCAGCAAAGAACTAATATTTTATTAAATGAATAAAACATTACGTAAGGAATGTGATGATTTCTGTCCCTTGGGCGTGAAGGTGGTGCTGGTAAGTGGCGGTGATGGTGGTGTTGGCAGCCAGGTGTGTCAGGTCTATGGTCGAGAAACGGCCGGAAATGTTGACGCCATTGCATGCATAATTTCTACTGTGACAGCATGTCCACCGAAGGTGTATAGTATATTAGTGGCTCCGGTGAAATACAGTACCAGCTTTGTCGGAGCCGAGTGTGTCGCACCATCCTTCTGGCCATGAACAAGAGCTGCAATGGTCATGTACCAAGCAGTGTATGTGGTCATGCCAAGGCCTAGAAAAGACCAAATCCTGTAGTTGTGGAAAGATGGTATGAACACAGTGGTTGCACAGCAAGCTCCAAATATGTATGTCCATGTCCTCTTGTCCAATTTGTCATTGATATAGTATATGTTACTTGCATATGCAATAAGCTGTATTACAGATCCAAATAAAAGAAAAGTACAGTTGAAGGCAAGACCCACTGCTTTCCAGTAAGGACCCAACAACCCATCTAGCACTTCAAACCACTGAATGACATGGTTCTTGAAATTAACATTTTCTTTCTCCTTTCTAGTTCTGTACTCAATGTACAGAACACTGATGAGGTAAGCTGTCCAGCTACCAACAAGACCATAGAAAACCTGAAACAGAATTCCAGAGAGCATACCCAGCTGAGAGAACGAGTAGGGCAATGTCAACAGAACTTGAGCTACTTGATTGGAAGCACAGTTAAACCAAGCGTCGTCGCCGATGTGAAACAACCTAGGGCAGTGCGTGGAGCATCGCGTGTGCAATTCGTTGCAGTTGGATGATAGCATGGAGATCTGCAATTTGTGTGAACAGTAGTGCAAACAGCGGATTGAAGAAAGGAAATTTCTAGTCTCCTTTCATAACCCTCAATTCCAATTGCAGAGAGTTGGAAGATGCAGGAAAGTGAAGGTATGTGTAGAAAACTCTTTTTTTTTCTTTTTTTTTTTTTATTCTTTTTTTCGTTCCAATTTACTTCCTTTGACGATGCTCTCAAAATGTCACTCAATTAAGGAAAACTAGCAAGATCCAATAATTTAAATCCAATTAAATTATTAAGTGAAAGATTAGTTTGAGAGAGTGAGAGAAGATAGAGAGAGAGAGAGAGACACTGAATTGTTTCTATTATGTTGTATATATTTACAAAGAAATGTACACTCTCTTTATAGAGAGGAGAGGCAATCATAAGATGTCAATTGGCACCGAAAGTATAAAGCAAGGGGGGACATATAATTATTAAAGCTACATATAATTATTAAAGCTAAACATAATGATATACTAAACATACTTACTGATATACTAACAATACTAACATATAATAATATACTAACATTAAGCACCATCACTAACAATAAATAATTAATAATTGAAAGACTTCAATTTACATACACAAGTTAGATCACATCATCCCTAGTTGAGACATTTACTTAACCCTATAGCAAGTCTCATAACTCTTGGTCTAGACATCCTAACTTCCTTCCAATCTCACCACCTGCGATCAAGACAAAGCAACAAAACTCGAGTCTTATAATCCATGTATGTAGAGTCTAACAAACTATACTCCACACATTCTAAGTAAAAATCACATGTAAAAATACTGTTATCATAACAACATCACTACATCGATGTCCAAAAAAGTCTACTAAATAGGTGGAAGAAGGACCAAAGTATTATAGGAATCAGTGCATGGCTCACAATCACATACGCAAACTAACCTTATTGATCGTCCGTCGAACTAATCGCAATTGATGCTTCCTTTGTCTTTCTCTACTTCATCTAAAGGCAACTCTTACTAACAAACGGGCCAGTTGACTGCCTAGTGCATTTGTTGGGAACCACCACAGACCTCCGGGCATAGACCTCGGACATTAAGGGGTTGTTTGGGGTGTCCTAAATAAGTGCACTTTTTGTATTTTTAGACTAAAAAATTGAGATTGAAAATATGGATGTTTGGGTTAACTTTTTGACTTTTTATGAAAAAATGTGTAATAAAAAATTGTAAAAATTAAATTGATTTGTACGGAAAAATTCGAATTGGAAGTTGTGCAGCCGTAATTGTTGACTTTTAGTGAATAGTGTTAACTTTTTAACTTTTTGAGTAACTTTTTGACTTTTTAACTTTTTTACAAGTTCCCAAACTTAGCCTAAGCTAACATTTAATGAGAGTTAACCAAATGTACTAACATTTCACCCAAACACAAATGATAGAAGAACCCTAGTTGTTCTTGAGCTTTAACATGTGAAAATGGTGGAAATGAGTGATGGTGGAGATGACCTAGCTTCTCGAAGTTGACAGACTCTCAATGCTTCTCAGTTTTTCAAGAAAACTTCACTCAAGCTCTCCTACGGTCAAACAAGGGCAACAAGCAAGGACGGAGAAAAGAGAAACGTAGAGAGAAGTTGAGAGAATGTATATGTCTAATGGCTCTCTCTTGCTTTCCCTATTATGTCAGATGAGTGCGTTTATGGTTGTGAGGAAGAGTATTGAGTGAGAATATGAGTGTGAGAATCTATTAAATACATAAACCATAACAAAGTTAAAAAAAATAAAAATAAAAAATAAAAATGCTAGAGGATGAAATAAAATGCCTGAATGGCTTACAAATAAACAAGGCTTGGCTTTTATAGCAAAATGGACTTAAGGTTCCAAAACATGTACGCTCGAAGCTTCCACACATTACATTCAAGAGCCATCGTACTCCGTCAACAAAAGAGTTTTCTCCTCCTAGTGATGGAGGTGGTTGCACATCACCAATTATTGAAATTGTTAAATAGAAATGAGCTAAATATCCAGTAAAAAAACTTTTAACAGTGTATCTAATTGTTCAAATATCCCAAGTATGGTCCGAATTATTACTTTCATACCACTGGTACCACCGATTTGCTTCTCCGTCCAAAAGTTGTTATGTAATTTGTTGGGCCTAAGTTGTTGCTATGAAAATTGTTGGGCTGGACTTGGGCCTTTTTGATAGGACTGAAATATGAGTGGCAAATCCAGAGGCCAATCAAAGTCCCACATATTTTTTTTATCAGCAAAGAACTAATATTTTATTAGATGAATAAAACATTACAAGAAGGAAAGACAAGCAAGAATAAACATCAATTTGGAAAAGTTAAGTCCCATATACATATTACCCATTAATTTTTTTTTAGATGGTAAATACTACACATTATTAAATTGCAGTAATGGTTTTATTGTTTACTTTTTTGCCTTTTAGTGGGTGTTTGGGATTTACTTTTTTGGTATTTTTTTGTTAATTTATTTACGTCTTTGGTGAATTTTTTTTAAAAAAAATTAAAAAAATATTTAGGCTTCTAGAATTTACTCAACGAGATGAACCATAATTTTTTTATATTTTTTAAAATTCCAAAAAATTTCAGAAAAGAAAAAATTAAGAAAAAAAATAGTAGACTTTTCTGGCTTTAATTTTTCAATTTTTTTAATTTTTATTTTTTAGACTTATTTACACAACAGAATGGAAAAGTAATTTTTTTTTGTCATTAGATAAAAAAAGATCATTAAAAATAAATAAATAAATGACTTGTGTAGAAGAATCCAAAGTTGCTTTGTCAGTCATGTAGATCTCTCTTTAGCCATGCATACATATATCCATGTGAAAAAAAAATTAAAAAAATATTTAGGCTTCTAGAATTTACTCAACGAGATGAACCATAATTTTTTTATATTTTTTAAAATTCCAAAAAATTTCAGAAAAGAAAAAATTAAGAAAAAAAATAGTAGACTTTTCTGGCTTTAATTTTTCAATTTTTTTAATTTTTATTTTTTAGACTTATTTACACAACAGAATGGAAAAGTAAATCTTTTTGTCATTAGATAAAAAAAGATCATTAAAAATAAATAAATAAATAAATGACTTGTTTAGAAGTGTTAACATATAATATACTATACACTATAGTGCATTTGTAGGCTGTAAAGAGAGCTCACCTATGTAGCTGTAAAGAGCTCACCCACTACCACCTTCAGCTTTGACAGATGCCTTTGTATTATTTTAATGTATATTTGTATGCTTTCGGTGCTCCAGTATTCCAATTGTCTCATTCTCCTCTCTATAAAGAGAGAGAACTCATTCTCTTGTATTCACACACAAACATAATAACAGATAGTGATTATACAAATCTGTCTTTCTAGTCTCCCTCTTTTCTCTCTCTCTCCTTAACAATCTTACATGGTATCAGAGCACAGTACTACAATTCTAGCATTCTTTAATTTTGGTGCTCAGTCCCGTACATAGTGGAACTACACCAACCAGCTCGGAATCTCCTTACGATTCCAACGGCACCAATCCCGTCACCAGAAACGCAGTCACGCGCTCTCACGCACCGCCTTTTTGCTCGGCGCGTCTTTGCTTCCGTTGCCACGCTCACACGCGCCTTCACGCGCCTTCCACTCTGTCCTTTCATGTGCCGTGCCTGCTACCGTGCACCCGCGTGCGCCATCCGTCTACCGTGAGCCGCGTGTGCGCCGTTCCGCTATTGTGCACCCGCGTGCACCGTTCCGCTACTATACGCCGCAAGCCGTCTCTGCTACCGTGCGCCGCACGCCCTATCTGCTAATGTGCACCGCTGACATCATTTTCTATCCTGCTGACATCATCTCTGCACAGCCCACTTTTCCTCGTTATTTTCGGCCTTTCGGACTCACTAGTACACTCTGTTTTACCTAATTTTGCTCCTACAGGTCTATTCCTATCAATTTAGCCCTACTCAACTATTATTATGGATCGTCATGATGCATCCCATCCCATTTCCGTTATTTTGAATGGTGCCAACTATGTTCTATAGGCCCAAGCCATGTCTTCCTTCCTCAAAAGAAAGAAGCTCTGGCGAATTATCACCGGGGACATGACCCAACCGATGAAAGACACTGCTGAAACCACTGTTTCTCCTGCGACTCCTACATATGAGGATCGTCTTGAGGAATGGGACAGTAAGAATTACCAAATCATTACCTGGTTTCGAAATACTTCTGTTACGTCTATCAGTCTTCAGTTTGGTCGCTTTCAGCTTGACTCTGTCACTACTCCTGCAAAAGACATCTGGGATTTTTTTAAAGAACGATACCAGACCACTGGTCTTGCTCATCAATATCAACTTCAGAGCCAACTTCATAGGATGCGCCAAGAATCTAGTCAGTCCATCAATGACTTCCTTTCTCAAATGTACTCCGTTTGGGACTAGCTTGCTCTTTCCGAACCGACTTGGCCTCACCGAGAAGATACTGTTTTATTTACTGCTTATCGTAATCAGCAAAGATTGGTGCACTTTCTCATGGCTCTCACTTCATCCTTTGAGCCCGTACGTGCCTCTCTTCTTCATCGCCATCCCTTGCCTACTCTGGAACAAGCTATTTCTGAGTTGCTATCAGAGGAGACTCGTCTTGGTACTCTCCAAACTCATCATGTGGACTCTGTTCTTGCCACTCCTCCGTACCGGCCATCATTCACCCAGCGGACCACTACCTGCCTCTACTGTCAGAATCGGGGCCTTCCTTCCACACATCTCCTGGTCAATTGCCCTGTCAGAACGTGCCGATACTGCAACAAACTTAGTCCTGGTCATCTGCAACAGGATTGTTTTCGCAATCCATCCCGCTCATCCTCCAACAGCCACTCTTCTAGCGGTGGCTCTCCTCGGGGGAGCTTTCATTGTTCCCGGAATCAGTCTCATTCTGGGAATCAGTCTCATCACACTGCTGCTGCTGCCGCTGAGGGTCTCTCCGAGTCTCATGCTCCGTCTACCGCTCTCTTTTCTCCAACGAATGTCGAGGCCATGCTCAAACACCTTCTCCCCCCAACTGGTACACCTCCTCATACTGCTTTGTCTGTAATTCCAGGTAACTCTTCTTGGTATTTTGACTCTGCCTGTTGTAATCATATGACCTCCAGTTCAACTATATTTTCTTCCACCTCTTCATCTCCTCATATTCCCTCAATTCAAACTGCTGATGGTTCTCTCATGACTGTCCGTCATATTGGTACTGTTTCCACATCTTCTTTATCTTTACCTCAAGTTTATCATATCCCTGCTCTCACTTTAAACCTTATCTCCATTGGTCAATTATGTGAACTTGGTCTAACTGTCACCTTTTCTGCTACTCATTGTTTGGTGCAGGACCCTCAGACGAGGCAGACTATTGGGATCGGTCGTAAGCACGGACGTCTCTATGAGCTCATTCACCTTCATGTTCCTGACTCTCCTCAGATCGCTGCTCCTGCATCTGCTTCCTCATTATCACCTTTTCATCTTTGGCATTGTCGCTTAGGGCATATTTCTATTAATCGCTTAAAGTCTTTGGTTTCTAGTGGACAATTGGGTCATGTAATTCCAAATACTTTCGATTGTATTCCCTGTCAACTTGCCAAACAACCTGCTTTATCCTTCAATAAAAGTACTTCTGTTTCCTGTGCACCTTTTGATCTTATACATTTGGATATTTGGGGCCCCTCCCCTACTACTACTATGGGGAGATCTCGTTATTTTGTTGTTTTTATTGATGATTTTTCACGGTTTACTTGGATTTTTCTCATGAAAACTCGGTCTGAACTCAAAACCCTTTATTATCGATTTGCCCAAATGATCCACACCTAATTTTCCAAAACCATCAAACTTTTTCGCTCTGACAATGCTATGGAATATCGGGATTCCGATTTTCTTTCTTTTCTTCAGCGTCATGGTACACTGCCTCACCGTTCCTGTGCTGGCACGTCCCAGCAAAATGGTCGTGCTGAACGGAAACATAGGCATATTCTTGACACTACTCGCGCTCTCCTTCTCTCTTCTTCCTGCCCTGAAAGCTTTTGGAGGGAAGCTGTCCTCACTGCTGTCTACACTATCAATTGTGCTCCTACCCCTGTCATCCGTAATCAAACTCCCTTTGAAAGTCTGCATGGCACTCCCTCTCCCTATACTAATCTTCGGGTTTTTGGCTCTGCCTGCTTTGTTCTCCTTCAATCACATGAACACACCAAGCTTGAACCTCGTTCTCGTCTTTGTTGCTTTCTAGGGTATGGAATTGAACATAAAGGTTTTCGCTGTTGGGACCCTCTCTCTAAACGTCTTCGTATCTCCCGCCATGTCGTTTTTTGGGAGCACCAAATGTTTTCCTCCCTATCCTCCTTTCACTTACCTGCACTTTCCACTGATGTACTATTTACTAATCCTTCCATAGATCTCTTCTCTGATGATTTTGATACAGGATCCTCCTTCATTGAGACGCCCTTGCTCCCTCCTGCTCCCGACCAGCCTGCTCTCTCTGAAGGTCCACCTCTCCCTGCACCACCTTCTTCTCAACCGGTTCTTCCTCCCACCGATTCTCCTACGGCTCGACCACACCGGATAACTCAACCTCCTATCCACCTTCGTGATTATATTGTTGGGTCTGCTGCCTTTTCTACTTATGAACCTTCCTCCTATCGTGAGGCTTGTACTAATCCTCTTTGGCAACAAGCTATGACTGATGAACTTCAAGCTTTGGACAAAACTCATACTTGGGATCTTGTTCATCTTCCTCCTGGAAAAACTGCGATTGGCTGCAAATGGGTTTACAAAATCAAGACTCATTCTGATGGCTCTATTGAACGCTACAAAGCTCGTCTTGTTGCCAAGGGTTTTAACCAGGAATATGGGACTGATTATAAGGAAACCTTCTCCCCTGTTGCTAGGCTTACCTCTGTTCGCAGTTTACTGGCTGTTGCTGCTGCTCGCCACTGGGAGCTCTTTCAAATGGATGTAAAAAATGCTTTCCTCAATGGTAATCTTCTTGAGTAGGTCTACATGCAACCTCCACCTGGGTCTACTTTCCCCCCTCATAAGGTTTGCAAACTACAGCGTGCCCTCTATGGCCTCAAGCAAGCACCCCGCGCTTGGTTTGCTAAGTTTAGTTCTACCATTCATGACTTCGGGTTCACCTCTAGCTCCTATGACTCTGCTCTTTTTATACGAACTACTCCTCATGGTACCACTCTTCTCCTTCTATATGTGGATGATATGATTATAACTGGTAATGATGTAGCTGGTATTCTCCACCTTAAACGTTTTCTCCACCGTCAGTTTGAGATAAAGGACCTTGGTACTCTTAACTACTTTTTAGGCCTTGAAGTCTCTCATGATTCTATTGGCTCTTATTTATCTCAGGCCAAATATGCCTCCGATCTTCTGGCTCGTACTGGTCTTACCGATTGCAAAACTACATCTAGTCCAGTTGATCCTCAGATTCGTCTCACTCCTCTCGATGGGGCTCTCCTCCATGATGCTACTCTTTATCGCCAGCTCGTCGGCAGTCTTGTCTATCTCACAGTGACTCGTCCTGACATTGCTTATATTGTTCACATTGTTAGTCAGTACATGTCGGCTCCTCGCACGCCCCACTATACTGCTCTACTCCACATCCTTCAATATCTCAAAGGCACTCTGTTCCATGGTCTTCACTACTCTGCTTCCTCATCCCTTGAACTGCGTGCCTTTTCTGATGCTGATTGGGCTGGGGATCCTACAGATCGACGCTCCACCACGGGATTCTGTTTCTTCTTAGGGGATTCTCTTCTTACTTGGCGTAGCAAGAAACAATCCCTTAGTGCCCGTTCTAGCACCGAAGTTGAATACCGGGCTCTTGCTGATACTACTCAGGAACTTCTCTGGCTTCGCTGGCTCCTCACTGATATGGGTGTTTCCTCTTCGGGCGCTACCTCTCTTTATTGTGACAATCAGAGTGCCATTCAGATTGCTCACAATGATGTGTTTCATGATCGCACCAAGCATATTGAGATTGATTGTCATTTCATTCGACAGCATGTTACACGTGGTACTGTTCATCTTCTCCCTATTGCTTCTGCCGATCAACCTGCTGATATTTTCACCAAGGCTCATCCTCCTGGGCGCTTCCGTGATCTTGTTTCCAAACTCAACTTGGTCGATGCCTACCCTCCTTGAGTTTGCGGGGGGCTGTTAACATATAATATACTATACACTATAGTGCATTTGTAGGTTGTAAAGAGAGCTCACCTTTGTAGCTGTAAAGAGCTCACCCACTACCACCTTCAGCTTTGACAGACGCCTTTGTATTATTTTAATGTATATTTGTATGCTTTCGGTGCTCCAGTATTCCAATTGTCTCCTTCTCCTCTCTATAAAGAGAGAGAACTCATTCTCTTGTCTTCACACACAAACATAATAACAGATAGTGATTATACAAATCTGTCTTTCTAGTCTCTCTTTTCTCTCTCTCTCCTTAACAATCTTACAAGAAGAATCCAAAGTTGCTTTGTCAGTCATGTAGATCTCTCTTTAGCCATACATACATATATCCATGTGATAGTGGTAAAAAAGAAATCACAAGGAACAAGCTTCAGAAAATATTGATATGTTGCTCTTTGCTAGTATACAATTTGGAGAATTGTTTTGTTTATGTTTATATATATATATGTTTATATATTCATATCTAATATATAATATGTTTCTCAGTCTTGAAAAATGATTTTTCTTTTCTTCTTATATTTGAACTCTAAATATCACAAATGAAATTTCTCAATTTTGGAGCTATTAAAATTTTCAATTTGTCACATTGTTTTTTTACAAGTTTTACAATTTTGATACCCTGAAATTTTAAAATAATTTTTTACAAAATTTTATCTCGATAAATAGGTTTCAAAAATCTAAATTTTATAAAAACTAAATATGTATAGTTAAAGTTATGACATTTTTAAATTTAAAATAATTTACTTGAAAAAGGAAACAAAAGCACAATACATGTGATTGAGCATTGACTTTTTAAAACAAGGGTTAAAACTTAATAAATGGAATATACAACTTGAAAAATAGGACTTTTAACTTATAAACATCTAAGTGCTCGTTTGAGATGAATTAAATCAGTCAAGCTTTTTGGGTTGGCTAAAAAAATTGTATTTAGAATAAATTTTGATTTTTTTTTGAAATAATTGATTTGATGGTTGTAAAAGAATAAGTGAAATAATTATGATTTAGATATAATATTTTATTTTATTATCTAAATTAATATATTTTATCTTTATTAACTAATTTAACCAAAATGACTCAGGGGAAACGATACCTTAAGTTAAAATAATTTTTAAGGGACCTATTCATTTATAACACCAATTGGTGGACTTCTCAGCAATTACCTTAGAGAGAGTTGCAATTTTAAAAAGACCGTAACCCCAATTATCCTGTGATCTAATAATTTTCTTGGTCCACAAAATTAAGAATAGTGCGCCTCCTTACGTCATCATAGGGGTCTCCCATGTCACTAGACATGTAGGGAGTGAGTGAATAAGAACGAGTTCATCATTTCTCTACCCCAATATATATGTATAAATGTTGTACATGGCATACAGTTACAACATGCGATTTGACTCCTCTTTTTTTTTTGGTTCCAATTTACTTCCTTTGATGATCCTCTCAAAATGTCACTCAATTAAGGAAAACTAGCAAGATCCATTAATTTAAATCTAATTATATTATTAAGCACCATCAGTAACAATAAATAATTAATAATTGAAAGACTTCAATTTACATACACAATTTAGGTCACATTATCCCTAGTTGACACATTTACTTAACCCTATTGCAAGTCTCATAACCCTCGGTCTAGACATCCTAACCTCCTTCCAATCTCACCACCCTTGATCAAGACAGAGCAACAAAACTCAAGTCTTATAATCCATGTACGTAGACTCTAACTGGCTAAACACATTCTAAGTTAAAATCACATGTACAGATACTCTTATCATAACTACATCACTACATCGATGTCCAGAAAAGTCTACTAAACATGTGGAAGAAGGACCAAAGTATTATAGGAATCAGTGCATGGTTCACGTACGCAAACTAACCTCGTTGATCGTCCGTCGAACTGATTGCAATCGATGCTTCCTTTGTCTTTCTCTACTTCATCAAAATGCAACCTGTGTGGGTGATTTTCTAACCACAGTGCCAAACAGGCACCCAGCTGGAGAGCACCGGCAAAATAGATTAAGCCCGAACGACCTGCAACAGAAAGAAGAGTTTCCAGCAGTGGCTCGTCCACCCGGGGGCACTCCGACGATCAAGTCAGTACTCAATATCTCTCAAAGATAACCAATAGTACTTAACTCACTAGACAGAATATCAAAAGTATAAAAGACATACCTTAGACCCATGAGGGTGCCTCTCTTTTATAGCCAACATAATCCTAGTCCCAATAGAAGCCCAGCTCCAATGGACTTAGGATTACTGCTAATCTTGGACTACCAGTAGGATTGAGATAAACTCTTTAAGAGTCTTATCTTTACCCAAACTGAAGTCCTCTCTCATTCTAAGACTCGTCTCTTATCCACTTATCTCGGATTCCGGTATTTTCGCAGATAACCTCGGCCTAGCCGAGATTACCTCGGCATTATGACCAGGACACGTGGCACCTCGGTTGGCACTTTGGTGACACCTCGGCTACGTGTTGTCATTCAAAAATTATGTCCCCACAACTGCCCCCTAGGTTCTATTACCTCGACATCCTGAGGTGATGGAACTTGTAGACGTCCCCGAACGTCCCGGGAGGGAAATCCCGTTCTGTTCATTTGAGCTCACTACAGCTCAGGACTCAAATGTCACGGTCCTATATCTAATCTCGCAGAATGCAATGTAAGACCGATGAATCATCAAAGAGTCCAAATCTGGCAAATAGTTTTTTAAAACAGATTTTTTTGAAAGAAGTGCCAAACATGGACTACTTTGCCAGATACAGAGTCGCCACCTAAATATTTTATTTTGGAAAATTTAGGAAACCCTGACTCGTTGCCTAAGGCCACGTGTCCGTCATCACCAAAGTTGCCACAGCTCGGGAACTTGGGTACGATTGGGGAAGGTCACTTCGTGAGCACCCCCGCTCGCCAGATCAAAGATCGGCATTTACTAACCATGATATCTAGTTTTAAAAATGTTATATGCTCTTATTCCGGTTATTAGCCTAGATTTACTATGTGATGCGCACAGCATACAAATATAAACCGGATCGCCTAAATTGGAACAACACATCTCATGTTTGTTTTGAAAATGGTTTGCTATTCGCAAGTAGGCTTAAAATACAGATTTTGCCACCCTCGGATGGGCTTAGAAAACAAGATGATTTGCCACTCTCAAGTAGGCTTGAAACTCACAATTGATGAATTGTTCCAATCCAAATAACCCAACCTTCACCCACAGGCATTCAGGTAGGTATACCACGTAAGCACGTAGCCTCATGGTAAGCATGCTATCATGGCAGTCACTCACACACATGCAAGGATGCTAAAGCATAAATACTTACCGAGCACTCCAAGCCAACAAAAGCTATGTTAGAAATTCATGCATGATCCTAACTATACAGAAATGCCTAATGCAACAAATGCAGGAATGCAACTACAATAGGCTCGACTATTCTAAAGATGGCATGTGAAATGCTACAACTAACAAGTATTCAACTCGAAATTGAAATACAATGCAATTAGTATGATGCGCCGAGCTCGGTGCATGCAAGACAGATGAATGAATGCAAACATGCTATCATAAGTATGGCTAATTGAAACATGCTTAATCTAATCATCATAAGCTGGTAAATAAAAGGGAGAAAGACGTGGGGTTGGAAGACATACATCACACGCACGCACACTTATTACAATTGTGCCCTCGCTCGGAGGGTCCGAATAAATAATACAGTCCGAATAATAATTACAGTCTGAATAAGTACAAAACCCTAATTAATTAACAATTTAACTAGGAAAGCAAGTAAATTAGCATGCAAATCCATGGACCGCCTCAGCTCTGTTCCGAATGATGAAAGATGCATGCTCGAGTTGCTTGCGCGGAAATCCATTGCGATGCCCGATTCGCCTCTGTTTGCAATTAATGCCGGAATGCTGTGCAAGGCTTTAGAAAGCTGCTGATTTCTGATTTGCTGCAACAGAGAGCAACAAAGGGGCATGGCAAAGTATTTTCACATATGTATGCATGACTATCCTTCAGGGAGTGTAGTCCTCGATCCTCGTGCCACCAATCACGCATCTCGATGCATGATGGCCGAGGAGTCTAATTGCACGACTCGATGTGAAATGAATGCACATATAAACACAACAGGACCTGAACTCCATCATGGGTAATCCGGAGTGTCGGCGACCGGGAATTGAGACACGTTCCGTCATTTGGAGTACGAAACGTCCCTCGTTTCCCGTGTTTGGACTAAACCCTACTCCAAACATAATGCAATATGCATGGCATGCACAATGCGACTAACATGTAACCTAGCATACGCAATGTTATGGACTGAAATGGCATACACAATGCACGTGATGTAACATGGCATACACAATGCTCTAACATGTAACCTAGTATACGCAATGCTATGGACTGAAATGGAATACATAATGCACGATGGACTTACACAAACATGAGTGGATCTCAGCCACACTCATATCAGTGGCCATTAGATGAAAATGAGACAACCAAAATGGGTGCACACATGCACAAATACCAAGGACCGAACCTAAGGCATCAAATGCCACTCTACCAAAGCATGGAAAGGGATGAAAGATGGCATACAAACATGAAATTTCCAGCACTGAAATATGATGCGCAATGGTCCCAAATCATGGAAATATGGCACCCAAAGCATGAAAGAGGCACCGGAACTCAAAACTAGGCAAATGCATTGAACTATAATCATGCAAAGCAAGAATTATTTGTTCACGAAGTATAAAAACAGAGCCAAGGCAGTCCCAAAATATGCGTAATATTAGTTCAAAGCATGGCCAAAAAGTGCTAACATGAGGGGCTAAACCAACACGCAAACTAGGCTAGTAAGCATGGTTTACATGGCATGTACATGAAGCATAAGAGAGGTCACCAAACCAGCCAAAAATAGGAACATGATATACAAAAATATGCCCAAATAACCACTAAAATGCATCCAATGTATGCAAAAATGATGAGCGCCTTTGGAAGGCCATGCAAGGGGTTAGTCAACACACTACAACAAAAAGCAGATTTCGCGACTAAAATTGCATTTTTCGTCGCTGAAAGTAGTAGAATTGGCTACTAAAATAGAATTAGTTGCCAAAATTGATCACTTTTGACTAAAAGAGTTTAGTCGCCAAATATAAGGGTTTTAGCGACTAAAAGGCAGTTTAGTCGCCGAATATAGGGGTTTTAGCGACTAAAGGTGCTTCACTTCATTACTCCACCTTTTTTTATACACATTTACATTTTTGGCGACCAAAATTGACAACTAAAAGAAATTTAGTCGCCAAAAGTTAACTTTTTGGTGACTAAAAAATGTGTTAGTCGGTGTTTGTTCAAGCTACAGCTACTAAATTTTTTTAGTTGAGAAATATTACTTATTGGCGACTAAAAAAAAAAAAATTAGTAGCTAAAAACAGTCAATTGCCGACTAAAACTCAGTTTGGTAGCCAAAAGGGGACCTTTTTGGCGACTAAAAACAGGTTTAGCCGCCAAAACTGCTTTATTTTTAGGCGGAACTTAATTTTTTAGCGACTAAAAATAATTAGTCGCCGAAAATTATAGAATTGGCGACTAAAAATTTAATTTAGTCGCCAAAAGTGGCCTAAATTTTTTTTAGTAAATAATTTATTTTTTTACATAAATTATATTGAATAAAAATAATTATATTTATATATATTATTTTGTATTAATACCGGTCAATACACTATATAAATAATATATATTGCATATATATTCATGTGATGTTGTAGTGGCATAGTGGAGGGAGTGTGTTGTTAAAGGTTTGGAATGTGGGACGGTTGGCGGTTTGAAACTTAGAAAACGCAAAAAAGTGGGTTTTTTTTTTCCGTCGGAAACACCTTTGGCGACTAAAATTATTAGTTGCCAAAAGTCTTTATTTTGGCGACTAAACGGTTTAGTCAGTGATTAAGTGAGTTTTAGCGACTAAATTATTAGTCGGTAAATGTATGATTTTCAAAAGTGTAAAACACTATTGGCAACTAAAACTTTGGTCGCTAAAGACCTGTGTTTTGGCGACTAAAAAAGTTTTAGTCGCCAATACCTCCGGCGACCACGAATACGCGACAAATGTGGTGACTAAAAAATTTTGTCGGGGAAAGTAAAATTTTGACTTTCGGTGACTAAAAACGGACTTTTGGCAACTAAAAATTTAGTCGCCAAAAGTGCTTTTTTTGTAGTGACACATGCATCAAGGACACTTAGCATAGCAAAACCAGCTTTGGAACTCAATTATGACAACCCTAAAACTCACCAAAAAGGGCCTGAAATGGCTCAAGGAAGTATGCAATGAAAGGTCCCCTTGAAAGGCCTTAAGGAGGATTGCTCCACACATGCATGATAAACATAAAAATATGGCCAAAAGGGCTCCGGACAGAGCTAAGGCAGACCTCAAAACTCACATAATAGGGCCTGAAACAAGACTTCAAAGCATGCAAAATGGGGGTCCTTTGGAAGGCCAATAAAGCTAGTAAAGAAAATGAGGGGTGAAAGGGTCACCCCTCTACGATTTTGAAGTTCAAAGACACATCTAAACCACTGAAAATCCGCTAGATTTCAGTGGCTAAAAGGCCAAACCAAGGCCAATGCAAATGCTCACATGCATAGCTCAAAACATGAGGAAATAAAGCATGAAAGGGGGTAGATGACCCCGAATAGGGAAATAACCTTAAGAAAACATGTTTATAAGCTAAAAATAAAACTCTTTTTAGTTCATGAAAAATCTCGAAAATGCTCACAAATAGGACTAAGATATGATGCAAAATAAGCCTACAAAGAGGGATAGAGCATACAAGGAGGTAGATGGCCTTAAACAGAAAAGTGTCCTTAATCAAACTTCAATAGGAGCTCAAAGAAGACACTTTTCAGTTTATGACTAAGTCCAAAAATGCTTACAAATAAGGCTAATCAATGGAGCAAAATAATGCAAGAAAAGTGGAAATAGAGACTCACCCTTGAAGAGCAGATTTCCAGCAACTTCTGGACCAAGATGGGAGTTCTTTAACCTCTGCAAATCAGCTCCAAGCTGCTTGGATGGATGGTGGAGGTGTTGTACTAAGGGTTGGTGTGCAAATGGCCAAGACTATTAGTGTTTTTGGAGCTCAAGTGTAAAGATATAGGGAGAGAGAGGTGTATAAGCCTTCAAAATTGTTGAACCCTTTGCAAATATCGACAAGCCTCTCCTTTATAGAGGAGAGGCTCTAAAGCTTCTTTTGGAAGCTTCAAATATCCACCATACATGGAGGATGGTCCAAATGCCTCCCAGCTGGCACAGCTGTGATGCATTCAGAGAGAGCAAAAAGCAAGAAGCAGGCTGACCAGTTCAAGTGGCCGGCCGGCCACTCCCCCTGGTCGGCCGACCAGGCGTCAAAAGGTTTAAGGAGAAATGCTGGCAGGCCACGCCGGAAAGGTGGCCTCCCAAATGAGTGCAACACAGCTGTATGGTGGAAAACCAGAAAATGTGACCCAAGAGAGAGAAAAACCAGCTTTTTAGCAAAGTTCAAAAGGGTCAAGAAGAATTACTGGTCGGCCTATTCGTATTGGTGGCCTCCCAGATGAGCACAACACAATGGTGGTATGAAAAATCAGAAATTGTGGCTCAAAAGTGAGAAAAACCAGCTTTATGTCAGAAAATCCGGCTGGAGGAGAGAGAAAAAGAGAAAGTTGGTTTCCAAGGAGAAAAGGTGGCCTCTCACCATACTACCACCTCCCTAGCAATGAAAATAGGGTCCCTACCAAAAATGGACCAAGACGGATGTAAAACGAAGGTTCGGAGGCTAAAACGCGGAGTCTGGGGCCCCGAAAACAAGCTGTTACGCACTGGAAGTGGCGTATGACCACGAAGGTGGTCTCCCGAGCCACAGTGTCCCTCTAAAGGGAGGAAACAAGGTGTGTGCCAAAAACCGAAGCAAACGGAGGTAGTTAAGCGGTCCCGAACTGAGGCACACGGCCGATGGCTCCGAAAACCAGAAACTGGGCTCCAAACGGGAAAAATGGCTTACGACCACGAAACGTAGCCTACGGCCATTGAGAGATGGTCTACGAGACCTCTCCCTCCCTTCGGAAGAGAAAATAGAGAAAACAGGACCTGGTTCGTGTAGACGTCCCCAAACGTCCCGGGAGGGAAATCCCGTCCCGTTTTGTTCATTGGACTCACTACAATTCAGGACTCAAAGTCACGGTCCTATATCTAATCTCGCAGAGTGCAATGCAAGACCGATAAATCATCAAAGAGTCCAAATCCGGCAAATCATTTTTGAAAATAGATTTTTTGAAAGAAGTGCCAAACATGGACTGCTTTGCTAGATACAGAGTCGCCACCTAAATATTTTATTTTGAGAAATTTAGGAAACCCTGACTCGTTGCCTAAGGCCACGTGTCCGTCATCACCAAAGTTGCCTTGGCTCGGGAACTTGGGTACGATTAGGGAAGGCCAGCTATGAGCACCCCCTCTCGCCCGTTCCGAAGATCGGCCTCTACTAACCATGATATCTCGTTTTTGAAAACATTATGCGTTCTTATTCTGATTAATTAGCTAGAATTACTATGTGATGCGCACAGCATACAAGTATAGACTAGATCGTCTAATTTGGAACAAAGCATTGCATATCTGTTTGTTTGGAAATGTTCGAAGTTTGCTACTCGCAAGTAGGCTAAAATGTGGATTTCAATGAATTATCCCAATTCAAGTAATCCAACCATCACCCACAGGCATTCAGGCAAGTATATCACATAAGCATATAGCCACATGGTAAGCATGCTGTCATGTTAACAATCGCACTCGTGCAAGATGCTAAAGCATAAATACTTACATCGTACTCCGCGCCAAAACAAAGAACTCGTTAGCAATCATGCATGATCCAAGTCCATGTTAAGTGCCTAATGTATCGCATACAGAATGCAATCTAGAATAGGCTCGGCTAATCCTAGGACGGCATGTGAAATGCAACAGATAACACGTATTTAAGTTAGATTTGAAATACTATGCAGTTAGTATGATGCGCCGAGCCCGGTGCATGCAATACAGATGAATGAATGCACGCATGCATAGCATAAGGTATGTTAATTGAAATATGCCCTAAATCTAACCATCATAAGCGGTTAAATAACATGGAGAAAGAAATGGGGTTGGAAGACATGCACACACGCACCCATACTTATTACAATTGTGCCCTCGCTCGGAGGGTCCGAATAAATAATACAAGCCACCTAATTAACTAACTCACAAGCTAATTAATTATTACAGAACCGAATTGAATAACAGCTACAACTAATTATTACACAACTTAATTAATTAACAAATCAATTAACTAATTAATGAATGACAACAAATAGGTAGGGAAAGCAGTAAACGGTGTTATTCCAGCTCTGTTTGAAGAAGGGAGGCATGCATGCTCGCTTCGGTTTTTCGCCTCGAAACGCCTTCCGGTTGCTCTTTAGAGGCTCTGTTTGCAGGGTGTCTTCCAGCGCTTGTTGCTGGACCTTACCAAAACACTACAGGGGAAGTCACCAGTGGCCTGCCGGCCATGGAAGGATCACTGCGGCAAAGGTGGTCCATTGCCGCCAAGGGTGGCACGCTGCCGGGCATCAGTGACAGGCTGCCAGCCACTGTGGCTGTGACACCAAACTGCAACAAAGCACAAAATAAGAAAAGGGAGGGTTTCCCAAGGATATGTACCACCGTGGCACTCCAAATCACCTCAAGACATCAAGGGAGAGGCCTAGTCGGATCCATGACCATCAATCACGCATCCCGATGCATGATGGCCAAAGATCTAACTTGTGCCAATCAATATGAAAATGAATGCACAAATAAGGCAAGTAAAGCCTTGAACTCTATCATGAATCATCAAGAGCTTCGGCGACCGAAAATTGAGACACGTTCCATCACTTGAAGTATGAAACGCCCCTCGTTCCTTGTGCTCAGATTAACGCTTAATCCAAGCAATGCAACACATAAGCATGGCAAACATGCAACATGACCTAAATGTGCAAACATGCAACTAAACCAAGCATGCAACAAGCATATAAGCATGATGTGAGGTGATGACCTTGGACAACATGACAAAATGCAACATGAACATGTGAGCCATGCAAGGTATGCAAAGCTAAACAAGTATGCGACAACATACGAAATGAAACAAGCATGCGACAACATGGTAAGATGGGCTTACACCAAACATGGACGGCTCTCAACTAGGTCCAAATCAGTAGCCAAAGCGATGAATTAAGTCACACAACACACGCAAGCATGCGAAATGCGAAAGGTTCATCAAAGGGGCCTAAAAGGGCAACTCTCAAAAGTGCCTAAGAAGTGACAAATGTGCAAGTGTAACAACACTATATGCACTTAATGAGATGATAAATGATGCCAAATCATTTAAATAGCTCAAGGATAGCATGCGCGAATCACCGAAACACGAAGCTTGCAAGGCCAATTACACTACAGCTATACGAAGTATTAAGGATATGGCAAAAGGCAACCCAAAATAGTCCTAGTACATACTGATATGAGACTAAAACATGCATGGAAGTAAGCCAAAGTAAGCTAGCATACAATGCTAAAACATAGGACATGAGAGGCTACAGAAGAGGCAACGCATTACACCTATGAGAACCAATCATGGCATGATTTGGATAACAAAAAACAGAGTTATATCATGGTATATTAGGACCCAAAATGTACTGAAATGATGAGCCAAAGACTTAGGCTAAGCGGCATGCGTAAAAATCCATTCTTGAAGCATAAAGCACAAGCTATACAAAGCATTCAAGGCATGTCAAATGCAAGTGAACAACAATATTTCGTGGACTGAAATAGTATGTGGAATGAGGGCAAGGCATGCAAACATCACATGTATGGCATGATAGAGGCCTCAAAACCCAAAACTAGCCTAAGCATTTACAATATAGCTATACAAAGCATGAGTGATATGGCCATGGCAGCCCAAAATAGTCCTAGAACACTTCAAAATAAGCATAAAATCAAGTTTGAGCAAAGCCAAAATATGCTAGTATGATGAGTCAAAACATCGTGCACAAAGGGCTAGTAAACATGATTTGTTCTACACCTATATGGAGCATGCAAAGGATGATTAAACCAACTATGGATAGGGTCATAACATGCCAAATGATGACTAAATACATGCTGAATGTAAACCAAACAAGCTAAAATGACATGGCATGGCATGGAGCGTATAAAGCTAGTTTAGGAGATTTACATTACAAGTATATCATGCAAGCATGGAGTAACAAAACCAACCCAAAACAGGTTCATGGCCTCGTAGAACATCACCAAAAATGGACTGAAATGGACTCAACAAAAGCCAAGCACACATGCTACTTTGATGAGCTATGGATGGAGTTACACTACACATACTATATGCATGCAAAATATGACCAAACCAACCATGGACAGGGCCAAGGCAGGTCCTAAAAGTCACAAAAATAGGCCTGAACCAAGCCTCAAAAATACATAGAAGGATGGTCCTTTGGAAGGCCAAAAATGCAAGTAAAGAGGAACACAAAGAGAGAGGACTACCCCCTCTGATTTAGGACCTCAAAACCACACCTCTACCACCAAAATCCCACAAGATTTCAATGGTAGGAAAGCCAAGATATGGCTTAAAACAAAGCCAAACAAAGCATGGAAGGGGGCTACACACCCCAAATAGCAAAATGACCTGAACCAAACTTAAAAAGCACTTCAAAATAAAACTTTTTCCAGTTATAAGAAAAGCCTAAATCAATAGGTAAAGAGGGCTAAAGTAACGTGCAAGAAATTGCAAAAATGGGCGAAATGCTCACCCTTGAAGACCCTCTTCGAAGCCAGCAATTTCAGGGGGTGGAAACTTGTTTTCAGACCTCAAGAAGACCTCCCAAGAAGCTTGGTTCAATGGTGGTGGTGTATATCTAGGTGTTGTAGTGTAAAAATGCAAGGAAATCCAACTTCAAAGCATTAAACACAAACAATACAGAGAGAAAGGGAGTTTTTGCTCTCAAAGTTGCAGCCCTGTCTAAGGAAGAAGCCTCTTCCTTATATAGAGGAATAAAAAGCCAAAGCTTCTTCAAGAAGCTTTGCAAGGCCTTCATCCCTCCATACACATGTATGGAGGGGAGCAAACAAAAAACCAACTGGCTCAAAAGATTTGGAGGAAAACCAGCTGAGACAGGAGGGGTGCCAGCCATCATCAATGGCCGGCAGTGCCTCATTGATGGCCGGCAGGGCCTCATAAATGGCCGACAGGAGCAAAGCCATGGCCGGCATTTCCATGCCATGGCCGGCAGTGCACCGAAAGGGTCACTCTGAAAGGACCAAGTCAAGGTCCAAAAAAAGGGCAGAAAGGATACAGGGACCGGGAAGCTCGAACCGGTGATGTTCCGCCGCGACAGTCGAGTACTCAGCGAGCAATCGAACTAGTTGTTGGGTGTACCTGCAAGCACAACCAAGTCTCGAGGACGGTCAAAAATAGGGTGTCTACAGTTGCCCCTCTTTGACAGAACTCGAAAGTCATAACAATGACGGGAGTGAATGTCAAAGCCCAGAGGC
This sequence comes from Camellia sinensis, assembly GCF_004153795.1. NCBI lineage: Eukaryota > Viridiplantae > Streptophyta > Magnoliopsida > Ericales > Theaceae > Camellia > Camellia sinensis. The sequence goes on from NW_021024888.1 coordinate 3,376,340, forward strand.
CACCCATTTTTGACAAGGCCGAAGACTTAGAAAAACAGGCAAGATAATAAAGAGATGCGCCCGCAGGCAGGGGCAAGATGCAAATGATATGCACAATGCCAAACATAACTTATGATCATGCAAAGAAAGCTGTAACGAAGCATAACAAGGCAACAGTTTTAAGCAAGTAGAAACCAAGCTACATCACAATGCAGAAAGGATGTAAGAGAATTATTGCAATTCTCATTGCGAATACAGTGTGCATGTGTGATAGATACACGAAGCGAACGTGTGTGATGGATACACAGTGAATGTGTGTTATAAACACAAAGCGAACGTGTGATGGATACACTAAAAGGTGAACACAAAGTGTGATAGATGTACTAAGTGAACAAGGTATGATAGATACACAAAGCGAGAGTGTGTGATTGATACACAAAGCGAACGTGTGATGGATACACAAAGCGAGTGTGTGATAGATACACAAAGTAAATGTGTGATGGATACACAAAGCGAGCGTGTGTGATTGATACACAAAGCGAGCGTCTAATAGATACACAAAGTAGGCATAGTGTGATAGATACAAAGGGAGTGTGTGATAGATACACTATATGAACAAATTGTGATTGATACACAAAGGGTGAAGTGAGCAAAGTACGATGGATACACAAAAGGCAAACACAAAGTGTGATAGATGCACTAAGTGACCAAGTGTGATGGATACATAATAGGCGAACACGAAGTGTGATAGATGCTCTTAGTGAACAAGTGTGATGGATACATAATAAGTGAACACGAACTGTGATAGATGCACTTAGTGAACAAGTGGAATGGATACACTAAAGGTGAACACAAAGTGTGATAGATGCACTTAGTGAACAAGTGTGATGGATACACTAAAGGTGAACACAAAGTGTGATAGATGCACTTAGTGAACAAAGTATGATTGATATACTAAATGTGAACACAAAGTGTGATAGATGCACTTAGTGAACAAAGTGTGATGGATACACTAAAGGTGAACGCAAAGTTTGATAGATGCACTTAGTGAACAAAGTATGATTGATACACTAAAGGTGAACACAAAGTGTGATAGATGCACTTAGTGAACAAAGTATGATTGATATACTAAATGTGATTGAACACAAAGTGTGATAGATGCACTTAGTGAACAAAGTGTGATGGATACACTAAAGGTGAACACAAAGTGTGATAGATGTACTTAGTGAACAAGGTATGATTGATATACTAAATGTAAACACAAAGTGTGATAGATGCACTTAGTGAACAAAGTGTGATGGATACACTAAAGGTGAACACAAAGTGTGATCACAAAGTGTGATAGATGCACTTAGTGAACAAAGTATGATTGATATACTAAATGTGAACACGAAGTGTGATAGATGCACTTAGTGAATAAAGTGTGATAGATACACTAAAGGTGAACACAAAGTGTGATAGATGCACTTAGTGAACAAAGTATGATAGATATACTAAAGGTGAACACGAAGTGTGATAGATGCACTTAGTGAACAAAGTATGATGGATATACTAAAGGTGAAGTGAATATGTGCATGATAGATACACAAAATGAGGATGTCTGTGATAGATACAGAAAATGAAAATATGCGTGATAGATACAGAAAATGAGAATGTGTGTGATAGATACACGAAGTGAGAATGTGTGATTGATACACTAAGTGAAGAGAGTGTGATTGATACACTAAATAAATGAAGTGTGATTGATACACTAAACGAATGAAGAAAGTGTGATAGGAACACTAAGGGTGAATGAGGTATGATTGATACACTAAATAAATGAAGTGTGATTGATACACTAAATAAATGGAGTGTGATAGATACAGAAAATGAGAAGGTGTGTGATAGATACACAAAAGTAAATATGTGCGTGATAGATACACAAAATGAGAATGTGTGTAATAGATACACAAAATGAATGAAGTGTGATTGATACACTAAGTGAATGATTTTAAACGGAACTTCTTTGAATGAACCGTACATACAATATCGTGCATGACTGAGAAAGAAATTTGATAGGTACAATGCATTACAATGAATGATGCTTAAGGAAAGCAATAAATAGACAAAGCGGCGCTTTAGAAAGCACCTCATGAGGTGAGTGGCGGTGAACTGCTCTTCTCCGATGGGATCTCCCCTTGTGCTCTTCGAACACTTACCTTCAACTTACAGTACAAAGGCTCTGAAATACTGACAAGGGTTCTTCATGTAGAACACTTTGGACGTTGCCTTTCTTCCTGATCATATTCACAACTTTCCCTATTCTCCAACGGGGTGACAGACTAGGTTGGTTCAGTATCCAGAATTGAGGTGCATACACGCTATCTCAACCTATGGGGCTTCCATACAGATTTCAAGCCGAGGACACGCCTCTGGGTATTTAAACCAGACTTTAGTCTCGGAAATCCCGAACCTTTGCGTTCTAGGCATCAGCCATTCGAACTCCAGTTTCCACCGTCGCAGTTGGTCTCCTAGGAACTCATTGCAAACATAGCCAAGATGCCTCTGGCAGAGACTGGTACTCAAGGAGAGCACTTCTGATCACCATTCTGGGTTGAAGCAAACTTGATCTTGAGCTTGAGGTAGAGGCACACTCATACTTCGGAGCATTGGCAAGACCTGAAAAGGTATATCCGGAATACAATCTCGGAATTTGCAGAAGTTGAAACAAACTCAGATGCTCCAAATTTTCCCTCTTTTCTTTTGCTTTGCAGTCCAGAACCAATATAGCTTCAGATAGGTCCTGGTTTTACTGTTCCCACATGACCCGGGTTGAACCCTGCGGTTTTATGAAAGAACAAATCCTGTTTTGCACAAATACGGAGAATGGCATAGCACTCTGAGCACAAAACGATTTGAAATTGAGAAATGAGTTCTCGACCGGGTATTGAGCCTATAACTAACCGCAGTCAAAAAGACTCAACAGCAAAAAACAAAAGGTAAACAACCTAAACACATCGAGACACGCTCGGAATGACTCAAAGCAAGAATCGAGACAAACAAAACAAAAAACATGACACACAAACGTGTTACAAAGACAAGAGACCTCTCAAATCGCGAGGAGCCAGTTTCTTCGGGTATCATTTCCCACCCTTTCTTATTTGTGATTCTCACATCACCCGGCCCTCCGGCTCGGTTTTTCTCTAAAAGCCCTTTTGCTCACTTTTCTCTCAACGCACATCTCTCTATTCTTACCTCTCTCATTCTTTATATCCCTTCCCAGGGTGATTGATGGACAAATATAAAGTTCTGGGTTCATGCCCAACATTGTTAGCTCGCAACTATTTCCTCCGGTGACGTTTAGTTGATGTTCCGGTGAAGGGGATAGAGTACCCTGATCCACTACAATTCGTGCTTCGCACTTGGTTGATACCTCATTGCTCGGAGGTTGAGAGAGCTTTCATCCCTTTAATGACAACTTCAGTTGTGCCCTTCTGGCAAGTATGCTGGCGATGGGGGAAAGACAGGAGGCCTGACTCAACTGTGCCCCTATTTCATCATTTTGACCATTTTTTGTTTCGGTTTTCTACTAAAACAAATTTTGACCAACACGAGAGTTAGATTAACATGTTTGTTCGATTTTTTATTTAAAATCGTGCAAGTTAGGCTATGAGCACTGAAAATTTTCCTTTTTGGGTCCAAAAAAAAGGTCTAGTTTTGAAAAATGAAATATTTTTCGAGAAAATAGTCAACCTCAGTAAAAATGTTCAAAAACTATTTTTGCAAACAGTCACTGCTCAACGAACGCAGAACTTACTCTCGAGATGTGCAACCTCGGATCGGAGGCAATAGAAAATTGCCCCTTGTCTGGATGACACTGCATGGCAACGGAAAGTTGCCCCTGGTTTGAATGGTGACTCTTGGCAACGGGAAGTTGCCCCTTATCTAGATAGCGCCACAGCATGTTGTAAACAGTCCTCATCAATGATGATCGCAACCGAACTCTCGGATACAGAGAAGACGAAGATGACCAAAACCAATATATGGACATAGTCGCTTTGAAAGCGTTGGGGGCTGGATTTTAGGATGAAGTTGCCTACGTATCCCAAACATGGGAATCAAGCCTCACGTAGCTCAGGTTTAAGGTACACTCATTTATTTAACCTCTCCTTTTGCGCTCTAACTTTTGCCAAGGCCGCCCTTCTGGGTTTTCAACCTTGCGAGCTCTGTTCTTCTTTTCTTTTCATTTCTTTTCTTCTTTTTTCATCTTTTCTTTTTATTTTCTTCATTTTTCTTCTTTTTTTTTTTCTTGCTCTAACTTTTGCCTGGGTTGCCCTTCCGGGTTTTTGGCCCAGCTAGCCTCTCAAGGGTAAAGGTGTAGCTTTGTCCATGTCAAATGGTTTTGAGATCCTGAAGTCATCTGTATCCAGGAGAATGGCTGTTGTTCGCTAACGATATAGGAGTCCATCCAATGGGGGGCTGAATTAGCCCCTAGCGTTGTGGATAGGAACTCGGTTATCCTTCAGCAATGCTTTGTTCTTTCCTCCCTTTTGGGATTTGGCATTCTTGCTGTTCTTCATCTTTGACTCTTCGAGCACATTTGAAATTCTTTTGCCCCTAGTTCGAGGGGTGCTTTTGATTGAGCTTTGCAAGCTCTCTCGTTCGAGGGCTACTTCAGATCCAGGCACACGGGCTTTACATGGTGGTTGACCATTGATCATTCCGATCCCAAGTTCAAGGTTTTGAGAGCAAAGGGGTTGAATCTTGAGGCTGAGAGCGATCCTAGGCTGCACAATCTCAAGAGCGATTCCGCACAAGTTTTCGCAGGACCGCGCAAAAATATTTTGTTTTTGAAATTTTTTAAGAAAGCGACAAATCGCTCGCGCTGAAGACAGAGTAGAACCAATCTGGATCAAGCCGAGATCCTTCTCAGTACTGACATTAACAAGCATGATCTCAACCATTAAGGGCTTAGCATGCCTCTCTTTCTCTCAATTGATCAAAATCCTTCCCAGTGCTCACATTAACAAACATGATCTCAATCATTAAGGGCTTAGCATGCCTCTCTTTTCTCTCAATTGATCAAATTTTACAAAACCCGAGGAATTCCTCCCCCTTTGTTTTTACCACAGTGTTTAAAAAGTTTTGAAAAACTTAGGTTAAATACAATGATTTAAAAGCACAGAAGAAGTAGGTGAAATACATCACTGTTTCATTCAAATTTTTGGCACAACCGGCAAGAGGCGGAAGTAAGTACAAAAGCACGACAGCCACAGCTGTTTCAGTCGGATCTGTTGGCACGACTAGCTCCATGGCAGAAAGAGGCTCAAAAGAAAGCAAAAAAGACAAACACAAAATAAGCAAGTGATGCCCGAGGTAACAACCCCAGAATTACTTGACTCTATACAACAGGACTGACTCGATACAACAAGACAGACCCTTAATCAAAAAGACTGACTCAAAACAAAGAGACAGACTCAAAACAAAATCACAGAACTGACTCAACACCCAAGTCAGAGGCTACAAAAATCAGCATTCGCAAATGCTCAAAACAGTGCGTGCCACACGCCACATCTGAAATATACTGAGCGCCGCCCACAGGTGATCCAACCCCTGATCACATACTTGTGGTATCCTCGAAGTCCAAAAGCTCAGTGGTGACAGACTTTGCTAAGGTAGGTGGGAGGATGACCTCATTGTCGATCAAGTCCTGTACTTCATGGCGAAAGCGGAAGCAATTGTCGGTGGCATGACCGGTTTGCTGATGGTACGCGCAGTACTGAGTAGCGTCATGGCCTGCTGGAAGATGACTAGGGAGAGGCCTAGGCTCGAGGGGTTTAAAATGCCCCTTTTCAGCCAGGATTTGAAGTACCTTAGACAGAGGCATGGAGAGGGCGTGAAAGAGTCTGCGCCCTCGGGGCAGATACTTCGATGTCTGTGGATTCTTGCTAGATGCACTAGCGAAAGGGTCGGTAGGCACTGCCTTGGCTTTCTGATCTCTTCCAGGTGTAGGGTTATGAGTGGAAGGAACTGTTTTGGCATGACGGGACTTATCCCGGTTTTCCGCCTAGCTTGAACTGCCCTCGATTGGAGTGGGGAAAGCACCATCTACAGTCTTGGCCACAACTGTGAATACCTGCTGCTTATTCATCCCCCCGACTTTCAAAGCCTCGACTGCCCACAGCAGTTGTTCAATGGGATTGGTGTCTGCCTTCATTTTGTTCTTACCTTTGGCCTCAGCCTGATCAAGGGTTTGGGTTGCTGTTGACATGTCATTGCAATAGCTCGGGACAACCTCAGGTTGGCCGAGCTCGATCACAATTCGCCCCAGTAGCGGGGGCTCCTGCGGTACAAAATTTTTGGCATATGATGCAGTTGGTGGGGAAGCTGACATCCCGTAAGTGAGATCCGCCACGGACCTCTGAAGGTCACCAATCATTCCCATTAATTCAGACGTGGTAGGTTCACGGGCCTGAAACAACTGGGGTTCCCAGATCGGTCGCGCGGCTGGCGACCTGGGTGGATGTGGTACAGCAACATTGGTCTCGCTTTGCAGGCTGATTCCTTGGTCTAATGCGGCTGCCATAACCATGATTTCCTCTGAATTTTGCGTCATCATAGATCCGCTGAACTGAACGGAGGTGGTGCAACTGGTGACTGACGGATCAGATACCTGTCTTGCCTCAGCAAAAGGGGAACACTAGCTATTCTGAACTAACTCTCTGAACCCCCGCCTCTGAAAGAGAAAACACACAGCATTTCAGCCGAAGCAAAACAGACGTAAGCACAGTTGAATCACTGTACTCTACTATTGATCACTATTCTGCAAAGTCGCTGCCCCAAAACTGAATCTGATACCCGCAGATATAACTGATTCCCAGATACTGATAGTGGTGCCCTCAGGCCTAGTTCTCAGATTTGCAAACTGATACGTGCATTCCCCTGTAGAGGCCAACTCTAAAGCACATAACAAACAAGTGAGAGCCAAAACACCCCTATGTTGGGGTAGGGTTTCCTTATCCTATTTTGTCAGGAGCTAGGGTTTCACTATGCACGCAGCGGTTTCAAACAACCTATGATCGGGTAAGCAACCTGTCCTAGTTTGGAATGGTCACTATGGATTTCGATATGCACTAGGTCGAATGGTCAAAAAAGGTGCCCCGGTAAAATTGGGATTTGTGTTCCCATCGTGGTAGAGCCCGCAACCGGTCAGCCTGATGGCACGCTTCGCGAAGCGGGCCTCCGGCAAACCATTCAGGAATAGCATACGGCAAACACGGTGTCCTAGGCGCACCAATGCAAATGCAATGCAAAGAAACACATAAGTGTCATCAAAAAAAGATATCATGAGTTCGAGTCAAGTTCTCTAAATACCCAGCAGAGTCACCAGAAACTGTAGACGTCCCCGAACGTCCCGGGAGGGAAATCTCGTCCCATTTTGTTCATTGGGCTCACTACAGTTCAGGACTCAAAGTCACGGTCCTATATCTAATCTCGTAGAGTGCAATGCAAGACCGATGAATCATCAAAGAGTCCAAATCCGGCAAATC
>NW_021024888.1:3394086-3451627 GCF_004153795.1 Camellia sinensis
ACAGTTATTCAACCCCATATATACAACCATTGGTTACCACACAGAGTCACAGCAAAATGAGCAGTTCTCGTACTCTCACCCATATTTTCGCCTTAGTTAGGCGCATCACCACATCTTTTCCTGCACAAATCTCGTAAGATGAACATAAACCCAGTATAAAATCCTTAACAAAGTAATATACATTAATACAAGTCTCAAAAGATGAAATACACATGCCATGCTAATATCCCTTTGAAAAGAAAATCACATCTCATCTTTGAAAACCAATCTGGCTCAATGAGTCAAGCAATTTCAATTCTTCAAAACTTGGAAATTCAATTATCTAAGAGAGGTAAATACAACTCTGGTAATCCTAGGTCGGTGTCTGCAAGTAGACTATACAAGAACTACCAAATTGTTATTTCTACCCAGTAATAACCAGAAAGGCTCGACACGTATCCACGCGGGTTTTTTGGTCTTTCACCCCGGACTTAAGGCCAATTTTATTTCAATAAATCTAACACCACTATCATGACTTATCCAACGTATTTACCCCCAATAACCATTCCATTGAAAAACTTGTTTTCTCACATTTCTTTTCTCAATGCAAGTTTCCAATCAACCTTTCAAAGTTTAATGTAATCAATGAATTGATATGCCAATACACAAATGATATAATACTTTATTCCAATTCATCATCCAAGGATACAAATTCTCTCTTCTAAGTATCCTCAACAATTTAGTCACTTTCAAGACTATTTCACGTTTGAACAATAATTTTCTAAATGAACAATAATTCTCATATTCCTTGAATTCATCATTTATATAATATAAAAAGAAATTTTCCAAACATCCAATGTATTGACACATAAAAATGAATATAACATATCAATTCGTAGATTTTCAGTTCTTAAAAAACTCCAAATTCTGGGTTTCCACCAAACTATAACAACTCAAATCTTTTGAAAGAAAACTTTCCAATTCATCTTTTCTTCAATTAAGAAGAATCAAAACCCATAAGATCATTTTAAAAAGAACAAGAGACAAACCCCACTTTTCAAAATCGCTCAACTTCTTGAATCAATAATCAATTTTCAAAGCTAATCGAAAATGAAATTCAAAAATCATATAAATTTGCAACATAATATATATATATATATAAATTTAAGAAAATCCCTACACAAAGTTTTGAAAGAAGAAATGAGATGGAAACCCCAAAATTTACGGTTGTCAAAAACATGATATCCACCGCATCACAACGAAGCCTCTCGAAAGTTACACAACTTTTGATGAAGAACTTCAGTCTACTCCCAACAGATCTTGAGAAATCAAGGTCTAATCATTTGGCATATGGCGGAAATGTAGAGAGAAAAAGGGAGAGAAATGTTTTAGAGGAGAGAGAGGTCAAGAGATAACAAAAAGTGATCTGACAAATATCAGAGCATTCTACGAACCCTGATTAACATTGGTCCCTCGGCGGAAAAGTCCCCGCTCGAGCGTTGAATACAACCTTTCCATACTCTGACAGATTAGTATTTTTAAACATCCGGAAGAACCCAACATTCTCCGCTCGGAGCGCAATAAACCCGCCTAAGGGACAAGCACTCGAATTGCAATTTTGTATTTTCTTTCGTTCGGGGTGCGCTGCCTTCGACCCCGCGTCGCCAGGGCGTTACCCCCTGGACCCCCGCGAGTTGACCGGGCAGCTCGATCCCCGACCTGCCCAATCGAAGTGGCAAAACATGAAAGAAGGGTCAAAATTGGGATCGCTATAGTCCATGTAAATATTCAGGCCCCTCTCTTTTTTTCCTCAGGAGATTCTTTCTCTAATCACATCCACTTTTGGATCACTCAATTGTGTTTTTGCTACTCTCGTGACAAGGGTGGGTTATGCGATGGTGTTAAATAGGATAGCATGTTCCGAAGATTCTTGAAGGTGCAAGTCAAATTCACTAATATCCCTCATCATCTTCTATTCCCTTATCGCTAAATTCGCTAAAATACTTATGAATTTTCTACTCAAAGCATTCGCCACAACATTGGCCTTATCGAGGTGGTAGTGTATTTCAAAGTCACAGTCTTCCAGGAATTCCATCCATCTTCGTTGACACAAGTTCAAATCTTTTTGGGAGAATAGATACTTCAGGCTCTTGTAATCGAAGAAGACTTCGAATTTCTTGCCATACAAATAATGTCTCCAATGTTTTAAGGCTAAGACAACAGCGGCAAGTTATAAATCATGCGTCAGGTGGTTTCTCTCATGAATCTTCAATTGACATGAGCCATACGCCACCACCTTGCCCTCTTGCATCAAAACACACCCTAGCCCCCTCTCTTGAGGCATCATAATACACGGTATACCCCAGGCTGCGTTTTGGAATGATAAGAATAAGAGCGGTAGTCAACCTAAGCTTTAGTTCTCAAAAATAATTCTCACAAACTTCATTCCAAGTAAATTTCACTCCCTTGCAGGTTAATCGAGTCAATGGTGATGCAATGGAAGAGAAGTTCTTTACAAACCGGCAATAGTAATCGACTAAACCCAAGAAACTACGAATTTCAGAAACATTTTTAGGTTGTTCTCAATTCTGTACGACTTCTATCTTTGACGAATCCACCATAACATTTTTAGGTTGTTCACTTTTTGTATTTTGCATACAAACGATGTTTCCTAACAAATTATAGAACAATGCAAAGGTGCCCCTCGTGTTCCTCCTCGAAAGGTGAGTAGTTAAGAATGTCATCCACAAAGATGGCTGTAAACTTATCGAGAAACTCTCGAAAAATTTGATTCATCAAGTCCACGAATGTAGCAGGTGCATTGGTCAAGCCAAATGACATGACTAGAAATTCGTAAAGGCCATACCTAGTACAAAAGTCCATTTTTGGAGTATCCTCCCCCCTGACTCACAATTGATGATAACCCAACCTCAAATCTATCTTCGAAAAACAATGTGAACCCTTGTGTTGGTCAAAAGTTGACGCCCAGCAACCTCTATCTCACAACCATGACATACTTTGTTCAACATAACTCTACTGCTAACTGGTGACTCTACCATAAGTCGAGATGCTAACTGATCCACCTTTAACTCCAAAACCGATGCGAATGCAGAAGATATGAATGAATGTAATGCTCTGATGTCTATCAATACACTAGCCCAACTATTGAAGACAAGACAAGTGCCCCTCACAACAAGTGCTCCTGAAGACTGCTCAGATGTGGTGATTGCATACACCCTTTCCTATGGCCTTGACATTTCTAAGTTGCCTCTCGGAACATAGGCCCGCTACACAGATTGTACATATGTGGTCTCGTGTACTGCTCTAGATGCCTGGCCCCGAACGGACTGGCTAATGAGGTTGTTTCTATCGCTGACCTGTCTAGAATGCTCCTATCGTCAAGATCTTGATCCACCAGCTGACCTTACTCTCTGTGGACGAAGCATTTTCAAATCCCCTAGCAAACCGCACTAATAACACGATTGCGGCTGACCTCTACTCTAAGATTGACTTTGAGAACAAGCCAACTGAGATTGTGACCCAACCTTCTGCCCACATTCTAGAGCTTTGTGACCCAACTGGTCACACCGATAACAAGCACCACGGGTTTGACCCGTGCTCCCAGAACTTCAATCCATCACCAAACCTGAAGACTTGGTTTGCTATGGTGGTGACTGAAAAGAAGCCGATCCTCTATATTTCTTAGAGGACCCCAAATAACCCCAATAATCCTAGTATTCCAAGCTCTTTAACTTTTGTCTTGTCTCATCTGCCTCCACTATAATTTTTACATGTGTTGTGGCCTCCACTAGTCGATTATAATCCCTAATCATGTTACCCCACTACCTTCATCAAACATTTTTGTCTCAACCTTTTCTCAAATTCCAAGCATTGGTACTTGTCTATCGCCACAAGCCCGGGTGCAAAATGGGATAAGTGGGCAAATATGGTTTCAAGCTTAGCCACATGCGTGTCAAGTTGTAACAACTCTTCAAACTATCTCCTCAACCACTCCCTAGCAGGGGGAGGGAGGAACTTCTCCTTGAAAGCGTGCGTAAATGCCTCCCAAGTGTGCTCAATACGGTTCTTGGCATACTTCCACCACTGCCCAACCTCTCCTTTCAGTCGATAGGCCACCAATGCCATATGAAGCTCACTTTAACGGATATCTAAGATCTCAAAAGACTTAACAATCTACTCCAACCACTCATTTGCTTTCATTGGGTCAAGCTCACTACTAAACTCGGCGGGATTGGAACGGAAGAATTCCTTCTATAGGAATGTAGTTCTAGTTTCTCATTCTACGGTCCTAGCCACTTGCTCAACTCTCAATATTTCCATGGACTCTCTAAGAGCCCCTACCATCTCTTGGGCCAAAGCCCCTATTGCATCCTGGACCGGTGGAGCATGCACCTTGTTTTGACCCACTTATTCTTCTTGAGGAAGGATCTCTGTTTGGGTAGAAATATCCCGACTGTCCCGACGAGGTCTACCACGTCCAGACATCCTATAAGAAATAGAGATAAAATTAAATTTGTGACTCACATTCCCATACTTAGTCTTACCCGTCCCACATGCACTAGCATGAGACCATACATACACTTAAGTCACATTAAGCAAACCACATAAGCACCTTGTCACATAGAGTACATAAGAACCACCAATCTAAGATATCAACTTGTCCCACGGCACTAAAAGACTTCCCAGTGGAAAAAGCATTGATTAGGTGCTTTTCTAAAAGGACTTCAATAAATGCAATAAACACAAGTCATATCCTAGAAGCTTGATGACATACCCACATAGTCACATAAACACATAATCGTATAAAGTAATTAACATCCCTTCCTAGCATGGCAAACCCATTATGGCGCAAGCCATTTCCCACAAGCTGAAGGTATTCAAACCTGGTTAGCTCTCATATCAATTTGTAACGCCTCAAATTATTCAAATTAAAACATTACTAAAAAACATGTTTAATCCAAAATCTTATCATGACCATAATGACATTAACACAAAAAGTCCTCTTTCTCATCGAAATAAGGTTTCAAAAATATAAGTTCCATGTTCATCTATTAAATACATAAACCATAACATAGTTTAAAAAAATAAATAAAAATAAAAATAAAAAAACCTAGAGGATGAAATAAAATGCCTTAATACCTTACAAATAAACAAGGCGTGGCCTTGTACAACAAAAAGGACTCACAGTCCCAAAACATATACACTCGAAGCTTCCACATATTACATCCAAGGACTCACCAATTCTTGAAATTGTTAGATAGGAATGAGCTAGATTCCTAATAGAAAAACTTTTAACAGAGTATCTAATTGTTTACAGATCCATGTGACATAATGACAACCAAAAACATTTTCTAATTCAATACAAGTTAAAGCTTAATTGAGGCAACTCAGATATTAGAATTTCCATATCAGGGGTAAATACGCCATGAAGTCCCTAAGGGGAGTCCCAATACATACGTATGCATAGGTTTATATTCAAAAAAAATATCTCCATATTAATACGATAAGAAATGGGCACCCAAAATCATTCATTTTTTCCACTTTTAATGACTACAATACGGCAAGACTAGTGGATACCCAAACATATTTCCCAACATTCATTCGATGATAAGCTCAAGACAGGCTCAAAGCAAGAATCGAGACAAACAAAACAAAAAACATGACACACAAACGTGTTACAAAGACAAGAGACCTCTCAAATCGCGAGGAGCCAGTTTCTTCGGGTATCATTTCCCACCCTTTCTTATTTGTGATTCTCACATCACCCGGCCCTCCGGCTCGGTTTTTCTCTAAAAGCCCTTTTGCTCACTTTTCTCTCAACGCACATCTCTCTATTCTTAACTCTCTCATTCTTTATATCCCTTCCCAGGGTGATTGATGGACAAATATAAAGTTCTGGGTTCATGCCCAACATTGTTAGCTCGCAACTATTTCCTCCGGTGATGTTTAGTCGATGTTCCGGCTAAGGGGATAGAGTACCCTGATCCACTACAATTCGTGCTTCGCACTTGGTTGATACTTCATTGCTCGGAGGTTGAGAGAGCTTTCATCCCTTTAATGACAATTTCAGTTGTGCCCTTCTGGCAAGTATGCTGGCGATGGGGGAAAGACAGGAGGCCTGACTCAACTGTGCCCCTATTTCATCATTTTGACCATTTTTTGTTTTGGTTTTCTACTAAAACAAATTTCGACCAACACGAGAGTTAGATTAACATGTTTGTTCGATTTTTTATTTAAAATCGTGCAAGTTAGGCTATGAGCACTAAAAATTTTCCTTTTTGGGTAAAAAAAAAGGTCCAGTTTTGAAAAATGAAATATTTTTCGAGAAAATAGTCAACCTCAGTAAAAATGTTCAAAAACTATTTTTGCAAACGGTCACTGCTCAACGAGCGCAGAACTTACTCTCGAGATGTGCAACCTCGGATCGGAGGCAATAGAAAATTGCCCCTTGTCTGGATGACACTGCATGGCAACGGAAAGTTGCCCCTGGTTTGAATGGTGACTCATGGCAACGGGAAGTTGCCCCTTGTCTGGATAGCGCCACAGCATGTTGTAAACAGTCCTCATCAGTGATGATCGCAATCGAACTCTCGGATACAGAGAAGACGAAGATGACCAAAACCAATATATGGACATAGTCGCTTTGAAAGCGTTGGGGGCTAGATTTTAGGATGAAGTTGCCTACGTATCCCAAACACGGGAATCAAGCCTCACGTAGCTCAGGTTTAAGGTACACTCATGTATTTAACCTCTCCTTTTGCGCTCTAACTTTTGCCAAGGCCGCCCTTCTGGGTTTTCAACCTTGCGAGCTCTGTTCTTCTTTTCTTTTCATTTCTTTTCTTCTTTTTTCATCTTTTCTTTTTCATTTTCTTTTCTTTTCATCTTTTCTTTTCTTTTCTTTTCAATTCCCGACAGGGTCTGATCGAATAAAGAAAGCTTCTGTAGTCTGGTGAGGCCCATCGGCTTCAATTTTAACTTTTGCCTGGGTCGCCCTTCCGGGTTTTCAGCCCAGCGAGCCTCTCAAAGGGAAAAAGAGTAACAAGTCCATGCCAAATGGTTTTAGGGTATTGAAGCCATCCGTATCCAGGAGAGTGGCCGCTGTTCGCTGATGATGTAGACGTCCATCTGGGGGGTGAATTTGCCCCTAGTGTTGTGGATAGGAACTCGGTTATCCTTCAGCAATGCTTTCTTCTTTCCTCCCTTTTGGGATTTGGCATTCTTGCCGTTCTTCATCTTTGACTCTTCGAGCACATTTGAAATTCTTTTGCCCCTAGTTCGAGGGGTGCTTTTGATTGAGCTTTGCAAGCTCTCTTATTCGAGGGCTACTTCAGATCCAGGCACACGGGCTTTACATGGTGGTTGACCATTGATCATTCCGATCCCAAGTTCAAGGTTTTGAGAGCAAAGGGGTTGAATCTTGAGGCTGAGAGCGATCCTAGGCTGCACAATCTCAAGAGCGATTCCGCACAAGTTTTCGCAGGACCGCGCAAAAATATTTTGTTTTTGAAATTTTTTAAGAAAGCGACAAATCGCTCGCGCTGAAGACAGAGTAGAACCAATCTGGATGAAGCCAAGATCCTTCTTAGTACTCACATTAACAAGCATGATCTCAAACATTAAGGGCTTAGCATGCCTTTCTTTCTCTCAATTGATCAAATTTTGTAAAACCCAAGGAATTCCTCCCTCTTTGTTTTCATCACAATGTTCAAAATGTTTTGAAAAAAAACTTAGGTCAATGCAATGATTTCAAGGCACAAAAAAACAGGTGAAAAGCACTGCCGTTCCATTCAAACTTTTGGCACAACTGGCGCAAGGCAAAAGTAAACACAAGGGTGTGAAAATCACTGTTGTTTCATTCAGATCTGTTGGCACAACTGGCTCCCCGGCAGAAACAGACTCAAAAGAAAACAAAAGGACAAACACAAAACAAAAGAGTGATATCCGAAGTAACACCCCCGGAATCACCGGACTTCTGTACAACAGGACTGACTCGATACAACAAGACATACCCTTAATCAAAAAGATTGACTCAAAACAAAGAGACAGACTCAAAGCAAAACCATAGAATTGACTCAACACCCAAGTCAGAGGCTACAAAAACCAGCATTCGCAAATGTTCAAAACAGTGCGTGCCACACGCCACATCTGAAATATACTGAGCGTCGCCCGCAGGTGGTCCAACCCCTGATCACATACCTGTGGTATCCTTGAAGTCTAAAAACTCAGTGGTGACAGACTTTGCTGAGGTAGGTGGGAGGATGACCTCATTATCGATCAAGTCCTGTACTTCATGGCGAAGACGGAAGCAATTGTCAGTGGCGTAACCGGTTTGCTGATGGCACGCGCAGTACTGAGTAGCGTCATGGCCTGCTGGAAGATGACTAGGGAGAGGCCTAGGCTCGAGGGGTTTAAAATGCCCCTTTTCAGCCAGGATTTGAAGTACCTTAGACAGAGGCATGGAGAGGGCGTGAAAGAGTCTGCGCCCTCGGGGCAGATACTTCGAAGTCTGTGGATTCTTGCTAGACGCACTAGCGAAAGGGTCGGCAGGCACTACCTTGGCTTTCTGATCTCTTCCAGGTGCAGGGTTATGAGTGGAAGGAACTGTTTTGGCATGACGGGACTTATCCCGGTTTTCCGCCTAGCTTGAACTGCCCTCGATTGGAGTGGGGAAAGCACCATCTACAGTCTTGGCCACAACTGCGAATACCTGCTGCTTATTCATCCCCCCGACTTTCAAAGCCTCGACTGCCCACAGCAATTGTTCAATGGGATTGGTGTCTGCCTTCATTTTGTTCTTACCTTTGGCCTCAGCCTGATCAAGGGTTTGGGTTGCTGTTGACATGTCATTGCAATAGCTCGGGACAACCTCAGGTTGGCCGAGCTCGATCACAATTCGCCCCAGTAGCGGGGGCTCCTGCGGTACAAAATTTTTGGCATATGATGCAGTTGGTGGGGAAGCTGACATCCCGTAAGTGAGATCCGCCACGGACCTCTGAAGGTCACCAATCATTCCCATTAATTCAGACGTGGTAGGTTCACGGGCCTGAAACAACTGGGGCTCCCAGATGTTTTTCTTTTCTTTTCATTTCATTTCTTTTTTTTTTTATCTTTTCTTTTCCATTATTTTTTTTTTCTTCATTTTTCTTCTTTTCTCTTTTTTTTTTTTTTTTTTTTTTTTTTTTTGGTACAGCAACATTGGTCTCGCTTTGCAGGATGATTCCTTGGTCTAATGCGGCTGCCATAACCATGATTTCCTCTGAATTTTGCGTCATCATAGATCCGCTGAACTGAACGGAGGTGGTGCAACTGGTGACTGACGGATCAGATACCTGTCTTGCCTCAGCAAAAGGGGAACACTAGCTATTCTGAACTAACTCTCTGAACCCCCGCCTCTGAAAGAGAAAACACATAGCATTTCAGCCCAAGCAAAACAGACGTAAGCATAGTTGAATCACTGTACTCTACTACCGATCACTGTTCTGCAAAGTCGCTGCCCCAAAACTGAATCTGATACCTGCAGATATAACTGATTCCCAGATACTGATAGTGGTGCCCTCAGGCCTGGTTCTCAGATTTGCAAACTGATACGTGCATTCCCCTGTAGAGGCCAACTCTAAAGCACATAACAAACAAGTGAGAGCCAAAACACCCCTATGTTGGGGTAGGGTTTCCTTATCCTATTTTGTTAGGAGCTAGGATTTCACTATGCACGCAGCGGTTTCAAACAACCTATGATCGGGTAAGCAACCTGTCCTAGTTTGGAATGGTCACTATGGATTTCGATATGCACTAGGTCGAATGGTCAAAAAAGGTGCCCCGGTAAAATTGGGATTTGTGTTCCCATCGTGGTAAAGCCCGCAACCGGTCAGTCTTATGGCACGCTTCGCGAAGCGGGCCTCCGACAAACCATTCAGGAATAGCATACGGCAAACACGGTGTCCTAGGCGCACCAATGCAAATGCAATGCAGAGAAACACATAAGTGTCATCAAAAAAAGATATCATGAGTTCGAGTCAAGTTCTCTAAATACCCAGCAGAGTCGCCAGAAACTGTAGACGTCCCCGAACGTCCCGGGAGGGAAATCCCGTCCCATTTTGTTCATTGGGCTCACTACAGTTCAGGACTCAAAGTCACGGTCCTGTATCTAATCTCGCAGAGTGCAATGCAAGACCGATGAATCATCAAAGAGTCCAAATCCGGCAAATCATTTTTTAAAACAGATTTTTTGAAAGAAGTGCCAAACATGGACTGCTTTGCCAGATATAGAGTCGCCACCTAAATATTTTATTTTGAGAAATTTAGGAAACCCTGACTCGTTGCCTAAGGCCATGTGTCCGTCATCACCAAAGTTGCCTCGGCTCGGGAACTTGGGTACGATTGGGAAAGGCCAGCTATGAGCACCCCCTCTCGTCCGATCCGAAGATCGGCCTCTACGAACCATGATATCTCGTTTTTGAAAACATTATGCGTTCTTATTCCGATTAATTAGCTAGAATTACTATGTGATGCGCACAACATACAAGTATAGGCTAGATCGCCTAATTTGGAACAAAGCATTACATATCCGTTTGTTTGGAAATGTTCGAAGTTTGCTACTCGCAAGTAGGCTAAAATACGGATTTCAATGAATTATCTCAATTCAAGTAATCCAACCTTCACCCATAGGCATTCAGGCAGGTATATCACATAAGCACATAGCCTCATGGCAAGCATGCTATCATGGAAGTCACTCACACACATGCAAGGATGCTAAAGCATAAAACTTACCGAGTACTCCAAGCCAAAAACAGAAGAGAACTCGTTAGCAATCATGCATGATCCAAGTCCATGTTAAGTGCCTAATGTATCGCATACAGAATGCAGTCTAGAATAGGCTCGGCTAATCCTAGGACGGCATGTGAAATGCAACAGATAACACGTATGTAAGTTAGATTTGAAATACTATGCAGTAGTGATGAAGCGTCACGAGACCGTGCTGCATCAGAAAGATGACGGTGATATCATGCATGTAGCTAAGAGTATGATGAAGGTTGAAAAATAGCCCTAAATCTAACGCATCATAAGTGCTAAAATAAAAGGGAAAAGAAATGGGGTTGGAAGACATGCACACATGCACCCACACTTATTACAATTGTGCCCTCGCTCGGAGGGTCAATAAATATACAAGCCACCTAATTAACTAACTGACAAGCTAATTAATTATTACAGAACCAATTGAATAACTAGCTACAACTATTATTACACAACTTAATTAATTAACAAATCAATTAACTAATTAATGAATGACAACAAGAGGTAGGAAAGCAGTAAACGGTGCTATTCCAGCTCTGTTTGAAGAAGGGAGGCATGCATGCTCGCTTCGGTTATTCGCCTCGAAACGCCTTCCGTTGCTCTTTAGGCTCTGTTTGCAGGGTGTCTCTCCAGCGCTGTGTTGCTGGATCCCTTACCAAACAAAACTGCAGGGCGAAGTCACCTATGGCTTCCTGGCCATTGAATGGCTCATGCCTGGCCAATAGGTGGTGTTCATGCCGGCCAAGCGGTGGCGATCGCTGCCGGCAAGTGACACGCTGACCTGGCCACGTGGTCGGTCTTTGTGACTCAACCTAACTGCAACGAAGCACAAAATAGAGAAAATGGAGGGTTTCCCAAGGATATGTACGCATCGTGGCACTCCAAATCACCTCAAGACATCAAGGGAGAGGCCTAGTCGGATCCACGACCATCAATCACGCATCCTGATGCATGATGGCCAAAGATCCAACTTGTGCCAATCAATATGAAAATGAATACACAAATAAAGCAAGTAAAGCCTAGAACTCTATTCTGAATCATCAAGAGCTTCGACGACCGAGAATTGAGACACGTTCCATCACTTGAAATATGAAACGCCCTCGTTCCTCGTGCTCGAATTAACACTTAATCCAGGCAATGCAACACATAAGCATGGCAAACATGCAGCATGACCTAAATGTGCAAACATGCAACTATACCAAGCATGCAACAAGCATATAAGCATGATATGAGGTGATGACCTTGGACAACATGACAAAATGCAACATGAACATGTGAGCATGCAAGGTATGCAAAGCTAAACAAGTATGCGACAACATACGAAATGAAACAAGCATGCGATAACATGGTAAGATGGGCTTACACCAAAGATGGACGGCTCTCAACTAGGTCCAAATCAGTAGCCAAAGCGATGAATTAAGCCACACAACACATTCAAGCATGCGAAATGCGAAAGGTTCATCAAAGGGGCCTAAAAGGGCAACTCTCAAAAGTGCCTAAGAAGTGACAAATGTGCAAGTGTAACAACACTATATGCACTTAAATGAGATGATAAATGATGCCAAATCATTTAAATAGCTCAAGGATAGCACGCGCGAATCACCGAAACACGAAGCTTGCAAGGCCAATTACACTACAGCTATACGAAGCATTAAGGATATGGCAAGGGCAACCCAAAATAGTCCTTGTACATACTGATATGAGACTAAAACATGCATGGAAGTAAGCCAAAGCAAGCTAGCATACAATGCTAAAACATAGGACATGAGAGGCTACAAAAGAGGCAATGCATTACATCTATGAGAACCAATCATGGCATGACATGGGCAACCAAAAACAGAGTTACATCATGGTACATTAGGACCCAAAATGTACTGAAATGATGAGCCAAAGACTTAGGCTAAGCGGCATGCGCAAAAATCCATTCTTGAAGCATAAAGCACAAGTTATACAAAGCATTCAAGGCATGTCAAATGCGAGTGAACAATAATATTTCATGGACTAAAATAGTATATGGAATGAGGGCAAGGCATGCAAACATCACATGTATGGCATGATAGAGGCCTCAAAACCCAAAACTAGCCTAAGCATTTACACTATAGCTATACAAAGCATGAGTGATATGGCCATGGCAGCCCAAAATAGTCCTAGAACACTTCAAAATAAGCATAAAATCAAGTTTGAGCAAAGCCAAAATATGCTAGTATGATGAGTCAAAATATCATGCACAAAGGGCTAGTAAACATGATTTGTTCTACACCTATATGGAGCATGTAAAGGATGATTAAACCAACTATGGATAGGGTCATAACATGCCAAATGATGACTAAATACATGCTGAACGTAAACCAAACAAGCTAAAATGACATGGCATGGTATGGAGCATATGAAGCTAGTTTAGGAGATTTACATTACAAGTATATCATGCAAGCATGGAGTAACAAAACCAACCCAAAATAGGTTCATGGCCTGGTAAAACATCACAAAAAATGGACTAAAATGGACTCAACAAAAGCCAAGCACACATGCTACTTTGATGAGCTATGGATGAAGTTACACTGCATATATTATATGCATGCAAAATATGACCAAACCAACCATGGACAGGGCCAAGGCAGGTCCTAAAAGTCACAAAAATAGGCCTGAACCAAGCCTCAAAAATACATAGAAGGATGGTCCTTTGGAAGGCCAAAAATGCAAGTAAAGAGGGACACAAAGAGAGGGGACTACCCCCTCTAATTTAGGACCTAAAAACCACACCTCCACCACCAAAATCCCACCAGATTTCAGTGGTAGGAAGGCCGAACCAGGGCTAGCTCGAAGGCCTCAAGATATGTCTTAAAACAAAGCCAAACAAAGCATGCAAGGGGGCTACACACCCCAAACAGCAAAATGACCTTAACCAAACTAAAAAAGCACTTAAAAACAAGACTTTTTCCAGATATAAGAAAAGCCTAAATCAAAATGTAAAGAGGACTAAAGCAAGGTGCAAGAAAGTACAAAAATGGAAGAAATGCTCACCCTTGAAGACCCTCTTCGAAACTGCAATTTCAGGGGGTGGAAACTTGCTTTCAGACCTCAAAAAGACCTCCCAAGAAGCTTGGTTCAATGGTGGTGGTGTATATCTAGGTGTTGTAGTGTAAAAATGCAAGGAAATCCAACTTCAAAGCATTAAACACAAACAATACAGAGAGAAAGGGAGTTTTTGCTCTCAAAGTTGCAGCCCTATCTAAGGAAGAGAGCCTCTTCCTTATATAGAGGAATGAAATGCCAAAGCTTCTTCAAGAAGCTTTGCAAGGCCTTCATCCCTCCATACACGTGTATGGAGGGGAGCAAACAAAGAACCAACTGGCTCAAAAGATTTGGAGGAAAACCAGCTGAGACAGGGGGGGTGCCGGCCATCAACAATGGCCGGCAGTGGCTCATTGATGGCCGGCAGGGCCTCATAAATGGCCAGCAGGAGCAAAGCCATGGTCGGCAGTTCCATGCCATGGCCGGTAGTGCACCAAAAGGGTCACTCTGAAAGGACCAAGTCAAGGTCCAAAAAAAGGGCAGAAAGGATACAAGGTCCAGGAAGCCCAAACCGGTGATGTTCCGCCGCAACAGTCGAGTACTCAGCGAGCAATCGGACTAGTTATTGGATGTACCTGCAAGCACAACCAAGTCTCGAGGATGGTCAAAAATAGGGTGTCTACAGTTCGCAAACCGAGGCAAAGCACAAAAGAGCCCCGAAGTCCGGTGGCAAGGCTCGCAGCCGAGACTCCGCAACCTCAGAACGAGCACAATATGCAACATCACCGAGCACTCAGTTGGTGATGTCTGAGTCTTAAAGTCGGTCGAAAATGGGGTGTCTAAAGAACCTATATCATTCCTTCCTTTAATCATGACCCCAGTTTAACTTCAACTTGTAAACTTTTCTCAAGTTTCAACAAGTGTTAAACATAATCTCGGTTTAACTTCAACTTGTAAACTTTCCTCAAGTTTCAACAAGTGTTAAACATCATCTCAGTTTAACTTCAACTTGTAAACTTTTTTCAAGTTCCAACAAGTGTTAAACATAATCTCGATAAACTCTTCTCTTCTCAGACTTAATCATCTTAGTCCGAGATCTTGTCTTGTGGGATCTGGGATTCGAGATCTGGAATCCGGGATCGGCTTACTTGGGCTGAGCTCTTGTCTTCTCATATCTAGTGTTATCTCGGCTTGACAGGTGAGGTCACCTCTGCATCTTGTCGCTTTCTCTGGAGGTAATCCCTCAGATCCTCCTTGGTTTGTCCACGAGCTCAGCTATCTCCGGATTTCAGGCTCTTTGGTGCACTACTTCCTGTGTCATTGCGAGTCCTTTTGGACCTCCCTCCATTGGTCACGTCGAAACAGAGGTCCTTCCCCTGAACATGCCGATGTTCTTTAGAGTCAGCTTCCTTGGTGCGATGTGTCCTCTGTGAATCTCCCCTTCTTGATTCTCCTCGTCTGACCTCCCTTGAAGGCCGGTGAGAATGTTCTTTGGTCCTATCATGCTGAGGAGTTGTAGGAGTTTTCTTCTGCCCCTCTGCCTGGGCATCTTTCTTGGCTGCTGGAATCGGCGTATCTTGTGACGGGAACGGTGGATGGAGGTCGTCTTTTTATAATACTTGATTCGGTCTAATTTCTTCGGAACATCGCCCTCCTGGCCGACGTCCTCTTCTCCGTGATTCTTATCACGAGTTTCTTCGTTGTAGTCGTCTTCTTTGACGCCAAGGTCAATATGTTTCCCACTCTCAGTAGGGGTGTCGTCCCCAACCTTCTCTTTCGGTCTGTCGTTGGCCATCTATTCTCCTTTCGTTCCCACAGACAGCGCCAAATTGTGTGGGTGATTTTCTGATCACACTGCCAAACAGGCACCCAGCTGGAGAGCATCGGCATAATAGATTAAGCCCGAACGACCTGCAACAGAAAGAAGAGTTTCCGGCGGTGGCTCATCCACCCAAGGACACTCCGACGATGAAGTCAGTACTCAATATCTCTCAAAGATAACCAATAGTTCTTAACTCACTAGACAGAATATCAAAAGCATAAAAAATATACCTTAGGCCCATGAGGGTGCCTCTCTTTTATAACCAACATAATCCTAGTCCCAATAGAAGCCTAGCTCCAATGGACTTAGGATTACTGCTAATCTTGGACTCCCAGTAGGATTGAGATAAACTCTCTAAGAGTCTTATCTTTGCCCAAGCGGAAGTCCTCTCTCATTCTAAGACTCTTGTCCCTTATCCGCTTATCTCGGATTTTGGTATTCTCGCAGATAACCTCGGCCTAGCCGAGATTACCTCGGCGTCATGTCCAGGACACGTGGCACCTCGGCTGGCACTTCGGTGACACCTCGGCTACGTGTTGTTATTCAAAAATTATGTCCCCACACAACCCTTACTAGTAAACGGGCTAGTTGACTGCCTAGTGCATTTGTTAGGAACCACCACAGTCCTCCAGGCCTAGGCCTCGGACATTAACTTATCCTAATGCCAGGAGATGCATTTATTTCAAATTTAAGACTAAGGAAACTCTTAAGCTATTATTTAATGAGAGTTAACCAAATATACTAACATTTCGCCCAAACACATATGATAGAAGAACCCTAGTTGTTCTTGAGCTTTAACATGCGAAAATGGTAGAAAGGAGTGATGGTGGAGATGACCTAGCTTTTTGAGGTTGTCAAACTCTCAATGCTTCTTAGTTTTTCAAGAAAACTTCACTCAAGTTCTCCTACGATGGAACTAGGGCAACAAGCAGAAAAGAGAAACGTAGAGAGAATGTATATGTCTAATGGCTCTCTCTTGCTTCCCCTATTATGTCAGATGAGTACGTCTATGGTTGTGAGGAAGAGTATCGAGTGAGAATATGAGTGTGAGAATACAACCAAGCGAAAGTAAAACTCCAAAATTCAAGTCACCTCATTGAAATTTCATCCTCTCTGAATAACTATACAAAATTTTAAGATCCAAACACAAAAACTAAATTAGTTTTCTAATCTAGAACGTGTGAAGGATCTAACTCATAATTTCAAAGAATGTAAACGTGAAAAGTGTTGTGAACTCTTAACGACTATGGTGGTAATAACAAGCCACTACCTTAATTTGCTTCAAAATCTCGAAGGGCTCAATGAATCTTAAAGCCAACTTCCCTTGGCACCTGAAATGCTACAGACACCTTTCAGCCAATACTTTAAAGGCACATGGTGCCCGATCTTGAATGACACGAGTAGTCTCATCTCATTGGAATAGCTTTTCTGACAACTTTGAGTTATCTTGTGGTCTCCGTGCCTTTTTAGAGTTTTGGGCACTGCTTGCCACACCAAATTGCTTTATTAACATAGAGTCGCCAATTAATTTTTAAAGGGAAATTAAGAAACCTTTAACGATGAAAACTAAGCTAAGGCCTAGTCTGTCATAACAAAGAAAATTTCAAGTTTGGGAGCTTAGGTACAAAAAGGGAAGGCAATTTGCATGGAAGCACCACCTTTTGCCTAATTTGAAGATTGACCTCTGCTCACTCCCTATTTTATGACTTTAGTGGTTAAATATTCACAAAAGTCCATTTTTGACCTAAATCCCTTAACTAACCTAAAACTTTGTGGTTTGAATAAAACAAATGTCATTCATTTTAGTTACAAAAATAAAGTCATATTTTTTAGTACAATAAAAGTTTTTCACCGAAAATGGATTTTAGTTAAAACATGACCATAAACTCAAACTAATGTGAACAATACTTATAAAACATCCAAAACAACCAATTTTGCAAAGAAAAACATACAAACTTGCATTATTTAAAAAAAGACAATGCAAATAACACACAAATGCCAAGAAAGATTAGAAGACTTACCCGCATGCCCACTTTCACTGTCTTACATGCATGCATAAAATAAATATGACCTAGACATGCAACTAATCACACAAAATATGTACCTAGGCCCGGATTAGGGGTCCTAATATGATTTAATGCACGAAAGACAATTAACACATAAAGTAATGCAAAACTAACCTACATGATACTTAAATCAGGCCTCATATGCATATTATATGATTAGAATAGACCTAAAAACATGTTGTACTATTAAAAATAAAGAAAAAATGCACAAGAAAGGCGATAGAAGCAACAAAATGGAAGAACTACATGATATTATGATAAACTGGCAACCTAACATGCTTTGATACTAAAGACAAATAGAGAATAGGTACTAAAATTCAAAGAAAAATAGGAGAATACCTGATGGTTTAATGAAACTGAAGCAAAAGCGAAGAAAAAATGCGAGTAAGGTCGACTTACTTACTTGCAAGCCTTCCTTAGGCTTTGGTTGCAAGTTAAGGTGCAAGAGTTTTAGTCCTCAGGTGTTCTCAAAAGTTTAGAGTTGCTATAGGGGTCAAAGCTTTCATGGCTAGGGTTTTAGAATGAGAGAAGAGGGTGTTTGGCTTACTAAAACCTCACAAAACTTTTAGAACTTAACCTCTTGAAAGGGAGGGGGTGAGGGCCTTTATATAGGTAGTGGAAGGTGTGGAGGCAAGCTATGGCAACCCACATCGCTTCCTTTGCCGTCACCCTTAAAAAATGCGCCAAAATTGAGTTTCCATACCTGGCTCTACGACGCTTCAATGTGTGCACGTATGAACTTAGTGTGCACGCTCAACGAAGTTACGCATGTAACACCCCAAAATTATTTAAATTAAAACATTACTCAAAAACATGTTTAATCTAAAATCTTATCATGACTATAATGACATTAACCCAAAAAGTCTTCTTTGTCATTGAACTAAGGTTACAAAAATACAAGTTTCGTGTTCATCTATTAAATACATAAACCATAACAAAGTTAACAAGAATAAATAAAAAATAAAAATGCTAGAGGATGAAATAAAATTCCTTAATGGCTTACAAATAAACAAGGCGTGGCCTTATGAACTCAAGGTCCCAAAACGTGTACGCTCAAATCTTCCACACATTGCATTCAAGAGCCATCGTGCTCCATCAACAAAAGAGTTTCCCCCTCTTAGTGATTGACGTGGTTGCACATCACCAATTCTTGAAATTGTAAGATAGAAATGAGTTAGATGCCCAGCAGAAAATTTTTTAAAAGAGTATCTAATTGTTCAAAGATCCATGTAACATTATCACTACCAAAAACACATTTTCTAATTCCATACAAGTTAAAGCTTAATCAAGGAAACTTAGATATTAGAATTTCCAAAAAATCACATTTCAACACCAGGGGTAGATACACTGTGAAGTTCCTGAGGAGAGTCCCAATACGTACGTATGCATAGGTTTATATTCAAAAAAAATATCCCCACATTTGCTAGCTATTAATACGGCAAGAAATGAGCACCCAAAATCATCCGTTTTTTCACTTTTACCGACTAGAATATGGCAAGACCAGTGGACACCCAAAAACATTTTCCCACATTCGTTTGGCAATAAGTTCAAGACAAGGCAACTGGGCACCTAGACTTCCCCACACGAGTACCAATAATACACAACACTTTCTCAAAACCGACTCTTTACCCATACTCATACGTTGTTTACCTCCCCCTTAAAAATCTTTCCAAGGCTTCCAAATGTTTATGCATTCATGAAGATTAAATAATTTCTAATTGTAGATGTCCCCGAACGCCCCGGGGAGGAACGAGTCCCCCGTTTCGTTCGATATTGGGCTCACTACAGTTCAGGACTCTAAAATTGTCACGGTTCGTAATCTGAACCAAAGAGTCCAAATCCGGCAAATCGTTTTGAGAAAACAAATTTTTGAAAGAAGTGCTAAACATGGACTGCTTTTCCAGATACAGAGTCGCCACCTAAATATTTATTTTGGGGGAATTTAGGAAACCCTAGCTCGTTGCCTAAGGCCACGTGTCTGTCATCACCAAAGTTGCCTCGGCTCGGGAACTTGGGTACGATTGGGGAAGGTCACTTCGTGAGCACCCCCGCTCGCCCGATCAAAGATCGGCCTCTACTAACCATGATATCTAGTTTTGAAAACATTACGTGTCTTTATTCCGGTTATTAGCCTAGATTTACTATGTGATGAACACAGCATACAAGTATAGACTGGGTCGCCTGAATTGGAACAAAACATTTCATGTTTGTTTATTTGAAAATGGTTTGATGGTGCTACCCGCAAGTAGGCTAAGACGTGGATTTGCCACCCTCGGGTGGGCTTAGAAAATATGATTTTGCCACTATCTAGTGGGCTTAAAACACACATTTGATGAATTGTTCCAATCCAAATAACCCAACCTTCACCCACAGGCATTCAGGCAGTTATATCACATAAGCATATAGCCTCATGGTAAGCATGCTATTCATGGCAGACACTCACACGCATGCAAGGATGCTAAAGCATAAAACTTACCGAGTACTCCAAGCCAAAACAGAAGCTAATTAGAAATCCATGCATGATCCTAATTATACGGAAATGCCTAATGCAACACATGCAAAAATGCAACTATAGCAGGTTCGGCTATTCTAAACATGGCATATGAAATGCTACAGCTAACATGTATTCAACTTGGAATTGAAAATACAATGCAGTTAGTATGATGCGCCGAGCCCGGTGCATGCAAAACAGATGAATGAATGCAAACATGCTATCATACTGTATGCTAATTGAAACATGCCCTAATCTAACCATCATAAGCGGGTAAATAAAAGGGAGAAAGACGCGGGGTTGGAAGACATACATCACACCTACGCACACTTATTACAGTTGTGCCCTCGCTCGGAGGGTCCGAATAAATAACATACAATCCCGAATAAATATTACAGTCTGAATAATTACAAAATCCTAATTAATTAACAAATTAAACTAGGTAAGCTGTAAACTAGCATGCAAGCTAGGGACTGCCTCGACGCTGCTTTGGATGATGAATGATGCATGTTAGGGTTGTCTTGCGCGGAAATCCATTGCGATGTCCCAATTAGCCTCTGTTTGCAATTGTTCTTGGGATGCGTGCCAAGCTCCGGAAGACTGTCGATTTTTGATTTGTTGCAACAGAGAGCAACAAAGGGGCATGGCAAAGTATTTTCACATATGTATGCATGACTACTCTTCAGGGAGTGTAGTCCTCGATCCTCGTGCCACCAATCACGCATCTCGATGTATGATGGCCGACAAGTCGAATTGCATGACTCAATATGAAATGAATGCACATATGGACACAACAAGGCCTAGACTCCATTATGGATAATCCGAAGTGTCGGCGACCGAGAATTGATACACGTTCCGTCACTCGGAGTACGAAACGTACCTCGTTTCCCGTGATTGAGCTAACTCCTATCCCAAGCACAATGCAGTATGCATGACATGCATGAATGCAACTAAGATACAACCTAACATGCACAATGCTATGAAATGGCATACACGATGCACGAGGTAACATGGCATACACAATGCGCTAACATATAACCTAGCATACACAATGCTATGAAATGAAATGGCATACACAATGCATAATGGACTTACACTAACACGAGTGGACCTCAGCCACACTCACATCACTAGCCATTTGATGAAAATGAGACACTCGAGATGCGTGCACACGTGCACGCAAACCGAGGACTGAACCTAAGGCACAAATGCCACTCTAACAAAACATGGTAGGGCATGGAATATGGCATACAAGCATGCAAATTTCAGTACCAAAATATGATGCAAAACTGCCCCGAAACATGGAAACATTGCACCCAATGCATGAAATGAGACTCGAAACTTGAAACTAGGCGCATGGAATGACTTATAGCTATACAAAGCATGCATTATTTGAATATGAAGCATAAATAAAGAATCAAGGCAGTCCTAAAACATGCATATTTACAATTTTAAGAAAGGCCAAAAAGTGAACACAAATAGGGCTAAGTTAACATGCAAAAATGGCCCCAAAAGAGAGATAAAGAAGAAAGTAGCAGCTTCTGGCCCCAAACAATGAAGAGCCCTTCAAAAAAGTTGAATAGGGGCTCAAAACAATGTATTTTACAGTTTATTTCTGAGCCCAAAACAGTGCACGAGTAAGCTTAAAATACTATGCAAAATAAGGCCTAAAAAGAGGTTTAAACACAAAGAGCAAAAAGGGATCTTCAAAAATCAAAAGTACCTTGATCAAACATGAAGAGGGGGTCAAAATAAGGCTATTTACAGTTTGGACCAGAGCCTAAAAATACAAGCACAAGGGGCCAACAAAACATGCAAAAATAAGGCCAAAAGAGGGATAAAGAGGCAAGTGACAAAAGGAAGCCTCAAAGAGTGAAGATCCCTTCAACAATGTTAAAGAAGGTATCAAAATAAGCCACTTCACATTTTATAACCAAGCTCAAAACAGTTTACAAATAGGCCTAAAATACTATGCAAGAAAGAGGCATACAAGAGAGGTAAAGAAGAAAGTGTAAAAAGGAAGTCTCAAATAGGAAGAGGCCCTTAAACAAACATGAAAAGGAGCTCAAAATAATGCTATTTTAAGTTAGGGTCGGATCCCAAATATGCAAGAAAGTATGGCTTAGAAAGCATGCAAAAGAAGCTCAAAAAGAGGGAAAGTATGGCTCACCCTTGTAGACCAAACTTCAACGGCCTCTTGGCTTGGGAAAAGGTGCTCCTTGCCTCTGGAAAACCAGCTCCAAGTGTTGGAAAGGATGGTGGATTGGTTGGCTTGGAGATGGAGTAGAAATGGTGTAGGGTTTGGGAGGTTTTGAGGGTTGGAGTGTAGAGAGAGAGAGATACAATGTAGAAGGCTTAGAGCAAATTTTGTAACCCTCAAAACACAGCTGGGGGGCCTGGATATATAGGCAAGAGTGTGGGAAAAAAGGAGGGGAAATGGATTTCAAATTTCCCCCCAAAAGTGCAGCCCCTCGGATACACAATCTGAGGGGAAACAAAATACATATTTGTAATGTACCAGAGGAGGGGATCATGTCTGGCCGGGTATTTAAGTTGCAGGTGGCCGGCCGGCCCTCCCCATGGCCGGCCAGCCAAGGGTCAAAAGGCTCAAGAAGTATTAGTGGCCGGCCACCCAGATTGGTGGCCTCCCATGTGTGCACAACACAACCATGTGGTAAAAAATTGGAGAAAGTAAACTAGGAGAGAGAAAAGCCCACTTTTTGGAGGGGTTCAAAAGGGTCAAACACAATTACTGACCGGCCATGTGATATTGGTGGCCTCCCAGGTGTGTACAACACAAATATGTGGTTTAGGGCTGGAAAAAGTGGCCTTAGGGTGGTCAACATTGGCTTTCAAGTGAGAAAAACGGGTGACGGAGGGCGATGGAGGAATAAAACTGGTTGTTAGAACAATTACTAGCCTCCCACCCTTCTACGACCTTCTTAGCAGTGAAAATAAGGTCTCCACCAAAAATGAGCCCAAACCGATGCAAAATGAAGGTTCGGGGGCCGAAACGCGCAGCCCGAGGCCCCGAAAACTGACTGTTAGGCACCAGAAGTGGCGTTCGACCGCGAAGTTGGTCTCTCGAGCCACAGTGTCCCTCAAAAGGGAGCAAATAAGATGCATGCCAAAAACCAGAGCAAACGGAGGTGGTTAAGGGCTCCCGAACCGAGTCACACAGCCAACGGCTCTGAAAAATCGAAAACCGAACTCCAAACGGGCAAAATGGCCTACGACCACGAAACGTAGCCTACGGCCATTGAGAGATGATCTACAAGACCTCTCCCTCTCTTCGGGAAGAGAAAATAGAGAAAATAGAGCCTGGTTCGCAAATCGAGGCAAAGCATGAAAGAGTCCGGAAGTCCGGAGGCAAGGCTCGCAGCCGAGACTCTGAAACTTCTGAACGAGCACTATATGCAATATCACCGAGCGCTCAACTGGTGACGTCTGAGTCTTAAGGTCGGTCAAAAATGGGGTGTCTACACTAATCATTCAAGTAATTGAGACAAATAGAGTAACAATCCCCAAAATCTTCAAGTAAAATCTAAAGAACATCCCAAATTTCACAATTCTCCATTCAAATACCATTTTAATATCATAATACAATCATCGATTTCAAGAATTAATGATCAATTTCATTTCATTTCATTACATTATTTATAAATTTTCAAAATTTAGGGTTTTCATAAAATTTGGAGCTTTTGTCCCTTTGACATATATAATATAAATGTTCATCTAAAACTTCCATAATCAAAGACTAATGGTAGAAATCTTTAGAAAATTGTAGAAAAATTTCTATTTTAGAAGGAAAACTTCAATTTGTAAACTGAAACATTTATGAAACCATCAATGTCATAATAATACCACATAAACATTTTCAGATCAAAGAGATACAAGGTTAAAAGTAGTCATACCTCAAGAATCAAGATCAAGAAGCAAGATTATCGAAGAACTTTTCATAAAATTTCAATCCAATGGGTAGAAAGCTTTATCCTTACCTAAACTCCAACTTTTGGAAGCAATGGGGCTGTGAATCTAAGTAGAGTGGAAGATTTGAGAGAGATATGGCTAGGCTTTTCAGAGCTAGAGAGAGAGAGGAAAAAAGAGAGAAAAGAAAAAGTAAAGAAAAAAATCTAAAAAGTCAGTTTTAAGTGGCTGATATTGCGCAGACCGCTCAAGCAGTGAATGAAATCTCTCAGTATCTCTGCCTACAAAATGAGATACCTGAGGCCTCCTCTTCTTTGCTCAAGTGACCACTTGATCGCTTTAGTGGTCCCTCGACCTGCAAAGCAAACTACTAGAATTACCTCGTCTCCGCTTGAGCGCACTTTTCACCGCTCAAGCGGTAATCTAGAACTTATTGTCACAATCTCTCTCCTTTAAGGAATTTTGCCTCCGAAATAATGTCAATCCACAACGCAGCATCAACGATATGACTACAATACAATAATCATCAAATCCCAACAATCCCAAATAGTGAACAGACCACTTTTAATTGCAAATGTAAAGAAAATAAAGTAGGAAAGGTACATTAAATTTGGTTTTTCTATAGATTAGGGAGAATAGACCAAGAGAAAAAATTACATATTATCAAATAAATCTGAGTATTTCTCGCATACTTCAACCTCAAGCTCCCAATTTGCTTCTGCAACTCCATGATGACGCCAAATCACTTTGACTAACGAAATGGTCTTACTCCTTAGGACTTGTTCACGGGTGTTTAGAACTTTAACCAGTCTCTTTTGATAAGATGCATCCTCATCAACCTCAATATTCATCCAATGTAACACATATGAAGGGTCAGGTTCGTACTTACAAACCATTGACGCATGGAACATGTTGTTTGTGGTTGTAAGGAAAGACGATACACAACTTCTCCTACCCGTTCTATGATGTCAAAAGGACCGATAAACCGAGGAGATAATTTCCTACTTTGACCAAACCTCATTAACCCCCTCTTAGGAAAGATTTTTAGAAATACATGATCGCCTACCTCAAAGGACAACGGTCTCCACCTCTGGTCGACATAACTATTCTCACAACTTTGAGTCGTAACTAATCTCTTCCGAATGTGAGCCACATTCTTGGTGGTCTCGCAAACCAACTCGGGCCCAAGCATAGTTGAATCCCCTATCTCAACCCAACAAAATGGTGACCTATAAGGATGCCCGTAAAGAGCTTCTCGAATGGTGCCATCTCAATGCTAGCTTGATAACTATTATTGTAAGCAAACTGAACTAAAGGTAAATGTTTCTCCCAAGACCCTTTGAAGTCTCACACACAAGCCCTTAACATGTCTTCTAGAATTTGAATGGTGCACTCGGATTGTCTATCAATCTGAGGGTGGTAGCGGTGCTAAAGTTCGGTTGAGTACTGAAGGCACTCTGAAGACTTTGCCACAATTTGGCGACATAGCAAGAATCTCTATCAAAAACTATACTCACCAGTACTCTATGGAGTCAAATAATTTCATGGATGTAAAGTTTGGCTAAGTATTTAACAGAATCCCCTACACTTATGGCAAGGAAGTGGGCTGACTTGGTGAGTCAATCCACAATCACCCATATCACATCATTTCCTTTTTGAGTCCTAGGAAGTCCTGTAACGAAGTCCATGCTAACATACTCCCATTTCCACTTGGCAATTAGTAAAAGTTGCAATAATCCCGTAGCCTTTTGGTGTTCTGGTTTGACTTGTTGACAGGTTAAACACTTAGATACGAATGTGTCTACATCCCACTTTATACCCCTCCACCAAAATTGACAATTAAGGTCATGGTATATTTTTGTGCTTCTTGGATGTACTACAAGGCAAGAGTAGTGGAATTCTCGAAGAACTTCATCTCTAATAGACTCGGGTACGAATAAATGATCAAGATAATGAACGCTTAAGTCGATATGAATGCTCAAACCCTTCCCTTCCTTTCCCTTAGAGATTTCCTCTCGGATAGTCTCCACTTTCAAGTCATTCTGTTGTGTTTCCACTACTCGTGTGACAAGTGTAGGTTGTGTAATAGCGGTGAACAAGGTAGCCTGCTCCGTGAACTCGCGAAGTTGCAAGTTAAACTCACTAATGTCACCCATCATTTTCCATTCCCTCATAGCGAGACTAGCCAAACTTATAGATTTTCTACTGAAAGCATCAGCCACTACATTGGCCTTTCCAGGATGATAGTGTAATTCAAAGTCATAATTTTCTATAAATTTTATCCATCTCCATTGACGCAAATTCAAATCTTTCTAGGAAAATAGGTACTTGAGACTCTTATGATCAGAGAACACCTCAAATTTCTCACTATATAAATAATGTCTCCAAAGTTTCAAGGATAAAAAATGATGGCTGTAAGCTCTAGATTGTGGGTTGGATAATTTCTCTCATGAGTTTTTAATTGTCGAGAATCGTATGCAATTACCCTGCCCTCTAGCATCAAAACACACCTCAAACCTTTCTTAGAAGCATCATAATACACCGTATAACCCAAACCACTTTCCAGTATGATGAGAATAGGAGTGGTAGTCAATCTAAGCTTCAAATTCTGAAAGGATGTCTCACAAGCGTCAGTTTAAATGAATTTCACCCCCTTACAAGTCAATCTAGTCAAAGGTGATGTTATAGAAAAGAAATTCCTTACAAAGTGACGATAGTAATCGGCTAGACCCAGGAAACTATGGATTTCAAAGGTTTTTTTAGGTTGATCCAATTTCTGGACTGCCTCAGTTTGGGAAGAGTCTACCATTACCCCATCCCTGGAAACTACATGACCCAAAAACTTTACTTCTGAAAGCCAAAATTTACACTTTTTGTATTTTGCATACAAACGATGTTTCCTAACAAATTATAGAACAATGCAAAGGTGCCCCTCGTGTTCCTCCTCGAAAGGTGAGTAGTTAAGAATGTCATCCACAAAGATGGCTGTAAACTTATCGAGAAACTCTCGAAAAATTTGATTCATCAAGTCCACGAATGTAGCAGGTGCATTGGTCAAGCCAAATGACATGACTAGAAATTCGTAAAGGCCATACCTAGTACAAAAGTCCATTTTTGGAGTATCCTCCCCCCTGACTCACAATTGATGATAACCCAACCTCAAATCTATCTTCGAAAAACAATGTGAACCCTTGTGTTGGTCAAAAGTTGACGCCCAGCAACCTCTATCTCACAACCATGACATACTTTGTTCAACATAACTCTACTGCTAACTGGTGACTCTACCATAAGTCGAGATGCTAACTGATCCACCTTTAACTCCAAAACCGATGCGAATGCAGAAGATATGAATGAATGTAATGCTCTGATGTCTATCAATACACTAGCCCAACTATTGAAGACAAGACAAGTGCCCCTCACAACAAGTGCTCCTGAAGACTGCTCAGATGTGGTGATTGCATACACCCTTTCCTATGGCCTTGACTTTTCTAAGTTGCCTCTTAGAACATAGGTCCGCTACACAGATTGTACATATGTGGGCTCGTGTACTGCTCTAGATGCCTGGCCCCGAACGGACTGGCTAATGAGGTTGTTTCTATCGCTGACTTGTCTAGAATGCTCCTATCGTCAAGATCTTGATCCACCAGCTGACCTTACTCTCTGTGGACGAAGCATTTTCAAATCCCCTAGCAAACCTCACTAATAACACGATTGCGGCTGACCTCTACTCTAAGATTGACTTTGAGAACAAGCCAACTGAGATTGTGACCCAACCTTCTGCCCACATTCTAGAGCTTTGTGACCCAACTGGTCACACCGATAACAAGCACCACGGGTTTGACCCGTGCTCCCAGAACTTCAATCCATCACCAAACCTGAAGACTTGGTTTGCTATGGTGGTGACTGAAAAGAAGCCGATCCTCTATATTTCTTAGAGGACCCCAAATAACCCCAATAATCCTAGTATTCCAAGCTCTTTAACTTTTGTCTTGTCTCATCTGCCTCCACTATAATTTTTACATGTGTTGTGGCCTCCACTAGTCGATCATAATCCCTAATCATGTTACCCCACTACCTTCATCAAACATTTTTGTCTCAACCTTTTCTCAAATTCCAAGCATTGGTACTTGTCTATCGCCACAAGCCCGGGTGCAAAATGGGATAAGTGGGCAAATATGGTTTCAAGCTTAGCCACATGCGTGTCAAGTTGTAACAACTCTTCAAACTATCTCCTCAACCACTCCCTAGCAGGGGGAGGGAGGAACTTCTCCTTGAAAGCGTGCGTAAATGCCTCCCAAGTGTGCTCAATACGGTTCTTGGCATACTTCCACCACTGCCCAACCTCTCCTTTCAGTCGATAGGCCACCAATGCCATATGAAGCTCACTTTAACGGATATCTAAGATCTCAAAAGACTTAACAATCTACTCCAACCACTCATTTGCTTTCATTGGTTCAAGCTCACTACTAAACTCGGCGGGATTGGAACGGAAGAATTCCTTCTTTAGGAATGTAGTTCTAGTTTCTCATTCTACGGTCCTAGCCACTTGCTCAACTCTCAATATTTCCATGGACTCTCTAAGAGCCCCTACCATCTCTTGGGCCAAAGCCCCTATTGCATCCTGGACCGGTGGAGCATGCACCTTGTTTTGACCCACTTATTCTTCTTGAGGAAGGATCTCTGTTTGGGTAGAAATATCCCGACTGTCCCGACGAGGTCTACCACGTCCAGACATCCTATAAGAAATAGAGATAAAATTAAATTTGTGACTCACATTCCCATACTTAGTCTTACCCGTCCCACATGCACTAGCATGAGACCATACATACACTTAAGTCACATTAAGCAAACCACATAAGCACCTTGTCACATAGAGTACATAAGAACCACCAATCTAAGATATCAACTTGTCCCACGGCACTAAAAGACTTCCCAGTGGAAAAAGCATTGATTAGGTGCTTTTCTAAAAGGACTTCAATAAATGCAATAAACACAAGTCATATCCTAGAAGCTTGATGACATACCCACATAGTCACATAAACACATAATCGTATAAAGTAATTAACATCCCTTCCTAGCATGGCAAACCCATTATGGCGTAAGCCATTTCCCACAAGCTGAAGGTATTCAAACCTGGTTAGCTCTCATATCAATTTGTAACGCCTCAAATTATTCAAATTAAAACATTACTAAAAAACATGTTTAATCCAAAATCTTATCATGACCATAATGACATTAACACAAAAAGTCCTCTTTCTCATCGAAATAAGGTTTCAAAAATATAAGTTCCATGTTCATCTATTAAATACATAAACCATAACATAGTTTAAAAAAATAAATAAAAATAAAAATAAAAAAAAACCTAGAGGTTGAAATAAAATGCCTTAATACCTTACAAATAAACAAGGCGTGGCCTTGTACAACAAAAAGGACTCACAGTCCCAAAACATATACACTCGAAGCTTCCACATATTACATCCAAGAGCTATCGTGCTCTATAAACAAAGAAGTTTCCCCCTCTTAGTGATTGATGTGGTTGCACATCACCAATTCTTGAAATTGTTAGATAGGAATGAGCTAGATTCCTAATAGAAAAACTTTTAACAGAGTATCTAATTGTTTACAGATCCATGTGACATAATGACAACCAAAAACATTTTCTAATTCAATACAAGTTAAAGCTTAATTGAGGCAACTCAGATATTAGAATTTCCATATCAGGGGTAAATACGCCATGAAGTCCCTAAGGGGAGTCCCAATACATACGTATGCATAGGTTTATATTCAAAAAAAATATCTCCATATTAATACGATAAGAAATGGGCACCCAAAATCATTCATTTTTTCCACTTTTAATGACTACAATACGGCAAGACTAGTGGATACCCAAACATATTTCCCAACATTCATTCGATTATAAGCTCAAGACAGGGCAATTGGGCACCTAGACTTCCCCGCACTGGTACCAACAATACACAACACTTTCTCAAAACCGACTCTTTACCCGTACTCACACGCTATTTACATCCCCCTTAAATAATCTTTCCAAGGCTTCCAAATGTTTATGCATTCATGAAGAAAAAATAATTTCTCATCATTCAAGCAATTGAGACAAAATAGAATAACAATCCTCAAAATCTTCAAGGAAAATCTCAAGAACATCCCAAATTTCACAATTCTCCATTCAAATACCATTTTAATATCATAATCCAATCATTGAATTGAAGAATTAAGAATCAATTTCATTTAATTTCATTACATTATTTCTAAATTTTCAAAATTTAGGGTTTTTATAAAATTTGGAGCTTTTGTCCCTCCGACATATATAATATAAATGTTGATCTAAAACTTCCATAATCCAAGATTAATGGTAGTAATCTTGAGGAAATTGTAGAAAATTTTCTATTTTAGAAGGAAAACTTCAATTTGTAAATTGTAACATTCATGAAACCATCAATGTCATAATAATACCACATGTGTGAGTGAATTTCTGACCACACTGCCAACTCAGTATTTAGCTGGAGAGCACTGGCAGAATAGATGGCACCTGACTAACCTGCAGCAGAAAGAAGAGATTCTGGTAGTGGTTCGTCCACCTGGGGGTACTCCGACGATCAAGTCAGTTATCACTCAAAGATAAATCAAGTGCTTAACTCACTGTTCAGAATATAAATTGCGTCCTTAGACCCATGGGGGTGCCTCTCTGTTATAGTTAACTCAATCTTAGTCCCAATAGAAGCCTAGCTTCAATGGACTTCTGCTCAGTGCTTATCCTGGACTCTTCAATAGATAAAGATAAACTCTGTAAGAGCTTTATCCTTATCCAGACTGAAGTCCTTCCTCAATCTAGGACTCTTGTCCCTTATCCTCTTATCCCAGATTCCGATATCCTCGGAGATAACCTCGGCTTAGCCGAGATCACCTCGTTATCACAACCAGGACACGTGGCACCTTGGCTGACACGTCGGCATCACCTTGGCCACGTGTTGGTACTCAGAAAATATATCTCCACAACTGCCCCCTAGGTTCTATTACCTCGGCATCCTGAGGTGATGGAAGCTATTTTGTCATATCGTCCAGCATGCCGACTATCTTGCTGTATCATCCATTTATCGGGGTCACAATATGTCGGTTTAATATAACCAAGAACTCACGAAGTCCATTTCAAGTTTCTCAGCTGAGATCACCTCCAAGCCGAGGCTCTACTTCGTTGGAATTAAGAATTCTAAGAGCTTCAACACGCGTATGAGCTGTCATGCATGACTTCCAAATCTTCAAGTCTTCCACAAATTCTCTCATTGAGCATACCCATTATGTGCCACTAAGTCAACCTGCTCTCGTGTGTGCCGTTTGTTTTAGGCGCATTAATTGCCCTTTTGCCGCCGTTTCAAGTTTTGAAAAAACTCGTTCCCTCTTTCTTCGTCTCTTCACTTATCATCGTTTTTGTTTAAACTTTCCCTCTCTCTTACTTTCTCAAATCCTCCATTGTACCAAGCTCTCAAGCTTTGCTATCACCGCCGTTCACCTCCTTCGGCGAGGCTCTTGCTAATCTTTTCCGCTGCTGCAGTTCGTCTGACTTCGGCAAACTCAACACCGGCCTCTTTTCTTCAGTGAGTTATTGTTTCTTCCTGATTTCAACTTCTTGTTTCAGTTTGTCTTGCTTTACTGAACTCCATTGCCCTGTCTCTGCAATCCTGCTTATATCTTTGATATTTCAATTTGTATCTTGTTTTCCACCGTATGTTTGTTTCATGAATCTGGTTTTGCCCCATTTGTTTCCTCAATTCACACTGTTCACACATTTGTTGATTTTTGCCACTGTTCTTGGCCTGACATACCTACGTGAACTTTTGTCTTGTGTTTCTTGATGATCCATCACTGTACTTGACTCTGAATTACCGCTTTTGTTTGTGTTTTCTGCATTTTCTCCAAATTCGTGCCTTCAATCTTCGTTCCCATAGATCTAGGTTTGGGATTTGTTTGTAGAACCTGCAAATCCTTAGGAAAAACTAAAACGATTCCACAGATTTCTATGTATTTTGGAGCTTTAGCCGAGGTCCCTAAAACCCTAAAAAACACTCCCTTCTGAAACCCAACTCCTCTAGTTAAGCCAACATCATGGGTATGCGGAAGCATAGGGTAGACACCCCAGCCAAACTAGAGTACTTTAGGCGAGAGTTTTCTATTGCTGCCGACGTCCACCTCAGGTTGGCAGGGGAGGAAGACTCTATTATGCCCGACGTAAACCTTATGGCTTTCCCAGTTGTGGCTTTTGTCAAATGTGGGCTTAGGTTTCCACTTGATCCCCTTTTCTGAGAAGTCCTTCACTACTACAAATTGAACCCAACGTAACTTGCCATCAACTCTTACCGAGTTATCAATGGCATAATTACCTTAGCCAAAAATAAAAACGCTAGGGTCACCCTTGCAGATATTCAGTATTGTTATACCATGTGTTGCCTGAAATCATAAAAAGGCCATATCTACTACCTCAAGCCGAGGTCCACAGGGTACAAGCTCATTGCCGACCTCCCAGACTTAAACAAGGGTGCTGGAGACGATTACTTCATCGTCTCGGGCAAGTGGGAGTTTCAGCCCAACGATGACCTCCACCTTTATCCCCTAAGCTGAACAGTTTTCGGGAAAGGAGATGGTAAGGGCTAAGTGTCATTTTTTCTTACTCTTTTTTCCAAAGTTCTCAATACTTTGTTCTAATATCTGTGCTCTTCTTTTTGCAGTTCTTCCACAGCCACCAAAGGGCTTGCGCAAGTCTTTCTTCCCCAGTAAGGATTTGAAGAGGCTACTTGACTTGCCTGTCCACAAACGGAAGGCCCCTTTGCTACTCAATTTCATTCCTACCTATAAGTCAGCTCTTCCCGACGTCCCAAAGAGGAAGAAAAGCCTATCTCCTCCTTCTGCCACAACTCCTCAACCTACCTCCACATCTCGGCCAGACCAAGGATCGACCTCTGATCTAGGGGGGCAGCTGTCAACCTCGGCTCTATACCTGATCCCACCATCTCAACGCCAACGCCGGCGACGAACTGTTTTTGTTGCCGAGATGGGCCGCCGGAAAGCAGTTGTTAAAGATCTGTTGGCCAACATTCCATCCAACGTAGACGTCCAACCAGCGCAGTCCTAGCCTCCACAAAAGTCAAAGCCAAAAAGAATAAGGAAGGCTCAAACAAAGGCAACAGTGACTCAGGTTGATACTGAGGACACTTTGCCAATTTTGAAATTAGCTGAGAGTGAGAAGACCTCATCTGCTACCGAGAAGAGGCCAGCCGAGGCCCAACCATTCGAATCCACAAGATTAAAGAGGCCGAGGTCTTCTTCTGTAACAGCTTCAGGCTCCATGAAGTCCGATTCCCCCTAGGCCCCACCCATTACTTTAGAGGACAAGCCAGTCAAAGTTGGCGATAGTGCCGACGATGTTAATGTCGGCGTCACTCTTAGCACCACTCTGCTTCTTCCTGGCGATCTTGATCGAAACGCCGAGATGAGCGAGTATGAAAATTTTGCTCTAATACTCCAGCGTTCTGGTCAAGTAAGTCTTTACACTTGGCATCTTTCTTTCTTTTTTATACTTAGAAAACTTTCCAATAACTTCTGTTCTGTCCATTTTTCTTCAGGCAATCCAGCACGCACACTCCTTCTCAATGCAATCCTATGAGAATAGGAAGGCGTTGGCTGACAAGACTAGAGAGGTCGCAAGTCTGCAGAAGACGAATAAAAGGGCCAAAGCAAAAATGAAAACTTTGGAAGATTAGGCCGAGGCTGCTATCAAGGCCAAGGATGACGCTGAAGAAAAAGCGGATGCCGCCGAGGCCATCAAGAAGGTTCTCGAGGACGAAAAGAAAAAGGCTGAGGAAAAGATGACCCAGGCCTAGAAAGAACTTCAAGATGTCTTGGCCACTAAAGAGGCCGAAATCAAGGCCGCATACGAAAAAACATACGCTGAGGGGGTGGCCGATGTCACGGCAGACTATGAGCGTCAGGTGAAGTAGGCATGCAACAAGGGTTTCACCCTTGGTTGGATGGCTTTGCTAAAAAAGCTCGAAGTCCCCGAGGACTCCCCCCTTAGGAACACTGATGTCCTTCCACTTCCATTCCCCCCAACTCCAAGCCAATCCGATGATGATTCTGAGTCTGAGAAGGAGGCTTTGGTGAGGAAGTCAAAGGAAGCTGCTGGGGCCAAGTCCCCTTCTCCAAATGAGCAAGTCCTAGACTTGACTCAAGATGAGGAGGGTGAGGAGGTTCCCAAGGATACAACTCCTGAGAGGCATCATCGGGCGTGCCTCTCGCCGACAAGAGCCTCGATCAAACCCTTCAAGAAATAGATGCCGAGCTTGCGGCTGAGAAGGCCGCCGAGATGTCCTCCCAATAGTCTTCTGAACTTCAAACCCAACTATCTGGTGTTGCCGAAGAGTCTTAATTTTGATGTTCTTTTCCTTCATATTTTCTTCCTCTTTTGTTTTTCTTCTTTTTGGAACACTTGTAAACTTTGGCCGACATGTCATCTTTTGAATGTTAATACAACTTCCTTTCCTAAATGCTTGTATCTTTGTCTTCTCTTTACTGTTCTTGTATGATTCCATACTTAGAATATTTTGCATATCTTCAATGTACACTTTAACTGCGTAATTTTCTCGGGGTGAAATACCTCAGCTATATCCACCAACGGTTTACATCGGCAAGTATATAAGTACTCAATTTAGTACAACCTTTGCCTTAACTTGTAAATTTTTCTCAAATTTCAACAAGTGTTAGGCGTAACCTTAGTTTAACTTCAACCTGTAAATTTTTCTCAAATTTCAACAAGTGTTAAACATGATCTCGGTTTAACTTCAACTTGTAAATTTTTCTCAAATTTCAACAAGTGTTAAACATGATCGCGGTTTAACTTCAACTTGTAAATTTTTCTCAAATTTCAACAAGTGTTAAACATAATCCCTGTTTAACTTTAACTTGTAAATTTTTTTCAAATTTTAACAAGTGTTAAACATGATCTCAGTTTAACTTCAACTTGTAAATTTTTCTCAAATTTCAACAAATGTTAAAAATCGTTTTCCAACTCTCTGCCCCC
The DNA here is from genome assembly GCF_004153795.1 of Camellia sinensis. Classification (NCBI taxonomy): domain Eukaryota; kingdom Viridiplantae; phylum Streptophyta; class Magnoliopsida; order Ericales; family Theaceae; genus Camellia; species Camellia sinensis. The sequence goes on from NW_021024888.1 coordinate 3,429,282, forward strand.
TAATGTGAACTTAAGTTTCACTTGGGTTCTCATTATGCATGTATTTCAGACACATCATTAATTATCCTATTAGTCACAAATGTGAAAATCAAGCTTTATTTATTACTTCGGATAATAACAAAGAACAAGAAAATTTAATGATAAAAAAACTTAAGATTGCAAGTATTCCAGGGCCTTGGCAACTCTTTGCCCTCATTATCTTCAAGCCGATATGCCCCATTGCCCAGTATCGATATGATTCTATAGGGTCCCTCCCAATTTGGACCAAGCTTGCCCTCTCTAGGATCCTTCTTGTTGTCGACGACTTTTCTCAAGACGAGGTCATCGATTTGAAACTCTCTTGGGTTGACCTTCTTATTGTAACCCCTGGCAAGCTGCTGCTGGTATGCCGCCAGCTGAATTGCAGCTCTCTCCCTTCTTTCTTCTAGTAGATCCAGATCTCGGGCTAATAATACATCATTAGTTCCGTTTTCTACTCCCTGGGTTCTGATCCCTAGGATGTCGACTTCCAGAGGAATGACTGCTTCTGTGCCATAAGCCATGGCAAATGGGGATTCCCCAGTTAATCTTCTCGGCGTAGTCCGATATGCCCAGAGTACACTTGGTAGTTCATCTACCCACTTTCCCTTTGCTGCTTGTAGCCTCTTCTTAATCCCATCCAAGATGACTTTGTTGGATGCTTCTGCTTGTCCATTGCTTTGAGGAAAGCTAGGGGTTAAAAAATAATTGTTGACCTTGAATTTTGCACAAAAGCTCTTGATTAGCTTACTGTTAAATTGTGTTCCATTATCGGTAACTATTGCTCTTGGAATCCCAAATCTGGTTATGATGTTTTTCCATATGAAGTTCTTCACGTCCACATCTCGGATCTTGGTAAGGGGTTCAGCTTCTTTCCATTTGGTGAAGTAATCTGTTGCTAACAACAGGTACTTCCTTTGCCCAGTTGCTTGGGGCAGTTTTCTGACAAGATCCATGCCCCCTTGGGCAAACGGCCAAGGACTGGATACTGGGTTCAGGTCTGCTGCTGGTTGGTGTATCAGTGGTGCAAACCTCTGGCACTTTTCACACTTCTTGACATAGGCTTCTGCATCTTTCTGCATGTAAGGCCACCAATATCCTTGGGTAATGGCCCTGTGGGCAAGTGATCTGCCCCTTGCATGGCTTCTACATATTCCTTCATGTATTTCGTATAGGAAATCTTCAACTTGCAGAGGATGTACACACCTCGAGAGGGGTCCACTGAAGGATCTTCTGTAGAGATGTCCTTCTGCTGTCAGACTGAATCTTGCCGACTTCAATCTGATCTTGTGTGCCTCTTCGTGATCATCTGGCAGTTTTCCTTCTTTTAGGAATGCTATTATTACATCCATCCAGCTTGGTCCCATGTCCACACACATTGTTTCTCGCTCTGTGGTCAGTGGTTCGATGCTCGGGCCCGACAAATAGTCAACCATTATTGCCCTTGCCTTTCCACGTTGTATTGCACTAGCCAGGTTGGCCAGGGCATCGGCGTGACTATTGTCATCTCGGTTAACCTACTGTAGTTAGCAATTCTAAAACAAGGCCACCAACCTACCTACTTCCTTTGTGTATGCCAACATACGTTCATCTCTGGTTGCGAACTCGCCTGTTGTCTAGTTGACTATGAGCTGAGAGTCACAGAAGACTATCACCTCATCTGCTTCTACTGCTATTGCCAGTTTCAATCCGGCAATCAGTGCTTCATACTCTGCTTCATTGTTTGAGGCCTTGAACCCCAAACGAATGAACGGTTCCAATATCTGCCCATTTGGAGATACCAGTACAACTCCTGCCCTCGCTCCTTGTCGGTTTGAACTCCCATCAACAAACAGTCAAAAGGAGTCACCGATGTAAATGCTGCAAGGCCTGAGTTTTTCTTCATTCTTTTGTTTTGTTGCCCTTGGCTGGGCTCCTCTTTGTTCGTTTGGACATCGTTCACCTCGGCTCAACGGAGCCCGATGTGAACTCGGCCACAAAGTCTGCCAAGACTTGGCCTTTGATTGCTATTCTGGGTCTGTATTCCAAGTCATACTGGCCTAAGGCCACTGCCCACCTGGCTATTCTACCCGTCAGATCTCCTTGCTGCAAAAGGGACTTCAAGGGATATTCAGTTAGTATCACAATTTTGTGGGCTTGAAAGTAATGGTTCAGTGGTAAATACCTGGTTTCTGCATCAACCAGGGTTTTGCTTACATAGTAAACAATCTTTTGTCCCCATTTTTCTTCTCGGATTACCACTGCGCTTATCGCGTGTTCCGAAACTGCTAAGTATAGGAACAGCTCCTCTCTAGGTTCTGGATTTGGGAGAACTGGAGTTATGGTCAAATACCTCTTCAAGTCGGCCAAGGCAGCTTCGCACTCCTCGGTCCATAAGAAGGCTGTGGCTTTCTTCACTAAGTTGAAGAAAGGTTTGCACTTGTCTGAGCTTCTGCTTATAAACCTATTTTGGGCTGCAGCCCTTCCAGTCAGTATCTGTACCTGTTTTGCCGACGTTGGGCTCTTCAACTCTAGGATAGCCTTGATCTGATCTGGGCCGGTCTCAATGCCCCTTCTGGTTACCAGGTATCCCAAGAACGTACCAGATCCAACTCCAAATGCACACATCGATGCATTGAATCGGAGCCGATATGTTTTAAGGATATGAAAGACTGCTTTTAGGTCAGCTAGATGACCTTCAGCTTCCTTGGTCTTCACGACCATGTCGTCGATGTAAACTTCCATTGTTCGGCCAATCAAGTGTTTGAACATTTTGGTTACCAATCTCTGGTAGGTTGCTCCTGCATTTTTCAACCCAAAAGGCATCACTCTGTAGCAATACAACCCTTTTGGGGTGATAAACACAGTCTTCTCCTCATCTGGGGGATACATCGCTATCTGATGGTATCCCCTGTAGGTGTCAAGGAAGCTCATCCTTCCATGCCCTGAAGTTTAGTCCACCAGTTGGTCTATCTTGGGTAATGGAAAACTGTCTTTGGGACAGGCCTTATTCAGGCTGGTAAGGTCCACGCAGACTCTCCATTTACCATTCTTTTTCTTCACCACCACTGTATTCGATAGCCATGTCGGGTAATTTACCTCTCAAATGGCTTTGGCTTCCATCAGTCTGTCTACTTCCTCTTCCACTGCCTCAATATGCAGCAACAGCGGTCTTCTTGCCCGTTGGATCACGGGTTTGGCCGACCTGTCTACGTTTAGTCTATGGCAAGTGACCTCGGGGTCAATGCCTGGCATTTCCTAAGGCGTCCAGGCAAACACTTCAATGTTTGCTCTCAAGAAGGCCTCCAACTCTTTTTCCTCTTCCTCGGCTAAGCCCGAGCCGAGAAGGAAGAAGCGCTTTTCATCTCCCTGCTGGACAAGGATTTTCTTCAATGCTTCTTCACTCTTCTCGGCTGGTTCCTTACCGACGTCCTCTACGACCTCCACGTCCTCGTCTTCAATCTCTGCCCTCTCTGGTTCTCGTATGCTACAGGTGGATTTCATTGCTGCCATGGAGTAGTTCTTTGCCTGCAGCTGATCTCCTCTAACCTCCTTTATCCCATGCTCTGTTGGGAACTGCAATAGTTGATGCAATGTTGAGGGAACAACCCTCATTGCATGCAACCATGGCCTTCTCAGGATGGCATTGTAAGGGGAGGGCGTGTCGATTATAGTGAACTCTGTCTTTATCTTCCTGGTGCCAGTTTGCACCTCCAAGCTCGCTGCTCCCAGTGGCCATGTCGGCGTTCCATTGAACCCGACCATTGGGCCATTGAATTGCTCCATATCATTTGGGTGAAGGCCAAGCTCCTTGTAACATCTGACATACATGATGTCATAGGAGCTACCTTGGTCAATCAGGATGCGCTTCACTTGGCACTCTCCAACTTGAAGGGATACTACCAAGGCATCATTGTGTGGATGTTGTACCATCTCAAGGTTGGCATCAGTAAAGGACACTACTGCTCCCTGGAACTCCTCGGCCCGATGTCGTTTCTCCCTGACCTGGTACACGTGCTAAAAGTGCTTTACCTTCTGGGTCTCCCCCCGTATTTCGTTTTCGTTAACCTTCGAGTGAATTACATTAATTACCCGAGGTCCTTCTGCCTGTGGTTGTTGTGCTGGGGGGGTGGAGCTGCTGGTGCTTGAGGCAATCTTGCATGCTCCTCCCTTGTCCTAGCCTCATCTATAAGGTCCCTCAAGTGGCCTTGCCTTACCAGGTCTTCTAAGTGTGTCTTCAGGGCTCTACAACCCTGAGTCAGGTGCCCATCCTCATTATGGTAAGCACAATGCTTACCAAGGCTTCTTCCCAAGAATTCTCCTAGTACCCTAGTCGGCGCTCTGAAATAGGGCTGGGATTGGATTTTATCCAAGACTTTGTGAATTGGAATTCGGAACACAGTTGTGACTGCTTGTGCTGTCCTCAGTCCTATCTCTTGCTCATTGGATCCGTTGTTACCTCGGTCTCGCTTTGGCGAGACGTTTCCTTTCTCTTGCTTTGTCTCCTTAGTTCCTGATGTGTCTTCCTCGGCTCTGGCATACTTCTTAATTCTGGCCATGAGCTCTTCCATGCTTTTTGGCAATGTCTTTGCCAAAGACTTTCGTAGTGGACAATCATCTTTTAGGCCGTTCTTGAAAGATACGACCGCCACCTCTTGGTTGCACTCGGGTATTCGGTTAAACACCTTGTAGTACCTTTTTGCGTTAGCCCTAAGGCCTTCATCCTTGTTGATTCTCAGAGCCATCAAAGCATCTACCCTTAATGGATGTAGTTTGTTTGTCACGAACCTGGCCACAAACATCTCGGCCAGGTCTTCACACTTCTCTTTAGCAATTTATGAAACCAATCTGATGTAATCTCCCCAAAGGATGAGAGGAATGCCTTGCAGAGCAACATCTCGTTCCCAGTGTATAGTGCCATCGAGTTCAGGTATAATCCGACGGGAAAGTTGGGGTCTGACTTTCCGTCGTATATCTGGAACCTCGGCATACTGAATCTTTTTGGGGCCTCAAATTTGTCCAACTCTGCCAAGAATGGTGTTTTCGGCTTAACAGGGGAGGTTACCTCGGCATCTTGTTGCTTCCTCTTGAGGTAATCTCTCAAGTCTTCCTTTGTCTGCCCAGGAGCTCGGCTATCTCCTGATTTCAATCTTTTTGGTGCATTACTTTCAGCTTCGTTGTGAGCCCTCTTCGACCTTTCTTCATGAGTTGTGTCGAAGCACAGCGCCTGCCTTTGAACATGCCGATGTTCTTTGGGGTCTGCCTTCTTGGTGTGATGTGTCCTTTGAGATTCTTCCCTCCTCGACTCTCCTCGCCCGACCTCCCTTGAAAGCTGGTGAGAGTGTCTTTCGCTCCTGGTGTGCTGGGGGGCTATAGGGATTGTTTTATGTCCTTCTTTCTGGGCATTGGCCGCTGGAGTCGGCGTGTCCTATAGCGGGAACGGTGGCTGCATGAAATTGTTTTGCATCATAAAATTGATGACCGATTGCAGGTCAGCCCATTTGTTTGCCATCTCTTTTACCTCTTCGTCCCTCCGCAGGCATCTATCTTTCCATACCTGGAGGTCGTTCTCATTGTAATACCCGCTTCGGTCCGACTTCTTTGGTACGTCACCCTCCTGGCCGACGTCTTTCCTACCGTGATTGTGGTCTGATGTCTCCTCGTTGCAACCATCTTCCTCTATGTTAGGGTCAACATGTTTACCATTCCCAGCAGGGATTGTTCCCAACCATATCCTTCTGTCCGTCACTGGCCATCTATTCTCCTTTCTTTCCCACAGACGGTGCCAAATTGTGTGAGTGTATTTCTGACCACACTGCCAACTCAGTATTCAACGGGAGAGCACTAGCAGGATAGATGGCAATTGATTGACCTGCAACAGAAAGAAGAGATTTCGACAGTGGTTCGTCCACCCAGGGGCACTCCGACGATCAAGTCAGTTATCTCTCAAAGATAAATCAAATGCTTAACTCATTGTTCAGAATATAAATTGCGTCCTTAGACCCACGGAGGTGCCGCTCTTTTATAGTTAACTCAATCTTAGTCCCAATAGAAGCCTAACTTTAATGGACTTCTGCTCAGTGTTTGTCCTGGACTCCTCAATAGATAAAGATAAACTTTCTAAGAGATTTATCCTTATCCAGACTGAAGTCCTTCCTCAATCTAGAACTCTTGTCCCTTATCTGCTTATCTCGGATTCCGATATCCTCGGAGATAACCTCAGCTTTGCCGCGATCACCTCGGCATCACAACCAGGACACGTGGTACCTCGACTGACACGTCGGCATCACCTTGGCCACGTGTTGGTACTCAAAAAATATATCCCCACACCACATAAACATCTTCAAATCAAAGAGATACAATGTTAAAAGTAGTCGTACCTCAAGAATCAAGATCAAGAAGCTAGATAATCAAAAAAAAAATCGTAAAATTTTAATCCAATCGGTAGAAATCTTTAGCCTTACCCAAACTCCAACTTTTGCAAGCAATGAGGTTGTGAATCTAAGTAAAATGGAAGATTTCTAGAGAGATATGGTTAAAGTTTTTGGAGCTACAGAAAGAGGAAAGAAGAGAGAAAAGAAAAAGTGAAGAAAATGATCTAAAAGGTTACTTTTAAGTGGTTGATATTGTGTGGACCACTAAAGTGATCTTTTCATTGCTTGAGCGGTGAATGAAATCTCTTAGTATTTCTGCCTGCAAAATGAGATACTGCGAACCCCTACTTCTTCGCTCGAGTGACCACTTGTAAAGCAAACTATAGGGAGTACCTCATCACCGCTCGAGTAGTCACCTAGAACAAATTGTCCCAGCTCATGTACTAACCATGTGCACACAGTCGTTTTGCCTTGGTACACGTGCCATGCATGCATGCACAAGTATGTGGCCCTATGCTTTTGACCTACTTGTGGCACAAGTAAGCCCGAATTACATTCTGATCACTATTTTTGGTAAAATGGCTCATTAATTTTGGAAAATACAAGCAATCAAAGCACAATCGAGGCTTTCCGGGGTTAAGAAGTAGGTTTTTGGCCAAAACAAGTTTATACAACAACTTTTGACATCTTTAAACATCCTAAAGATGAAGTAAGGCACTATTTGGCATAAACTAGATAAGTGCACTTATTTGGGTTACATTATCTCTCTTCTTTTCTGCACATCTTTTTATAAAAAGTTAAAAAGTATACTTATTTAGATAATCCCAAACAATCCCTAAGTATCATTTCATCATTGGGAGGCTTGCAAGCACCTGAAGTCTTAAGGTCAGTGAAAATGGGGTGTTTAAAATCATATAACTAATGGTAACATTTTTCTTTATTCTCTCTCTGACTACCAGAGCTAAATATTCCCTAACCTCAGTTTGACACACTAAGGAATAAAAAGGACAACCATACAAGGCCTCAAATGAAGCAATTCCAATGCTCGCCTGGTAACTGTTGTTGCAAGCAACCTCAATTGTGGACAAGTATTTTTCCCAAAAACCCTTAAAGTCGAGAATGCATGCTCTAAGCCTATCCTTTGAACTCTGGATGGTACGCTTAGACTGACCATTAGTTTGAGGATGAAAAGCTAATCAACATGTCTAAGCCAAATGCCTTGTAAAGACTCCGCCAAAACCTCAAAGTGAATTGGTTATGCACAATGGTCACCGATACTGAACAATCTCCTTTTCATACTTCTCTCCAAGGACATCCGCATGATACTCCATTCAAATTGGTAAAAAGGGAGCAGACTTGGTTAGTTTGTCAACAATAACCCAAATCACAATGTTCTTCTTCTGCGTCCTTGGTATACTCCCTTGTTGATGTTCATACTCGACCTTAACCTGCTAACCAGTCACACAACTTAAAACAAATTAGGCAACATCCCTTTCTAGGCTCACCCAGAGAGCTGTCGGCACAAATCATGGTACATCTTTGTACGCCTTGGATGTACTACGAATCGATAATGATGGAATTCATAAATCATATCCTCCTACATAGACTTAAGTACGAAGACTCGTTTTCGAAACATCAAGTCAAAATTTGGATGCAAGGCCCAGCAATTCTCCTTTACCTTAGGGTCGTTGACAAAGCAATCTCTTTAAGTATAAGCCTCATAATCTGACTTATGGGACTTTACCATTCAACTAAAGAGTATCGACTGAGTGATAACGGTGAAAAGTGTAGTAGATGCAAGTGTCTTGCAAAGGTGAAAATCAAACATGAAAATCTCATCGAGTACCTTCCACTCTTGAACTACTAGACTGGCAATACTTGTCACAACTACTTGTTTTTTTATTTGATTTATAAAACTCGAATCTAAGTGGTAAGACCCAAATAACCAATCTTAATACAAATACGGATAAATAGATAAACCAAAGTCTCATTCTTTGAAAATGAAATGCAAAACATGCAACTCTATTCCATTGACAGATTGATATGTATAATATTTATAGGGCATAATATCTCATGTTTAAAGCATCATAAAATAATAAAATTTAAAAAAGTAAAAGCTTCTGAGGCATTTATCAAGTATAGAGAGCATTCTTTCTTTACATCAAAAAGGCCCTAGCCTAACAAATAAAAGGTCGTGCCATATACCAAAAATACAAATAAATAGCCATCATGCTCATCGTCAACTCATCCATGGGCTTGAGACCCATCATTAGCACCTCAAAATGGTTTCAATAATAGGAGTGAATACGAGGGCCAATTGAAGATATCTATACTTAAGATGTATAAAAGGAATAATGAACATGATCATGAAGCAGTAATATATAATTTTTGACAAATTCAAGTTCAATAAATTTTTCCCACAAGTTACTCAATTTCATAAGTATAAGTATTGACAATTTATATCAAAGTAATACTCTCGATTTTTTCAATTCCATTCAATAAGTTTTTTGAAATTATAATTCAAAATGTCATTTTAAACGAGTGAATCTCTAAGTCTGTATCTGCTAGACTACTAGTGTTTATCACAAAAATCATCTAAATAACCCTTACTTTACCAGTAGCTAAGCGGAACGAAATTGGTACCTACACAACCTCACTTTACCGACTGCTAACCGGAAAGAAATCGGTACCTACTCTACTCGAGTTTCTAGACTTGCACCAAAGACCGCAAGCCAACTTAATTCTCAACTCGAATTCACAATAAACTACAAAGTAATTCAATATATATAGTTTCCAAAATGATTCCAACTTCTCAACAAAGAATGATTCGAAGTAAAATTAACCATTTTTTTTAATTATTAATCCTCGATAAAACTTCCATCTCAAAGTAAATTTTACCAAGTCAACAATCACATTCAAAGATCACATGCTTGAGAACAATTAACAAGTGCTTGAAATTCAATTAAATTAGATAATAACAAAATCTAGGGTTTCGAGTCTTGTTTGTCTAATACAAGCAATATAGGATCTCGAGTGTAGAAAGAGTTTATAAGATATAAATTTGACATAACTCTCCACAAAAATCAATCTTTTTCTAGACTTAAGGAATCCTCCCGAAGCCCCCTTAGCTCTGCCAGGCACTACACAGGGGTTAGCTCTATAAATGTGTAGAGCCAAGGTTACCTACTTCTGTGGTTTCACCCTTTTGTAATGGTTTCAAAGTTAGGTAGTTTACGAAGTCCCCTCATTAGGCATGCCAACTTCTGAAGCCATTTGTTGTGCGTGTCCCAAGGTACGCTCAGTTCCAATAGAGCCTGGAGCAACCTGGAGATATTGCATAACTTTAAATCAATGGAAATATTTGATTTTGTGAATTATACCACAAAATAACACATGTTACTTATTCAATTTGTACAATAATATGCAAGATAAATCATGCCTCAAGAGAAAGCTAGACAAGTTCTACATGGTGTGATCTTGATTTGAAGACAACTCACTATCTTGCAACGGGTGTTTCTACAATTAAGGCAAGATGTAATTTGCCTATATCTAAAATCAAAGTATGCACAAAAGCATGAGATGTGAAAGAATGTTATACTCAAATATCAAAGAGAATTATAGCACGAGTGTGGAAAACTAGAAAGTGACCTCAGATAAAAAATTCTCCAACTGATGCATTAGCTAGTTGCGAAGAACGGTGGAAATCACATCATAGACAATACTCTGGTGGCCTCCCTTTGGCTACCATTGGCAGCCTAGTTGATACCTTTTTGCTAACTTGGTTGGCCTTTCTATCTAGGTTGATAAATAGACTACACAGATATCGTTGGAGTAACCTTAGAACCTTGCAAATGCAAGCTTAGCCTAGAATCTATAGCCGAGACAACTTTGATTAGGAAACTAAAGTGGTCTTGGTTCTTAGGAGCTAAGCACCCCCATATTGCTCTGTCTTAATGGCCAAAAATGCCAAGGGTGGTCAAATTGGGTACATTTGTAATAATCTCCTTAACCCTCATTTGGCATGCTTGACATGGTCACCAATTGGTAAAGTCATGGAGAATTAACCTATTGGTGCCTCGGCTATCTACACTGATAGCACATTGCCCCCAATGGAGTAAATCTGCCAAAATTAGTACAAGACAACATAGGCCTAGATAGTTGAGTAGTCTAACTGCCATGTGCATTATCTCGCTGTCTCTTTGCACTAAATAGGGAAAAATGGATAGATGCTTCTGGCCCACAATGAGATTACTCTTTAGTGTATTCTGCTAAGATTGAGTTGCACCATTTATCACTTTTCGGTTGCTTGTATACTCATTGGGTGCCATAGACTTCTTATAGTTTGCACTGATCCCCTTAGCAAACAAATGGATATGCTCTGTGCTAGAAAAGGCTAACGCTGGTACAAAACAACTCAAATTTGCAAAACATGTCTTAGACTTGTACACCAGCAAGTCATCTAAATGAATGTGCAACAAGGCATCCATCTGTTGGTCCCTAGAAATGCAAAGAAAAAACTATTCTAAAAACAAGGTAGTGAAATCTATCCAAGACATGCCCTCCACTACATAAGTACAAGTGATGGTCGTTTACCACTGATAAGCATCCTATTCTAGGTAAAAACCGGTTAAAGAAATGCAGACACGGGAATCCACGATGGTTAAGTTGTCCAGGTTTCAAGTGATTCTAACTAACCAATCCTCTGCCAACCTAGGGCCTGCTTCTCCTGCAAAATATGGCGGCCTAACTCGCTGGAAACATTAAAGGGCATCCATAATTGTCTCATAATTATTGTTGCTATACCTTAATAGCTGGAATTGGTATAGTTGGTACAAGTATAGTTGGTATTAATGCTACAACTACAAGTGCTGCTTGAGCTATCCTAAAAAAATATGCTAAAGAGTTATATGATACATAGTGCCCGATATAACTAGAGGCATTGGGTGGACTTTAGCTACCAGCTTGACAATCTCAACCTTCTCATGCTCCTGCTCTTTGACAGCCTACTAAACTAGTGAAACTATAGTCGTAATAGTATAAGTAACAACATATGCCATTCAACCATATCCACGCCCCCTGTCTCACCCCTACCTTAGCCTTCCATACTACCAGGCTACTCATATGGCAGCATAATAAATACCAAATAATAATAATAATAATAAATAATTAATAAAAATTGCACAATAAGAATAGTGTGTTTTCATTAAAATGCTATGGATGGCGGTCAGAGAACATTTGATATTTACTACAAAGCATGCTTGGTAGTTGCCCTTTGGTTTAAACTTCAGGGTTGACCACACATCATCTGATGATTAATGAAATACTAAGTTCCTAATTATAAATCACGTCACTTATGCATACTAATTCTCAACACTCAATTACTCATTCTATCATAGAAACAATTGACCATTTTAACACTTTAGAATGTAGGCATATATAATTCAATAATAGTACCACAATTTTGCATGCACTTGTTAAAGCATCCAACTCAAAACCAATTGGCTATAAATGGAGAGGCTCTTGCATTATATTAACTAAGCTTGAGTGGGTTATATTTGCAATGTGGGTTTTAAGTCTAGCACTCCCTCTCATGTGTTGCCCGATAGCACGTGGAGGTGATTAAGAGGTCCAATTGAGAGATGGACTATTTGTACCACATGATTTAAGAGGCCACTTAAGACCCAGCTTTGATATCATGTTAAAGCATCCAACTCAAAACTAATTGGCATGCAAATAACTTAAGTATTAATTTATATGCCAACCTGAATAAACAAGGAGTTATATCACTTCCCATGACTCTAGGTATTCAAACCCGATTATGCTTGAATATCATGATGTGATGCCCAAATTTATGACTAAGAAAACTGAGTTTTAATCTACACATATGGTCCTTACTATATGAATATAGGCAAGAAGGCAAATAAACTGATAAAATCAATTTGGTGTTGATTATTATTTTCCATGTAGAAACAATAATTTATCTAAGCATTGCCATAAATAATTGGAAAATTTCACTTAACTCTTCACTTCTTATTTGATTTCTTGTATTATGGTAGGTCCTGTTATTATTGTTGTTGTTGTTGTTGTTGTTGTTATGGATCTTATATGTACGTTTACAATTTATCTAGATATTAAATATGCATACAAAAATAAAATAAAATAGTAAAATACATCTTGTAATAAGTTTTATTTTTCTAATTTTATTTTATTTTATTTATTTTTCGTTTCTTATTAGGGTTTTCGGGTCAGCATGTATAAGCAACTACTAAATCATCAAATCGTAATATCACGCATTGCCATGCTACTAGGAAGCAAAGAAGCAGCTACAAATCACCTAAGCAAGTGCATATATTCAGTTGGAATGGGCAATAATGATTACATTAACAATTACTTTCAACCACAATATTACCCAACAAGTAGCCAATATACCGGAGAACAGTACGCCACAGTCCTAGTTCAACAATACTCTAAACAATTAAAGGTTGGTATTATAATTTTTACATTCTTCTCTTCAGAAAAATATCACGCGTCATCGACTTTTTTTGTCATCATTTTGTATCAATACTTACATAAATATTTTTGATTGATTCCATATAATTTCTACTTTTTATAATTACAGACTTTGTATGAATACGGAGCAAATAAAATAGCCATCTTCGGACTTGGTCAAATAGGTTGCACTCCAGCTGAAATAGCTGTATATGGCACAAATGGATTTGCATGTGTGGACAAGATTAACAGTGCTGTTGAAATTTTCAATGTCAAGCTGAAGTCACTTGTTGATGATCTCAACAAAGAATTGGCTGGTGTGAAATTTATCTATATAAATATTACTTCAATTACATCAGGGAAGGCATTTCCTGGTAAGTAAAACTTTCTAACTACTAAAAGATGTGAAATGAAATTAGGGAAAATTACATAGTATGGTCTATATCCGTGTTCTATGTAATTCTCTTCCATTGTTAATTTTGTTTTCATAGTTTTAATTGTACCATTTTCGTTTTTTTAATTTTCTTTACATTGTGTAAAGTTTATCTGATTGATAATATTCGTTAAGAAATTGGATGGAAATCATAGACGAAATGGTTTATTTAAAAGTAAATAGACCATTTGAAATTGGACGTGAACCCCTCAATCATTTTGAGGAGAATCAATGAACCTTTCTGTATTTGATTTCAATCTAATTTCTTATGGAGCATTATTAATTGGATTAAATTGACATGTTGTAATTAAAACTAGAATGACAAAATTGACATAAGAAACAAACTATGGAACTATGTATGTAACTTGTCCATAAAATTATATGATTGTAGAATATATATTATAGTGATTTATTCATTTCAGGCCTTACGGTTCTAAATGTTCCATGTTGCAACGTATCATCAATTACGCGACTATGTGTTTCCAATAAAGCTCCATGTAGCAATAGAAGCACGTACGCATTTTGGGATGCGTATCATCCAACAGAGATTGTAAATGTGTTTGTGGCTGGAAGAGCATACAATGCTCAAACTGCATTTGATGCTTCTCCAATTGATATTCGTAGTTTGGCTCAGCTCTAATTCTATTCCTAAGCTAATCTTATGTTGCCATTATCATAAATAAAATTTTCTTAAGTAGTATATTAATAAATAAGCTGCTTATTTGTCACCTTGTTGTCTCATTCTATAAAATGGGCTTGTGTGGAGCTATGTAAGAAATTAATTAGATTCATTATGATATTTAAATATCAACATTGAGGAAATTTTTATTTTTATAGAACGACTATTAGACCAGCAATGTTGTATGGAACGGAATGTTAAGTAACTAAAAAACAACATGTAGATAAGATTAGTGTTGCTGAGATGAGGATGCTAATGTTGATGTTTGACAAGACTAGAAAAGACAGAGTTAGAAATGAGTATATTCGAGAATGGGTAGGAGTAGTATCGATAGAAGATAAGTTGAGAGAGAATAGATTGAGATGGTTTGTTCATATACAACAGAGACCAACAGATGTAGTAGTGAAGAGATGTAATACAGTGATGGTAGATGGTAGTGTTAAGGGAAGGGGTAGACCTAGATTGACGTGGACTAGTGCAGTAAATAAATATATGAATCTCCTTAATTTGACTAACGAAATGACATTGGATAGAGTCGAGTGGAGAAGAAGGATTCATGTACCCAACACCATTTGATGAGACTTAAGGCTTGGTTTGGTTTGGTTTATGATGATAATTTCTAAAAGTTGTTTGAATTCAATTTTTCTGTTTGGTAAAGGAAAAACATACATAGAATGAAATGTTTCCTAATTGAAAAAATCTAAGCTTCTCTTAATTCAATCCCTAGTTTTATATGATAATTTTACTATAAAAATCAAGAAAGATCAACGTAGAAGGGAAAATCCAAGCTACCACACTACACAACTAAGTTGGTTGCATGACGATCGAACAAGGTACATAGCAAGATAATCAAGTGGTGCAAGACCCCTAACTTCTGTATTTCGATTCAAGTCCCTTATCTCTAGACTATTTCAATTAAAGCCCTCCATTCCTTACTTACTTGCAATTTAAACCCTAGAACAAAAAAAGCACACCAATTGAAAACTCCCAAACCTTAAGTGAACCTGGAAACTCAAGAATCATTTCCAAAGCCCTAATTATAATTAATTAACTCCCTAATCATAGATTTATTGCTCAAAACCTCAGGTTTCCGGTTGTCATTACGAATCGTCATTTAATTCGATATGAAGAAATTTTAACCTAACTGAATTCCCAAATCCTAATTTAATTAAATACTATACTTAAATAAATGTTCAAATTCATAAATTAAGAACTTATTCGTTACATTTTACTTGAATTACAAATTGACCCCAAGTTAGTACCATTATAGATATATATATACACATACTTTTACAAATTTTTTTTAAACAAGTAAGTTTGTACATAAATATCTTGACAAAATATACAATTTGTACATCCAAAAAATCAAGAAAACTCCCTCAAAACTAGGTGATTATGGCCGGCCACCCTTAGGAGCTATATCTGTAATGTAGTAAATCGGACAAATTGCTAAAATTATGAGATATGTCTTTGACTTTGGTACCTTAGTGTAGACGTCCCCGAACGCCCCGAGAGGATGAGGTCCGTTCTGTTCATTTGGGTTCACTACATGTTAAGACTCTCAAATTGTCACGGTTCTTAATCTGAACCAAAGAGTCCAAATCCGGCAAATCGTTTTGAGAAAACAGATTTTTTTGAAAGAAGTGCCAAACATGGATTGCTTTGCCAGATACAGAGTCGCCACCTAAATATTTTATTTTTGGAAAATTTAGGAAACCCTGACTCGTTGCCTAAGGCCACGTGTCCGTCATCACCAAAGTTGCCTCGGCTCGGGAACTTGGGTATGATTGGGGAAGGTCACTTCGTGAGCACCCCCGCTCGCCCGATCAAAGATCGGCCTCTACTAACCATGATATCTAGTTTTGGAATCTTTATGCATTCTTATTCTGGTTATTAGCCAAGATTTACTATGTGATGCGCACATCATACAAGTATAGACTGGATCGTCTGAATTGGAACAAAACATTTCATGTTTATTTTTGAAAATGGTTTGATGGTGCTACCCGCAAGTAGGCTAAGACGTGGATTTGCCACCCTCGGGTGGGCTTAGAAAAACATGATTTTGCCACTATCTAGTGGGCTTAAAACTCACAGTCAATGCATTTATTCCAATTCAAATAATCCAACCTTCACCCACAGGCATTCAGGCAGTTTATATCACATAAGCATATAGCTTCATGGTAAGCATGCTATCATGGCAGTCACTCACACACATGCAAGGATGATAAAGCATAAACACTTACCGAGTACTCCAAGCCAAAACAAAAGCTATGTTAAGAATCCATGCATGATCCTAACTATACTGAAATGCCTAATGCAACACATGCAAAATGCAACTAAGATAGGCTCGGCTATTCTAAAGATGGCATGTGAAATGCTACAACTAACATGTATTCAACTTGGAATTGAGATACAAATGCAGTTAGTATGATGTGCCGAGCCCGGTGCATGTAAGACAGATGAATGAATGCAAACATGCTATCATACTGTGTGCTAATTGAAATATGCCCTAATCTAACCGTCATAAGCGAGTAAATAAAAGGGAGAAAGACATGGGGTTGGAAGACAAACATCACACACACGCACACTTATTACAGTTATGCCTTCGCTCGGAGGGTCCGAATAAATAATACAGTCCCAAATGAATAAATAATACAGTCCCGAATAAATACAAAATCCTAATTAAGTAACACATTAATCTAGGAAAGCAATAAATTGCACGTAAATCCGTGGACCGCCTCAGCTCTGTTCCGGATGATGAATGATGCATGCTTGAATTTGCCTTGCGCGGAAATCCCTTGCGATGCTTTGGTTTGCCTCTGTTTGCAATTTTTCTTGGAATACGTGCCAAGCTCCGGAAGGCTGCTGATTTCTGATTTGCTGCAACAGAGAGCAACAAAGGGGCATGGCAAAGTAGTTTCACATATGTATGCATGACTACTCTTCTAGGAGTGTAGTCCTCGATCTTCGTGCCACCAATCACGCATCTCGATGCATGATGGCCGAGAAGTCGAATTGCATGACTCAATATGAAATGAATGCACATATGGACACAACAAGGCCTAGACTCCATCATGGATAATCCGGAGTGTCGGCAACCGGGAATTGAGACACGTTCCGTCACTCGGAGTACGAAACGTCCCTCGTTTCCCGTGAAGTCTAAAGCATGAAGTCTAAAGACAGAGCCAAGGCGGTCCTAAAACATGAACATTTCCAGTTCAAAGCATGGCCAAAAGAAGCTAGCAAGATAGACTAAAGTAGCATGCAACTTTGACTGGAAAACTTGAGTTATATGGAAAGTATAGGATGCACTTGGAATGTTACCAAACCAGCAAAAATCAGTGAATAAAACATGTGAAAATATGCCCAAATAACCATGGACATGCAACCAATACATGCAAAAATGATGAGCTCCTTTAGAGGGCCATGCCACGGATTATTAAGCACATACAAGGTGGACACTTAGCATGGCATAAGAAACTAACAAAATCAAATATGGTAGTCTTAGAACTCACCAAATTGACCCTGGAAAGTGACTTCAAAGCATGCAAGATAGGGTCTCTTTGGAAGGCCAAAAATGACCACCAAACAAGTCAAGATGAGAGGGGGTCACCCCCCTCTGATTTGGAGGCTCAAAATAGTGTGCTAGCCACTGAAATTCCACTGGATTTCAGTGGCTAGAAGGCCAAACCAAGCATGCAACAAGAGCTTAGGTGTAAGGCTCGAAATAAGGGACAATCAAGCATACAAGGAAGCATATGACCTCAAACAAGAAAATACCCTAATAAAACATGAAGATGATGTCAAAAGGAGACTTTTTCCAGTTTATAACAAATCTCAAAAGTGAACACAAATAGGGCTAATCTATTATGCAAAAATGGCCCTAAAAGAGAGATTAGAGACAAGGGACAGCAACTGGCCCCAAATAGGAAAGATCCATTCAACAAAGTTGAAGAAGGGCTTAAAACAAGGCACTTTACAGTTTATATCAAGTCTCTAAAATAAACACAAGTGAGGCTAAAACAACATACAAGAAAAAGGCCTAAGAGAGGGATAATGAGACAAGTGGTAGAAGCTGGCCTCAAACAGAGGAGAGCCCTTCAACAAAGTTGAAGAGGGACTCAAAAAAAGACATTTTATAGTTTATGGAAAAGTCCAAAACAACTCACAAATAAGGCGAAAATACCATGCAAAAAAAGGCCTAAAAGAGAGATAAAGTGGCAAGTGGCAGTAGGAGACCTCAAACAGCAAGAGGTCCTTGATCAAATATGAAAAGTAGCTCAAAATATGACTATTTACAGTTCAGGTAGAAGCTCAAAAATGTAAGTAACAAAGGCTAAGATATAGAGAAAAATAAGGCAAGAAAAGAGGAGAAGAAGACTTACCCTTGAAGACCAAACTTCAGCAGCTCTTGGACCAAATTTCTGAGCTCTCAACCTCTTCAAAACAGTCCCAAAATGCTGGAATGGAGGATGGAGGCCTTGTGCTATGGGTTGGTGTGTAAATGGCCAAGAACAATGGGTGTTTGGAGCTTGAAAATGGAGAGCAATGGAGGAGGGAAGGGTGTATGCTCCAGCTGGTTTTCTAACCCTTAGAAATGGAGGAGAGTACTGGTTTTAAAGAGGGAGAGAGGCCAAGGAAAGGGGGGGAAAAACAAATTCAAATTTCCCCCCCAAAAGGCAGCCCCTCGGATACAAGATCTGGGGGGAAACAAATTGCACAATTGGAACACACTTGGAGAGAGGATCATGGCCGGCCAGGTTCAAAAGGTTCAGGTGGCCGGCCGGCCACCCCCCCTGGCCGGCCGACCAGGGGTCAAAAGGGTCAATCAAAATTGCTGGCCGGCCACCCCAAAAAGGTGGCCTCACATGTGTGCACAACACAAATATGTGGTCAAAACCCAGAAAATGTGAACCAGGAGAGAGAAAAACCAACTTTTTAGAGGGGTTCAAAAGGGTCAAGGACAATTACTGGCCGGCCTATACATATTGGTGGCCTCCCAGGTGTGTACAACACAAATATGGGGTTTCAGGCTAAAGAAAGTGGCCCTAGGGTGGTCAACATTAGCTTTTTAGTGAGGAAAACGGGCGACGAAGAGAAATGAAGAAATACAGATGGCTTTTCAGAACAATTACTGGCCTCCCACCCTCCTACAAGCTTCCTAACAATGAAAATAAGGTCTTCGCCAAAAATGAACCAAAACGGATGCAAAACGGAGGTTCGGGGACCGAAACGCGCGGCCTGGGGCCCCGAAAATAGGCTGTTAAGCACTGGAGGTGGCGTTCGACCACGAAGTTGGTCTCTCGGGCCACAGTGTTCCTCAAAATGGAGGAAACAAAGTGTGTGCCAAAAATCGGAGCAAACGGAGGTGGTTAGGCGGTCCCGAACCGAGGCACACGACCGTCGGCTCTGAAAAACAGGAAACTGGGCTCAAAATGGGAAAAATGGCCTACGACCACAAAACGTAGCCTACGGCCACTGAGAGATGATCTACGTGACCTCTCCCTCCCTTCGGAAAGAGAAAACTGAGAAAACAGAGCCTGGTTCGCAAACCAAGGCAAGGCACGAAAGAGTCCGGAAGTCCGGAGGCAAGGCTTGCAGCCGGCACTCTGAAACTTCTGAACGAGCACAATATGCAATATCACCGAGCGCTCAATCAGTGACATCTGAGTGTTAAGGTCGATCAAAAATGGGGTGTCTACAGTTGCCCCTCTTTGACAGAACTCGGAAGTCATAAGTGACGAGAGTGAATGTCAAAGCCCAGAGACGACCCATTTTTGACAAGGCCGAAGACTTAGACAAACAGGCGAGATAAACAGAGATGCGCCGGCAGGCGTGCCCGCAGGCAGGGGCAAAATGCAACCGACAATGCGAGAAGCCGAAGGTATCTCAATCATCAGGCAAATGCAGCAAGCTGTAATGAAGCACATATTCACGATAGATGCAACAGTTTTAAGCAAGAATGCAAAGCAACAACTACATTTCATGCAATTAAGAATGCGGAGAATTATTCAATTCTCGCCACGTCTCATACGGAGAAGATACAATACCTGTGCGGTTCGTCTGGTCGTACCAGCCTCAAATGAACCGTACATACAATATCGTGCCCTGAAAAGAGAGAGACTCAACAAGCACAACATTGTTAACAACATATTTTCAAAACGATATTGAATGCAGACAATCGCGGCGTCGATAGAAAAGTGCATCGCAATGCGAGGAGTAACGCACGTGACAACGCGGGTTAAGCATGAGGGTATGACAATACCCGTGAAACGTGCACAATAGGATGAGTGGTGTGCATGAGAATGCAAGTGACGTGCATAACAATGCAAAATAAATGTGGACTCGAATGCGAATTTGTCGTAAAACGACGAGCAAAGAAATGCAAGTTTTTGATGAGGGCGACTCAATCGTGACCTCCGGTTTACCTCTCGGAGGGGTCGCAACATTTTCAAAAAGGATACATCTCACTTTTGACGAGTAACGATGAGAAACGCATCGAAAGTTGAAGTTGAAGTTCCTGTAGAGCGATTTCGCGACGAAAAGTGCACTTCGCTTGTGCTTTCCCGGGTCCTGGGGACTCCAATCCTTACCAAAATTTGCAGAGACCTTGGGGACCACATGGGGAACACCACCGGCCAGTTTTCCTCCCAGGGGGAGGCCACCAGCCAGGGTTGAGGGAGAGGGGTGGTTGGCCTACCCGAAAAGGTGGCTGGCCGGCCACTTTTCCAAAACTGCGGGCATTTTGGTACTTTCACTCTCTTTTCTTTAAATCCATTCGGCCAAAGCATTTTTCCTCATAACTCCAGCTCCGAAAACACCTTCTCTACCTTCCTAGACCATTTTCTCTCTCAGATCTGTGCTCTATATGCGTTTTCCAACGCGCCACGCAAGTTGTTTTCGCGAAATCTTTCAGTTTTCGTCACTTTGGACCGATTAAATTTTGATTTCGGTGCTTCTTTTCTCATTTTCACCACTTGAGGTAAGTTTGTCTCGACATGTGGAAGATTTCCTCGGGGGTTGACTTTTGTTGACTTTTTCATTTCCCGAGAGTTGACTTTTGTTGCCTTTTTCCAATTTTGGCTCATTTTGCTCATTTTTGCTCCTTTTTGCAGATTTTCGGAAATGGCTGGTCATTTCCCTCACGGTGGAGGTCCTCCGGACGCCGGGGATGATCCTGATATCATGGCTCTACCTCCGAGGGTTCGACCCTTCATACCCGAGAGGTACGACCCTCCGACACATATCCTTCCGTGGGCTATTTTCTATCACTTCACTGATTTTGATGATCGAGCGCCTGGGGATCTGCTTTTGCGAGAGCCGGAGTCTCACCTCTCTCATGAGGCACGAGAGGTATTTACTTCGCCTTTTTTACATTTCTGCAACGTATTCCGCATTTTTGTACGTTTCATGCCTCTTGCTATGCATATCTGCTCTTTTTAGCACGTAGCTTGTTCTGATGCTTAGACCATGATACAATATTCTGTTTGCATTTTGAACACTTGAATTTTTGATCACGTAGCCCATAACCTGATGGTGAACACACAGCACACACATATGTTGACAGTTGAACACTCAGCCCAAACTCCGAATTTCCAAACACAGAGCCCAGCTGAAGGTGAACACACAGCACACACTTGTCGAGAGTAGAACACACAGCCCAAACTCTAAATTTCTGAACACGCAGCCCAAGTTGAAGGTGAACACGTAGCACACACTTGTTGAAATTTGAACACACAGCCCAAACACTTGACGTCGAACACGCAGCCCAAACTCTGAGATGAACACGCAGCCCAAGTTGAAGTTGAACACGCAGCACACACTTGTTGAAATTTGAACACACAGCCCAAACACTTGACGTCGAACACGCAGCCCGAACTTTGAGATGAACACGCAACCCATTGATTTTGAAATCTGAGCACACAGCCCAAACACCGGATATTGAACACACAGCTCGATCTCTGAGATGAACACACAACCCACTGATTTTGAAATCTGAGCACACAGCCCAAATATTCGATTTGCACGCAGCTCATTGCATTGTATCTGTTTTAGTTTGCACACAACTCATACATTTCATTTGCACACAGCTCATTTATTTCATTTTGAGACTGAATGTATGTATTCATTCTGAATACAGATGACCTCCCGTATAGCACGAGGATATGGCTCTGTTGCGGCTAGAGAGTGGTATGCGAAGCTTCCAGAGGCTATCCGGGATTTGGTTGACTTGGCAGGGTTTGGGCCCTTCTACTCCGGGATATCTCGTTGTCCGGCTAGCAGGACACTGATGGGTGCTTTAGTGGAGAGATGGTGGGACACCACCAACTCCTTTCATTTCTCTGCTACTGGGGACATGACTATGACCCCATTT
>NW_021024888.1:3454495-3477912 GCF_004153795.1 Camellia sinensis
TCAAATCTGCTTCGGATGATGAATGATGCATGCTTGAGTTGCCTTGTGCGGAAATTCACTGCGATGCCCCAATTAGCCTCTGTTTGCAATTGTTCTTGGAATGCGTGCCAAGCTCCGGAAGGCTGCTGATTCTTGATTTGCTGCAACAGAGAGCAACAAAGGGGCATGGCAAAGTATTTTCACATATGTATGTATGACTACTCTTCAGGGAGTGTAGTCCTCGATCCTCGTGCCACCAATCACGCATCTTGATGCATGATGGTCGAGGAGTCAAATTGCACGACTCAATATGAAATGAATGTACATGAAAACACAACAAGGCCTAGACTCTATCATGGATAATCCGGAGTGTCGGTGACCGAGGAATTGAGACAAGTTCCGTCACTTGGAATACGAAACGCCCCTCGTTTCCCGTGCTTGGGCTGACACCTATCCCAAACACAATGTAATATGCATGACATGCATGAATGCAATTCTATCATACAACCTAGCATACATAATGCTATGAAATGGCATACACAATGCGCGATGTAACATGGCATACACGATGTTCTAACATACGCGATGTTATAAATTGAAATGGCATACATAATGCACAATGGACTTACACCAATATGAGTGGACCTCGGCCACACTTAAATCGGCGGCCATTAGGTGAAAATGGGACTATCAAAATGCGTGCACACATGCACGCAAATCGAGCGCCGATCCTAGGCATAACATGCAACTCTAACAAGGCATGGCAAGGGATGCAAGATGACATACAAACTCACAAATTTCAGCACTGAAATATGATGCTAAATAGCCCCGAAACATGGAAAAATGACACCCGATGCATGAGATGAACCCCGAAACCCGAAACTAAGCACATGGAATGACTTGTAGATATACAAAGCATGCATTATTTGATCATGAAGTATAAAGACAGAGCCAAGGCAGTCCTAAAACATGCATATTTACAGTTCAAAGCATGGCCAAAATCTGCTAGCAAGATGGACTAAAATAGCATGCAACTTTGACTAGCAAATAAGGTTTACATGGCAAGTATATGAAGAAAATGTAATCTCACCAAACCAGAAAAAATCAGTGAACAAAATATATGAAAATAGGTCCAAATAACCACTGATATGCAACCATGGCATGCAAAAATGATGAGCACCTTTAGAGGGCTATGCAAGGAATTCTTAAGCACATACAAGGTGGACACTTAGAATGGCACAAACAACTCTGAAAATCAAATATGGTAGTCCCAAAACTCACTAAATTGACCCTAGAAAGTGACTCCAAAGCATGCGAGATAGGGTCTCTTTGGAAGGCCAAAGTGACCACCAAACAAGTCACGGTGAGAGGGGGTCACCCCCCTCTGATTTTGGAGCTCAAAATAGTGTCTTAGCCACTGAAAATCCACTGGATTTCAGTAGCTAGAAGGCCAAACAAATCATGCAACAAGGGCTTAGGTGTAAAGCTCAAAATAGGAGACAATCAAGCATACAAGGAAGCATATGACCTCAAAAAAAAAAAAAAAATGGAACCTTAAACAAACTTGAAGATGAGATTAAAAAAAGCTATTTTTTAGTTTATGACAAATCTCAAAAACAAACACAAGTAGGGCTAATCTATCATGCAAAAATGGCCTTAAAAGAGAGAATAGAGACAAGGGATAGTAGCTGGCCCCAAATAGTAAAGATCCCTTCAACAAAGTTGAAGAGGGGCTCAAAATAAGGTACTTTACAGTTTATATCAAGTCTCGAAAATAAACACAAGTGAGGCTAAAACAACATGCAAGAAAAAGGCCTAAGAGAGGGATAAAGAGACAAGTGGTAGAAGCTAGCCTCAAACAGAAAAGAGCCCTTCAACAAAGTTGAAGAGAGGCTCAAAAAAAGACATTTTACAGTTTACGGAAAAGTCCAAAACAGCTCACAAATAAGGATAAAATACCATGCAAAAAAAGGCCTAAAAGAGAGATAAAGAGGCAAGTGGTAGTAGGAGACCTCAAACAGCAAGAGGTCCTTGAGAAAACATAAAAAGAAGCTCAAAATATGACTATTTACAGTTCAGGTCGGAGCTCAATAATGTAATTAACAAAGGCTAAGATATAAGCAAAATAAGGCAAGAAAATAGGAGAAGAAGACTTACCCTTGAAGACCAAACTTCAGCAGCTCTTGGACCAAATTTCTGAGCTCTCAACCTCTTCAAAACAGTCCCAAAATGCTGGAATGGAGGATGGAGGCCTTGTGCTATGGGTTGGTGTGTAAATGGCCAAGAACAATGGGTGTTTGGAGCTTGAAAATGGAGAGCAATGGAGGAGGGAAGGGTGTATGCTCCAGCTGGTTTTCTAACCCTTAGAAATGGAGGAGAGTACTGGTTTTAAAGAGGGAGAGAGGCCAAGGAAAGGGGGGAAAAACAAATTCAAATTTCCCCCCCAAAAGGCAGCCCCTCGGACACAGGATCTGGGGGAAACAAATTGCACAATTGGAACACACTTGGAGAGAGGATCATGGCTGGCCAGGTTCAAAAGGTTCAGGTGGCCGGCCGGCCACCCCCCCTGGCTGGCCGGGCAGGGGTCAAAAGGGTCAATCAAAATTGCTGGCCGACCACCCCAAAAAGGTGGCCTCCCATGTGTGCACAACACAAATATGTGGTCAAAACCCAGAAAATGTGAACCAGGAGAGAGAAAAGCCAACTTTTTAGAGGAGTTGAAAAGGGTCAAGGACAATTACTAGCTGGCCTATACATATTGGTGGCCTCCCAGGTGTGTACAACACAAATATGGGGTTTAGGACTAAAGAAAGTGGCCCCGAGGTGGTCAACATTAGCTTTTTAGTGAGGAAAACGAGCGACGGAGAGCGATGAAGAAATAAATCTGGCTTTTCAGAACAATTGCTGACCTCCCACCCTCCTACAAGCTTCCTAACAATGAAAATAAGGTCTCCACCAAAAATGAACCAAAACGGATGCAAAACGGAGGTTCAGGGACCGAAACGCGCGGCCCGGGGCCCCGAAAACAAGCTGTTAAGCACCGGAGGTGGCGTTCGACCACGAAGTTGGTCTCTCGGGCCACAGTGTTCCTCAAAATGGAGGAAACAAGGTGTGTGCCAAAAATCGGAGCAAACGAAGGTGGTTAGGCGGTCCCGAACCGAGGCACACGGCCGTCGGCTCCGAAAATCCAAAAACCGGGCTCCAAATGGGAAAAATGCCCTACGACCACGAAACGTAGCCTACGGCCACTGAGAGATGATCTACGAGACCTCTCCCTCCCTTCAAGAAGAGAAAACAGAGCCTGGTTCGCAAACCGAGGCAAGGCACGAAAGAGTCCGGAAGTCCAGAGGCAAGGCTTGCAGCCGGGACTCTAAAACTTTTGAACGAGCACAATATGCAATATCACCGAGCGCTCAATCAGTGACGTCTAAGTCTTAAGGTCGATCAAAAATGGGGTGTCTACACTTAGTTATAACTAGAATGAATTATATTAGACCTAAGCCTAACTAGATCATAATTAAGGTCCTAATCACCCTCATTCCATTACATTCAAACTAAATCAAAGAACTGTTCAATAGAATTGGAACCAAGGACAAAATAGTCTTTTTGTAACTTTTTTTTATTTTTTATTTTTTATAAATACACCACTCACCTCCTCATTTTTGAAGCACTTACACACTCATACATACCATTAGAGGACAATAGTGAACCTTGGTGGTGGATGAAAGGAAAAAAGGAGAAAATTGAGTAAATACTTCACTAGGCATTCAAGTAAGCCACAACACCATCTCTCATTCTATTTTTCCTTTCAAATACATGTTCCTAGAGGCTTTAAATATTATTTTCAGAGGTGTTTTAATGGTGTTCTTATGTTAGAAATGAAATGGGTTGAGCCTTGTTCCACCATTCCTTGTGTTTTCTCTTAATAGATATAAAATTATCTTTTTCTACACCTATCTCACATGATTTCCGAAGGCACACCTTAAATCTAAAATTCTAAGTTAAACATATATTTTTTAGCATGTTTTCATCACAACAGAAGTGAAAAATTATCCATGGTTACCCTGTTTTCTTACTTTTTCTCTTATTTGAAGTTTTGTGCTAAAAAAATCGGTATATACAGCTCGCTTGAAAAAATTATAGAAAAATGCAGAAATATCTCCTTAACCTCATTTTCATATCCAACCCTTTCTAGAAATGCTAGCTTTCATGAAAAAAAAGAAGAACGTTTTATCGAAAAAGAGTAAGCGGTTTGAGAGAAACTCCAATTTTCGTAATAGTCAACTTATGTGAACCTTGTGTCAATACCTTGTTAAAATCTATCAAAAATGTAGCATTGCTATCTGAGGTGGTTGGACTTTGAAGGCAGGCTATATTGACTCATCAGACCTTTCTCGAATCTTACTTAGTTATTAACCAAATGACTCATTGGTGACGTTTCCTAGATTTGTCACCTTAGATAAACCATGTATTTATTATTAATATATTCCTTGATATTCCTGATTTTTGGGACATCACAAGCAGAGTTACTAGTCGGCTGGTCAAGCTCATGGTAGGTTGGATGATCAAGCTCAAGTAATGGGTGATCCAGGTCAAGGGTAAGAACAAGTGGGAATGTACGTATGGATTCTTGGGATACCACAAAAGTGGGACATGATCTCACCGAAAGCGAAGAAATAAGGAGATGCATTAACAAAGATCTCTTAGTAGTAACTAATAACAACTATAAGTAAGTTAACCATAATGGAAGCAAGGTGCATCGACACAGAGCATTTCAGTATTGCTATTCCATTGAGAATATCATTGCAAAATCATTGACTTAAACATTAAAATGTCCCTCAGCTATGTAGACGCCTCATTTTTTACTAACCGTAAGACTTGGGCATCTCCAAAGCAACCTTGTATGATGAAATAAAGATGGACCTCAATCACTTTCAAGTGCAAATCTTCAATTGGGAGAGTTCCAAAAATATTTTCCAACCTTAAAAATGTTTTCGAAAAGAGTTTTCAATGATTAAGATGCCATTTTGAGTATTCCACTAAGTCCAACTCTACTTTTTCTTTTAAAAAAGTAAGCAAAGATGAAGTCAAATTGCACGGAATGAGGGAAACTACTAAAGAAAATTTCAACTCATAGGTAATCATGAAAATCTCCATGTTTTATAACTTGTGGATGATCATGTAGGGAGATAAGTAGTGTGGCCGCCATTGTCCTAACCTCAACTGCAGGTATAGTGATTCTGGTTTTAGACCTGACCTATTTGATATTCTGGACTCGAGTTTCATGGTTTCGTATTGTGGTTCATGTCTTACGTCTCTTATATTTCCTTGAGTTAGGCTATTGGGTTGTATTGGTTATGTTTGGTTTTCAAACCTTTGTTGCTCAGAGTTTTACTCCTCCGCTCAAGCGTCACTTCCTGCGCTCGAGCAGTGATCATTTTGTGGCTTGGCACTTGAGCGGGCTTTGTGAACTCTCAGTACTTTTGCAGGTCTACAAAACTGTTGGGAGCATGTATTCTACGCACAAGTGGTGCTTTCTGCGTTCGAGCATTGGCCTGCTATCTGCAAAACTACTAGAAGTGTGCAATCTACGCTTGAGCGTCACTTCTTGCACTCGAGCGGAACAACTTATTGTGTCTGACGCTCGAGCGTCACTTCTTGTACTCGAGATGACTGTGTGTATATCAGTTCGTAACAAGCACTTTTTAGATCACTTTTTCATCTCTCTCTCTTTCTTTCTCTAAAACATTTCAAAACCTTAGATCTAGAGCTTCTCTCTCTAAAACCTACCTTCTCTCTACAAAAACACTTGGATCTATCCATCTCACAACCCAACTCCCTTTTTTAAAATGGTAGAGCTCACCTAGGGCTTCATTTTCATCCGATCAAAATTGAGTTTCGGTGTTGTTGAAGTTCTTTCACTCTCTTAATCGTCTTCTAACTTTGAGGTAAGGATTTTCTATACTCCTGTATGACTCTTAATATAGTTATTTGTTTTGTATAAACACTATTATGAATTTGGAGGATATTGAACAAATCTAGGAATTTGTTTCGAAATTAAAAGAGGGGTTTTCAAATGAATGTGTTGAAAATGGGTATGGGGGTGAATATGAGATTGTGTTGTAGTAAAATAGTTGATTTTGATATTTGGGTTGGGTTTTGGAGAAAAGAGGAGTTTGCCCTAAAATGTCTCAAACATTTATTTTGTACAAATAAATGGAATTGGTTTTGAAAATGTGAAATTGGATAGATGTTTATATAAATGGTGGAGTTGGATATGCTTTATCTCTCACATATGGAAATTTGGATAGTTTATCTATCTTGGAGGTTGTATATCTGTTTAGAAATATCTATTTTGGGCTATCGGTGAAGTATAACTATGATTGTTGTAGAATTTGCATGAGGACTAGGCGAATTGAAACTAATCTCTCATCCGTTGTCATTGAATATGACTATGTCTTTAATACATTGTAAATGTATAATATTTGGGAGAAGAAAGGGGATGTACTCCATGTTTGGGAGAAGAAATGGATGTACTCCATTGAATCAAGTTGGCTTGTGTGTCTAGGGTGAAAGTCCCGAAAACCACGTATATACATGGGTGCCGATTCTCGCGGACGAAATATCCATAAAATGAGAAATAGAAGTGATTGTATGATGGTAGTAATGATTAGAGACCTATTGAGTTGTATACCCAACTAAGTTGTCTGAATGAAATGGAATTGAATTCATGAATTGAAATATACAGTTGGTACTGCATGGTTTACTAAAGAATTATGAATCAGTTTATCAATGGCATTGTATATGCATATTACCTTTATATCGCTATTAAGTTTCATATGTTGTGTTGGATTATTTCTACTGGGCTTTGGCTCACCCTATATGGGAAAACCATTTTTCAGGTGTTGGTGATATGCCTCCTCCAAGGGCTTAGCTTGGGAGGACAGTTTTTTTTATTTATCTTTTTATTCATTTTGTACAAGCCTCAGGCTTTATCTGTACTGAGCTTAAGACTCATTTTTGTTGTACCCAAGCAGTGACTTGGAAAGATGTAAGCCATCAAGGCATGTGACTATTTGTGTAGCTTTCAGTTCTTATTACCATCACTTGAATGTATATCAAACTCTAATTAATGAAAATATGTTGTTTCAATTATATTTTTGCTTATGAGATAGATTTATCACATTTATTTGGGGGCATTACAGCAGGTGATATGGGGCAACTACAGGTTGTAGTTGTCTCAGACAGTTTCTGGAAAGTGATCCCCTTAGCATCTTGAAATATCCCATATGCATATATGTTGCATATAAATGCGTATGTGATATTCCTGAAGCTATTTCTTGGCCTATATATATACCCTATTTTGGGTAAAGAAAAAAAGAAAGCAATCTGTGTCTCTCTGTCCCTCTTTACCTTGCCAAAACTCTGTCCAAACACCTCTTAATCACTCTTTGTCCTTCATTGAAGACTAATCTTGAACTTTTTGAGTCTCCTTTGAAGCTTGAAAGAGGATTTGGGAGTTGCTTTTCTTATATCTTCTTGCTTGAGGCTTAGGAGGAGATATAATCACAATTTTTTCCATTTTCTTTTCTTTTCTCTATCCAAACACATCTTTATTCTATTATTTTGATGTAGTTTTATGGATTAAATATTGGGTGTGAATAGATTAGATCCTGGCCTGATCTTTTGATTGTTGTAGTTTTATGCTTTCTTTTTCACTTTCTCATAGTTTCTCAGTAATCAAACATGAGTTTTCCCTCTAAGAATGGTTGCTTCTACTTCATCAAGCTTATTTCCATAGATTTGGGCCTTTACCCATTTCCATGATTAGGGTGTAGATCGTAGCATTTTATTCATTTGTTTGGGTATTATTTAATATAGTTTTAGCATTTATTTCATGTTCTAGTACAGTTCTGAATGGTGACAAGATTTACTCTTCTTTAGTCATCAAGTTCACAGATTTGAGCCTTTATTTAGTTCCTCGAGCTACATTTACACTCATCTCCATGCGTATAGTAAATTAGTGGCATATTAGAAGGGTCAGGTCCCCCCTCTTCTCTCTCTCTCTCTCTTTTTTAAACCCAACCTTATTTTGTTTTTTGCTCTCTATTTTTCTCCTTTTACAACTTCAAAATACAGACACATTTTTTTCTGCTCTCTATTTTTCTTCCCAATTTCCCACCATTTCTTTCTCCAAGTTGCCTAAATTGGTAATTGACAATCGAAGTATCGATGATTGAAGAATAGTTATTGAAGATTGAAGATCATTGAATGCCATCAACAAGTTCAATTCAACTTCCAATCTGTAATTGTAAGTCTCTCTTTTCTCTTTTTGATTGTGATGATGAATGAGGATTTTTCCCATTTTTTGGGTTTTATTCTTGGTTGATATGTCCTTTATGTGTTGATTTGTAGTATTTTCTTAACTTCTAGGAAATGTATTTGCAATTGCTTGATTAGGACCTGAAATGTTTTTGGAGGAGACATATGTGTAAGTCCTAATAGGTGGACTTATTGTCCAATAGGTCCTATAATAATTAATGGTGATTTTCATTAAATACCATTAAAAAGCATCACTAATTGTTAATTTTCAACGACAATTTTGAAAATTTTGTCACAAAAATTGTCACTAATTATAAGTTTTAGTGACAGTTTCAAAAAATCGTCATACAAAAAAGTCACTAATTTTTAACTTACAGTGACAATTTCAAAAATTCGTCACAAAAAAACATCATTGTAAATTTTAGGAACAATTTATAAAAATCGTGACAAAAAGTCACTAATTATTAATTTTTAGAGACATGCAAAAAATAATTTTTTAGCGATGGTTTTATAAGGACTTATTTTGAATAGGACTTGATAGGAATTAAATCAAACTATTTATTTTCTTTTATTTATTTATTTATTTATTGTTTCTTAATGCATTATTGATGGGTTTTTTTTTTTTTTTAGTGAACCACATTTATTTCTTTCTTTTTGTTTTTGTTTTTGTTTTTGTTTTTGCTTTTTATTTTTCTTTTTATTTTATTTTTATGATGTACTAGCCTAATGGTTTAATTCATTATTCTATAGGTGTTTTTACTTAATGGTCAATGTTATAGCTTGGTTGGTTACATAGAAAAAATATTTTTGATTGATTGGTATATTATCATGCAAAACTTTCAAAAGATAAAAACTCGTAGGGGTCAATTGTAAAAGTTTATATTAGAAACTTGGTACTTTTTGTGATATTGTCAATGGAATATAAGTTTCTATTACAAACTTTATATTAGCTCTTGTTGCTGTGGCAAAGTATTAAGCTTTTGTTTATGATTTTTTTCCCCTTATTGTGATTAATATACTTGGCCCTCCTTAAATTATTTCCTATCTCTGCCACTGAAGTAAATCATTATCATCATCTGGTTTTTTGCTTTATTTCTTGCATTTTTAGCATGATGATAGTCTAGCTACTTGCATGTGGCCCTCTTTATCGTGTTTTTATTAGATATTGTCATTATCTTGTTATGTTGATGATATGTTCTGACGCTCTACATGCATAAAATGTTTAACATGATATTTTAGTAGCAACCAAGCCTTTAGATTTTTATTTCTTGAGTTCTCTTGCATCTAGTAGAGTTATGCATCTAGGATCATGCATCTTTTCCTTTATTCATTATTCATTTTTTCAATTGGCTTAATGTTGAGGAGCACTAGATGAGCTTCTCCCATTTCTTTGCATCATGTCTGCCTTTACTTCTCTTATTATCTCCAACAAGCTACCATGATGCTATTTCCTTACTTAAGATATCTCTATGTTTCCTCATTGGTTGTAGGGCATTTCACCAAAGTTGGAAACGCCTTTATCCCTTTCATGAGAGTTTTTCATCATCTTTATTCAAAAAACTCTAAATAAAACATTTTCAATAGAAATGATCGAAGCTTTCCAAAATAGGTAATTGTGGGATGCCATTTTGGGGTTACCGAGCAGGTCCAACAATTCAGACTTCTGATCTTTTGATCTAGTTCCACAAGTGCAATGTGAAACGTGAATGAGAGTCCAGATCCATCAATTTGTAAACAAAATCCATTTTATTGCAATACCTTTGCCAGAAAATTGACTACATCACTAGATCTCAAAGTAGCTACCTAATCTTTTGGAAAAACTAGGGAACCCGTGACTCATTCCAAAAGCCACTTTCTGTCATAACCAAAATGTCTCGGTTCGAGAACTTAGGTATGAGAGGGGAAAGTCATGAATTGAGCACCCCACTCACCTGATCAAAAGATCAAACCTCTACTGAGGCATACAATGGATTGTGTCGCTTGTTTTGGCTATACTTTGATGTCATGCATTTTGGAAAGGATTTTGTACAACTTGGCATAAAAATAAAAATAAAAAAATAAAAACAACTTAGCAGCATAGGACTCAATAACATTCCAGCGCAACGAACATGATCTCCATCCACTGGCATCTATATAGATATTTCAATTAAGCATCTAGCCTCATGGTATAACAATGGGTATAATAAATAACATGTACATACAAAATGCTAAAGCAGGAAAAATGCTCACCAAGTACTCTGTGATAAGCAAAAAGAATGGGTTAGAAATAAATGCATGATCCTATATACAGATAACTAATGCAGTACATCCACAATATGCAACTAGGGATTAGGTTACTATCAAATGACATGTGTATCATTTCAATACATGAGATAATGTATAGAACCACCTTTCGAATCGATAAAATCCATCCATGCTAATGAACCAAACCCATATGCATGAAAAATGGATGCATAACATGGGCATGATAAATAAAATGTGATGCCATATACAACATCCACAAAATGAGTGTAAATAAGAGAGATAAAAATGCGTGGAGTTGGGAGTTATTACAACAATTTGAATGAATAGAAAAAAAGAGGCAAGAGGAGAAGATTATTACAACAAATGAATTATCAAGACATGGGGTTGGAAGAATTATTACAACAAGTGAATTTGATCCAGCCAAATGACTTCTAAATCTAACAAATCATGCTAAATAAATTGGAAATTTGTACACAGCAACTGAAGAAATGACCAAGAGAAAACTTCTCGAAAACTGTCCTATTCTACTTTGATTTGCTTGGAAACAAGCCTTAGGAAGCCCGGAGTCCTTTTAAAGTAAATTGAGTGCATTCATCTGTATTTATCTATCTTCCTTAATTGTCTTTGTCACAGTTGAGCCTTTGAGTCTTGTGTTGTTATCTATTCCTCCTTGTGATTATTCATGTATGTATATTTTAGTGTGTCCTAGGATGTCATCTTGTACTTTTGGGAGTTAGAAGGAAACTGGGAAGTTGGGAATGTTTTGAGATTGTTTTGTCTCAATTTCAGGTTGAGACCGCTCGAGCAGTAATATTGACCTTCCAGCATCTCATTTTGCAATCTGAACTTTTTTGAGCATGTATTCTTCGCTCAAGCAAAGTTTATCATCACTCGAGATGTCTTTTACAAGGGGTAAGGAGATTCTAGGAGTTGGTATTCTTCGCTCGAGCCCAAGAATTTGTTCACTCAAGTTGTCCTCAAATTTGAATTGTTCACTCGAGCGCAAAATTGGTTGCTCGAGCAGTTTGTCCGTAATCTACTCCGAAAAATGTGTCCAATCACTTATGAGCCTTACACACCTTTCCTTCACTTTTCACTTGACTCTCTCTCTCTCTCTCTCTCTCTCTCTCTACATTAACTCTTACTCTCCTTTTCTTTCATCTCTCTCTAGAAACCTTCCACTCAGATCATTTACTTCCTTGATCTCCTTTTATCTATTGAGTTTTTGACCATAGAGCCTTCTTTAATTTTGCAGAGCTTATCAAGGGCTATGTTGTGTACAGTGGAAATTGGATCTTGACGCCGTTGATTTTGAAGCTTTTCATCTTTTCTTCTCAAAGTCTTTAGGTAGGGAGTTCTTTGAGCTATATATATGTGTGTGTGTGTGTGTGTGATTTTAGCATGTCTATTCCTCCCTTTTATGATCTTGGAAGTGTGGTGTGGATTTTGTAATGTGGGTTGTGGATGTTGATGAAAATGACTTTCATTGTGAGGATGTCCTCATTAGAAATGTTTTATGAAACTCTTGAGAATATTTTTTGAAAAGGAATCCATGAAAGAATGAAAGAAAAACCTTTTGGGTCAAACCCTAGTTTTAAAGAAATTGGGAAAAAGTGAATTTTATGAAATATTTATTGTGAACATAAAAATGGTATAAATGTCACATGGATTATATTCTGTTATGGTTTTGGAAAATCATTGAACAATTGGAAGTTTACTTTGAATGAAAGTGGAGATTTATGGAGATATTGTATAAATGAGATACTTGGATAATCACCTCTCGTTTCATGCATTTGTATCATTTTGAATATTGTTCAATTATGGATATGCCTTGGAAATTAATTCATTGTTTTGAGAAAACAATTAGTGTTATGGAGACATTTTGAGGTAAATATGTTTGGTAAGTCCGGATAGGGGGTGTAATTGATATTGTTTAAGTTGGCCTAAGTGTCCAGAGTAAAAAACCGAAAACATGCATGGAGAAGGTACCACATGTCTTCCGGTTAAGAGGCAGTAAAGTGGGGAGATTGGAAGTGCATGTTATGCCTACTTGCAGACACTAGTCTAGGGATTACCTGAGTTATATTTACCACCCCATTGTCTAAATTTTGAATTCATGAAGAAAATGAACATTTGAACGGGACATTGCATGTATTTTTCAAAAGAAATAGAAAACTTTGATATTTGAACATGGCATTGCATTCATGTGCATGAGACTGCTTAGACATATATACTTTGTTAAGATATCTCTACTGGGCTTTGTGTTCACCCCTGGTGGATTTGTACAAGAAAGGAGGTGGTGATCCCACCTAGTTGAAGGTGTACAATGCTTGAAAAAGAGCAAGAGGCTCTTTTTTTTGTGAATCTTTGGCAAGCCATGGGCTTAATATGTTTGGGTTTGACAACCTTTTGCATAACCAGACTTAAGCCTTGGAAGTTGTAGCCTTTGGGCATATGTTTTGTAGTTATTTCTTCACTTGTTATTGTTGCACATGCTATAGATTCACCCTTTTAGGAGATTGAATATATATTGCATGTGAACACTTTTGTGTACCTCTCATACGAAATGAAATGCTATTGGGGGAAACTTATTTATCAAGAGGGAAATTGAGTATCGATTGGAATCATCATGTTTTATTCGTGTCTATTATTTGGGGATGTTACAAGCCTCACTAGACCGACTACAAAATAATTTGGCTGACCACAAGGGAAATCCAACCGGCTCAATCCTCCAGGATGAACACTACAGTTATGCAAAAGAGACAGGACATAAACAAAGAACAGTTTCCAAGGGGTGTTCATCTCTTCTATCTCACCCTCTAGCAGTGAACACTTAAGGAGGAGGTAGATAGGCTCCAATTACACAAATAATTATACACAACATGTATTCTACCATAACTAATCAAATTGAATGAATTTAAACAAACAAAATTCAACCCTAAGAAATAGATAGGAATCTACAATCATCTCTTTGTGAATAGGGTTAGGTTAGTACCTAAATCCATGCTATTAATTGGAGAGAGTAGATTAATGCCCATCATTTCTTAGTAGAAGCTTTGCCTTTAAAACAAGAAACTCATCAAAGATTATTGAAGCCACCTCTTCTATTCATGGAACAAAGGTGTTTCCACCCCCTTTCCATGTTCATAAATGATGGAGTAAAGAGTTTTCAACATCTTTGACCTAAAGCTTCATTCTTTACTTCTAAGAAAAATCAATGAATATGAAGAACAACCACTTTCTTATCATCAAATCTCAAAGATCATACCTCTAGCCCCATGAAACCACTACTTAACTCATTTATCTTGAGCATGGGTTGAAACATATAGACCAATATGATGGAATGGTGAGATATGTGATGAGAAAGTGTGGAAACAAGAAAGAATTTACTTTACATAATCAAACTTGAGTGGATGGCTAATATCTACCTCCGATCACATCCACAAGGTTCCAATATACAAGAACAAGAGATTATAAGTCCAGAAAGCAAGGAAAGGAACTAAAACTATAAAAAAGCACAGAAACTATCAACTGAATGGATGGGTGGCTACTTTCTACCCCCAACCACATCCATGAGGACTTATTACAAGATTACAACTTGTATGTAATGAAGTTTAGAACTTAGAAATGAAGAACACAAGAGAGAGAGAGAGAGAGAGAGAGAGAGAGAGAAGATGGTACAAAGTTCAAAAGTTCAACTCTTTAAAGAGGATAATGTTCTTGGTTCTTAAACTCTTTCTTGGCACCCTCAAGGTCCTTTAGATGAAATTTAGGATGTTCAATATCCTTAGCAAGAAGCTTAGAGTCAAGCTTTAAGAGTGTTTAGAGGTTTGAAGTTGAGCACGTGAAGGTTGAAGATGAAGTGTAGGAATGAAGCTCTCAACTCTCTCTTTTGGCCTTAGACAAAACTTATTAACCTTAATAAATGAACTTTCATCGTCTATATATAGAGTTTTGGACGTAAATATCTGAGATATTTATGAAAAACTCACGGAAAAGGCCAACTTTCCCGAAAATGTTCGATACTCGAACAATTCAGTCGGTCGTACCCTTTTATATCTGGCGACTATATTTTTATCCGGCCATGAATTGTTGTCCAGCCAGTTGGAATATACATTGTTGGATAAATGAGGTAAAGCCACTCTAAACATGACACAACAAAGAACTCCACAAGCTACTCCAAACATGCCGCGAAACAAGAAGAGAAAGGGCAGCCGCAGTCAAACTCGCATGTAACCAGCAATCACAGTGATAGAGAACTCCAATCCTAACCAGCAGTCAACAAAATCGAACCTCGAAACAAACCCAAAACATGCTGCAACATGAGAAGGGGAAAGGTGGCCAAAGCCAAACTAGTAATGACTAGCAGTCAGAGCAATAGAGAACTCCAATGCTGACTGATAGTCAACAAAGGTAAACCGCAAAACAAACCCCAAACACACCACAACATGAGAGGATGGAACGTGGCTAAAGCCAAACTTGCACATGACTAACAATCATAGTGATAGGGAACTCCAATCCTGACCAGCAGTCAACAAAGATAAACCCTGAAACAAACCCCAAACACATTGTAATGTAAGAGGGAGGAAAGTGGCTAAAGCCAAACTCGCACGTGACCAACAGTCATAGCGATAGGGAACTCCAATCCTGACTGGTAGTCAACAAAGGTGAACCCCAAAACAAACCCCAAACACGCTGCAACGTGAGAGAGGGGGGAGGTACCCAAAGCCAAACTCACATGTGACCGAGAGTCATAGCGATAGGGAACTCCAATACTGACCGGCAGTCAACAAAGGTGAACCCTGAAACAAACCCCAAACACACCACAACGTCAGAGTGGTGAAGGTGGCTGAAGCCAAACTTGCACGTGACTAGTAGTCATAGTGATAGGGAACTCTAATCCTGACCGACAGTTAACAAAGGTGAATCCCAAAATAAACCCCAGGCAGGTCGTAACGTGAGAAGAGAAAAGGTGGCCAAAGCCAAACTTGCACGTTATCAGCAGTCACAGCAATATATTACTCCAATCCAAACCGACA
Organism: Camellia sinensis; assembly: GCF_004153795.1. Taxonomy (NCBI): domain Eukaryota; kingdom Viridiplantae; phylum Streptophyta; class Magnoliopsida; order Ericales; family Theaceae; genus Camellia; species Camellia sinensis. Next base: position 3,470,080 of record NW_021024888.1, read on the forward strand.
TTCAAAAATGGTGAACCCCAAAACAAACCCCAAACACGCTGCAACGTGAGAAGGGGAAAATGGCTGGAGCAAAACTCACACGTGGCCGATAGTCACGGTGATAGGGAACTCTAATCCTAACCGACAGTCAACAAAGGTAAACCTCGAAAGAAACCCCAAACATGCTATAATGTGAGAAGGATGGAGGTAGCTGAAGCCAAACTTGCACATGATTGGTAGTCACATCGATAAGGAACTCCAATCTTGACTGGCAGTCAACAAAAGTGAACCCCAAAACAAACCACAAATACATTGCAATGTGAATGGGGGGAACAAACTCCAGACATGCCACAATGTGAAAGGAGGAACAAACTCTAGACACACCTCAACCGAAAACACGTAAGAAGAGGAACAAACTCCAGACATGCCGTAACGTGAAATGAGGAACAAACTTCAAACATGCCGTAAAATAAAAAATATAAGAGAAGGAACAAACTCTAGACAGGCCACAACGTGAAAAAAGGAACAAACTCTAGACACGTCGCAGCATGACAGGAGGAAGAAACTCCAGACATGCCGTAATGTGAGCAAATGAACAAACTCTAGACATACCATAACATGAAATGAGGAGCAAACTCAAAGGTGAGCATGCACCACGTGTCCAGGACAAACACGACAAGGAACAAATATAATAAGGTAATTACAACATGTAATGAAACAAATGTAAGAAAAAAGGGAAAACACTACACAATAGTGTAGCAAACGAAGCTACAGATACATTCATTATACCCGACGAGAATCAAGGCTGACTTGTCTTGGATTGCAATGCTTCAAAAGCTCCTTTTACTGACTTAAATGACCATACTTCAGATGGTGATGGAGACAACAATTGTGTACAGTCTCTTATCCTTTATACAAAACATGTTGATGGTCAACAACACATCTTCTAGGTCAGACATAATAATAACTGGCCGGATTATCAGATAGCCTGCCGATCTAATCGGGGAGAACACAGGGGTTGCTTGGAATTTTCACTTTCCAAAAGTTCTATAAAAGCATGAAACCATCCAACTTCCATGCAAACTCATCCAAAAACGCCCCTCCCACTTCTCTGAGCTACTTCTGAGTATTACCCATAGATGGTGATGATTTCCTTCCATTTTCACCCCAGTCTCCCGTCAGTTTTGACAAACTGAACACCCTCGGGTGACAGTGGCTCCTCCGAGGATAGCTTAGTGGAAGCATTTGTCCTTGCCATCAATCAAAATATGGATTTCGAGCTAGCATATACTACAGTGCATGCTAGGGGCCGAGGTTGAGGCCACAGAGGAGCAAGGGGCCAAGGTCGGGCTCGGGGTCGAGCACTAGGCCATGCTCAAGCCCGTTGACGATACTACGGGCTCGACTAAGGTCTTGGCGAGGGTTGGGGTTAGGGTCGAGGCCATGGGTGAGGTCTCTTTCATCTTAAATTTTCGAACTTACTAGATGAGGTTCATTTCTTTAATACCCAAAGCTGATCCTTTTCCAAATTGCTTTCACCCTTGATCTTCCAGTAATGGTTCACATTTCTTCTCTTTCTCTCTCCCTCTCTCTCTTTTGTAGGATAATGAGGTTACTCCATCTCTTGAAGTGATTATCATTAGTAGTGATGATGATGAGAGTGATGATTATGACGGCTACTTCAACGATCCTTATTACAATAGCAACGACCCTAGTAACGATGACGACGAGCCTGGTGAGATCCGTGATCCGTTTTTCCCCGGGATAGCTGCAACTGCTACTTAGTTTATGCTCTTAATTAGTCCCACCTTTTGTTATGCTTTTTCTTTTTTTTTCTTTTTTCTTTTGCACAACAGTGCTTTGTATAGACCTAGGGGATTTTGAACTTTGTGAACAATCTTTTGATGTGTAAACCCAGTTGTACCCCTCTCCTTGAATGAGTGAAATGAATAATTCTCTTGTTTATGTACATTGCTTTGCAAGTGAATGGATGAATCTTGAATTCATGAATTCTGAAGTTTGAAATGACTCTAACAATTTTGAACTTTGAAACAAAACTCCGAGGCTTCTGTAACATTCAAATAACTACTGGTCTTCTTCTGGCCAGACCAAATATTAGCCAGTCAAATAAGAAATTATCCAACATAACAAGTCGGGCAACGCCGGGGCAATTCTGACTTTTCACATTCTGACAGTTACAAAAAGGCACGAAACCTTTCGAGATCAACCTATTTCTATGCGAAAAACTCACTGATATTCATCACACCACTCTTGACCACTCCTCATGGCTAACAATGTTCCTCCCTCTCATACCCTCAATTCCCTTATTAGGTCAACAATGATTCACACTCGTGATGATCATGTTTCTTTTTCCACTGGTAGAAGAGAATGAGCTCTCTCTTTTGCTACCTTTCGAGAGATGAACAACTAACTAACCAATGCCATTGCTTTTATAAGAGGTCGCAGCAGAAGTTGTGGTCTAGGTTATTAATGAGCCATGGGTCACACATGCATTCATGGCTGTTGGTAAGAGTAGTGCTCAAGCATGAGTAGTGTTCAATGAGGCAATGGTGAGCGAGGACAAGGTCAAGGACGTGGACCTTTGCCTTCCGTTTCATGCCTTCCCCTTCTTCAGACCTTTTCGACAAGGTTACCACTCTGATTTTTGAGCTAACTCATCCCTCAAACAACTTTTATCTCTTGTTCCCAGACTAATAATTCCTTTGTTGTAGGACGATGTAGAGGTATTTCGACCTTTCACTCTCGATATAGCTATCGTTAGTAGTGATGAAGAGGGTACCACTGGGTCTTCCGACTTCGGGGAGAGCCCTGATAGCTGGTGTGGTAGTAGTAGCGACAAGGACACACCATGAGGGTTCAAGTACCTCCTAAAACACTGCCATGCTACTCATGCAACTTAGTCTGACCTGGTTTTGAGAGTCATGCCCACTTTTGGCATATCCTCCCTAATTTTACACTAAGAAATGAGGATGAACTTTGTATAGTCTTTGTATAGTTCAGGGCATTTGTACAAAGAAGCCCTTCTGTAAGATGTAATGTATATTAAAAAATACAGATCACGACAACTAATTGTATCTCTCTTTGTAAACCCCTTTTGTAACAGCTCTCTCTGTTTATATATACCATGACTCTTATCAATAATCAACGATTCCTTGTTTTAAACCTTGTTCCTCTAAAACTAAAAGGAACTTGATCAATATCGCACTCTCTTCACTTTAGATGGAAACAGGAAGCATTCGGGAAAAAATGGGATTTTACCTGTAGAACATCATTTCACCAGTCACTTTTCCTCTTTGCCGGACAAAAACATGTCCGGTCAAACAAATCGTTATCCAGCCGGCCCTATCGCGAGCTGTCAGTGACAGTTTTGACTTTTCGCTTCCCAAAACATTATAAAACACCAAAAACTCCCATTCATTCGTTACAACTCCCTCTAAAACTACTTCCCCCTCTATTTGAACTTTCCCTCTCTAGGTTTCTTTCCTCTCTCGAATTTCAAACCGATCCATACCCATTTTCACATCCACGTACTAACATTCTATTAAAGGTAACACAAGATTTAATATATTCATAAATTTGCTATTACTAATTCACGCATGTCCTAATATAATAGACAACATGATAATTCACTCATTGTAAGCACCAGATAAAAACCATTTCGTGATATTGCTAGAGTTCTAGTTAGAATTAACAGTGATCAAGTGCTCTTCTAACGGGACTTCTAAGAATTCATAGACACAATCAATATCTTAGAAACCAAATCCCATACTCATTTAATCACATAAGCATGTTATCACATAGCATACCAAGCATATGTTTATTACTTACTAGCGAGACCAACTCATTGTGGGCATAACCACATCCCACAAGCCCAGGATATTCGAACCCAGTTAGCTTTGATACCAATTTGTAACTCCCCGATAATTTAGAAGATTCAAACAATCTATAACTTAACATTCATCCATTCAACAAGTGGAAACAAACCGTGTGTACACATATATATGAGTTCTCCAACACTTTCCATCCTTTAATACCCCAAACTAGTTCACATGCATAATTCATTCATCGATATTACATCATGAATCTATAGCATGTAATGGTTAAGCATGAATATCTAAACTATTACAACTATATGCCGTAATGGCTACACGTTTCCAAGATGAAACTTGGGTACAACAAAAGTGGGATAGAAACCCAATACATATATGCCCTAGGCTTGTACAAAATGTTCTCAAAAATAATGACAAAAAGTGAGCCTTCGATTCCACAGTCCTCCCAAGCAAATTCCTTGGCGGAGGCATATCATCAACACCTGAAAGTTAGTTTCCACAGAGGGTAAGCTAGAACCCAGTAGAGATTAATTTAATAAACTACATAAAGCTTAACAAGGGCATATGGTGAATGCATATAAATGTCCTTTCCAAAATGATGCATATTTTTATCTTTCAAATAATGCAATGACAAGTTTATAGCTAAGTTCATAACTTTTTTTTTCCAAAACAGAAATCAGGGTAATGGATACAAATATTGGGAATCTCTTGGTACGTGTCTACTAGTAGGTTATACAAGCACTACCAAAGTCATTTTATCGGTACTACATAAAGGATCAGCAACTAACTACGTGGGTTTCAGGACTTCACTACAGGCACATAGGTTAACAATTATAATAATCACACTCCCTAACTAGATTCACCGTGGTATTGACTTATTTTTCTCAAAAATAATACATTTCAAAAGCGAAAGGTTTTAATTTACCTAGTTCTCATTATAACTTCTACAACAAACAAGACTATCCTCCACCAATAGCCCAAAGACAGATATCTCTATGCAAGAAATAAATTCAAGAGATAGATTTAATATAGAATTTCAATACTCAAAATAAAAAATACATATTCCACTCAGCCATCCAACCTAACAAAGGTTTATCACAATAACATTTCAATCTCAACCTTGGCATTTTCTTATATTCACATCAAGAACACTTAAAAATTGCCAAATAGTCCCAAACCAATATCCTTTCAACATTTCTACACCTTTAAAGTAATTTCCCAAATTTCTCAATACTAAAATCATTATTATGCCATTTCCACAAAAACCCCCTCTTTTCAAAATCAAATCCAAGTACAATAATCCAAAAGTTCACACAAACTCAACCAAAACACTATTCTATTCAAGAGCACATTATGAGGTTAAGAAACATACAAAAATGTTAAAGAAATCCCTACCTCAAAGCTCGAGAAGAGAAAGAACCACACCCGAAAACCAACGATGCCGAAAACTAAAAATTTTTCGATCAGAACATAGCTCGGAACTTGCTCTACCTTAAAGCTTCAAGCACTAGGGGTAGGAGATGAGTGCAGCTAGATAAAAACCAAGAGTTTAGAGCTTGGAGGTCAAAAATGGTTGTCTAGATAGAGAAAAGTGGAAGATGATCTCAAAAAGTAGATACTTTTAACTTTTGATGGTATATATAGATGGACTGGTCACAGCCGCGAATAACAGGCCGCGGGAGTGAAAGACATAATCCCAGTTGTAAACAATAATACCACAAGCATGAACCCTCAAGTCGCGGCCTAACCTTGCGGCCCCTCATGGGCCTCGCACATTTTGGCCAAACAAGGACCTGAAGAGTGCATTTAGTTGCGAGCGTGACACAAAAGACCGCGGGCACAAACAAACCAACGATGCCGAAAACTTAAAATTTTTCGATCAGAACATAGCTCGGAACTTGCTCTACCTTAAAGCTTCAACCACTAGGGGTAGGAGATGAGTGTAGCTAGATAAAAACCAAGAGTTTAGAGCTTGGAGGTCAAAAATGGTTGTCTAGAGAGAGAAAAGTGGAAGATGATCTCAAAAAGTAGATACTTTTAACTTTTGATGGTATATATAGATGGACTGGTCACAGCCGCGAATAACAGGCCGTGGGAGTGAAAGACATAATCCTAGTTATAAACAAGAATACCACGAGCATGAACCCTCAAGTCGCGGCCTAACCATGTGGCCCCACATGGGCCTCGCACATTTTGTCCAAACAAGGACCTGAAGGGTGCATTTAGTTGCGAGCGCGACACAAAAGACCGCGGGCACAAACAGGGACGTAGCGGGCGCGACAATCCTTTCGTGGCCACATAGCAAACGACTAGGAAAAGTACTGGGAGGTGTTTTTCATCATGGCCTGGTTGTGTCTCCTCGCGGGCGCAACCTAATAACGCCGCAACGGCGAACAAGGAGGTCGCAAGCACGACCTAAGGAAATAAGGAAAGATTCAACCAACCTATTAAGTATAAAACAAGGTTCCTAGAGAGAACTAAAACCAAGGATGAGCCATACCAAACTCCATAATAATCACAATACTCCAACAAGAGTACAAAATTAATGGGTCTAAACACAGGCCACTATACCTTGCTCCGCAATCCCCCCGAGACTTGCAAAGGTGGAACTTTCACTTGTATGGGGGACCATCTTCTAGAAACTGCTCTATTTCTCACCAATTTTGTCTGGCCAGCCAAAACATATCTGGTCAAACACTTGTTGTATAACCATTTCAAAGTTGTACAGGCATGCAAGAAAGTTGTCCAGCCAGGCATGTTTGGTATGGCCAGGGCCAAAATGAAGTGCAAACAGGATATTTCCAAATGATTCTCCTCATTTCCATTCATTTCTATACTGTCTTTGATAGGGTTTTGAAAGTACAAAGTTTGGATTGAAATGTGAGCTTGAATAAGATAGAATGATTGGATTATACATGCCTAAAAATATTTTGAAAATGGTTTTAAAGGTCTAAAAATAGTTGGCCAAAATGGGTGTAAGGTTGGGATTCGCTCTCATATATCGCTTTTGCTAAGACATCAAAGTCTTGTGCGTTCCTTATTTTGATTATCAGGTGAATACAATGAGGTGCCCAAGTCTTAGGCTGGCCAAAATTAGGGGTCTATAGGAAGTTGTTCAGGAGAAACTTGCATCTATGCAAGACCATTAGATTGTTGGAAGAGAAGCCACAATTTGCTATCTCGAGTGATTAATTCTTAATAGAAAAGGGAAAAGTACTTGTCAAAGTTAAAGTTTTTGGCTCTACATCAAGATAAGAGGCGTTAAATTAACTGGAAGTAGCCTCTAAAGATGGTTTCTCAAGGCAAAATTATGGAAAATATGTCCATAGCCATAGTTGTAGAAGCCAAAGAAGGCCTATGGCTCCTAAAAATCGTGAATCTGCCATCTCCTCCATGTTTCTACACAGATGGGCTAAAACAGTAGAAGAAAGAGCCAATTTTCTTCCAATAGAGAAAGACTTTGCAAAATCAGTGAAGTCCTTTGTAACTTTGTAGGAAAAAAGGTTAACGATGAACTTGTTAAGCCAATATGCCAAGAAAGACATGTGTTCTTCTTCTATAACTTCTCCCTCAATCTTTTTTCTTTGAGAAAGGAAAAACCCATATGTTAGATCTTTCATCTCACGATAAAAGAAATGCTTTACAGGAGATGAAAGAATTGACCTCTTCACCATATAGATGAATTCCAACCAAGAAATCTACATCTTGAATGGTGGGTGCCATCATACCAAATCGAAAGTGAAAGGAATTCATTAAAACAAACCAAAATTTGCTTGCCGCTAATTGTAGACGTCCCCGAACGCCCCGGGAGGATGAGTCCCGTTCTGTTCATTTGGGCTCACTACAAGTTCGGATTCTCAAATTGTCACGGTTCTTAATCTGAACCAAAGAGTCCAAATCTAGCAAATCGTTTTGAGAAAACATATTTTTTTGAAAGAAGTGTCAAACATGGACTGCTTTGCCAGATACAGAGTCGCCACCTAAATATTTTAAAATGGGGAAA
>NW_021024888.1:3478553-3492693 GCF_004153795.1 Camellia sinensis
CAGTTGGAAATTGCTATAAACTAGCATGTATGTATTCAACTTGGAATTGAAATACAAATGCAGTTAGTATGATGCGCCGAGCCCGGTGCATGCAAAACAGATGAATGAATGCAAACATGCAATCATACTGTATGCTAATTGAAATATGCCCTAATCTAACCATCATAAGCAGGTAAATAAAAGGGAAGAAATGCGTGGGGTTGGAAGACATACATCACACTCACGCACACTTATTACAACATTGCCCTCGCGTAGAGGGTCTGAATAAATAATACAGTCCCAAATGAATAAATAATACAGTCCCGAATAAATACAGAATCCTAATTAATTAACAAATTAATCTAGGAAAGCAGTAAATTGGCACGTAAATCCATGGACCGCCTCAGCTCTGTTCCAAATGATGAATGATGCATGCTCGGGTTGCCTTGTGCGGAGAATCCCTTGCGATGCCCCGGTTTGCCTCTGTTTGCAATTATTCTTGGGATGCCTGCCAGGCTCCGGAAGGTTGTTGATTTCAGATTTGCTGCAACAGAGGGCAACAAAGGGGCATGGCAAAGTATTTTCACATATGTATGCATGACTACCCTTCAAGGAGTGTAGTCCTCGATCCTCGTGCCACCAATCATGCATCTCGATACATCATGGCCGAGAAGTCGAATTGCATGACTCAATATGAAATGAATGCACATATGGACACAACAAGGCGACCAGGAATTGAGACACGTTCCGTCACTCAGAGTACGAAACGTCCCTCGTTTCCCGTGCTTGGGCTAACTCCTATCCCAAGCACAATGCAATATGCATGGCATGCGTGAATGCAATCCTAACATGCAACCTAGCATACGCAATGCTATGAAATGGCACACACAATGCACGATGTAACGAGGCATACACAATGCTCTAACATACAACCTTGCATACGCAATGTTATGAAATGAAATGACATAGACAATGCATAATGGACTTACACTAACATGAGTGGACCTCAGCCACACTCACATCAGTAGCCATTAGGTGAAAATGATACTCTCGAAATTCGTGCACGCATGCACGCAAATTGAGGATCGAACCTAAGGCATAACATGCAACTCTAACAAGGCATGGCAAGGGATGCAAGATGGCATACAAACTTACAAATTTCAGCATTGAAATATTATGCTAAACAGCCCCGAAACATGGAAAAATGGCACCCGATGCATGAGATGAACCCCGAAACTCGAAACTAGGCACATGGAATGACTTATAGCTATACAAAGCATGCATTATTTGTTCATGAAGCATGAAGACAGAGCCAAGGCAGTCCCAAAATATGAACATTTCCAGTTCAAAGCATGGCCAAAAGATGCTAGCATGGTGGACAAAATAGCATGCAATCTTGACTAGCAATCATGGTTTACATGGAAAGTATATGAAGCAAATGTAATCTCACAAAAAAAACAAAAATCAGTGAATAAATCATGTGAAAATAGGCCCAAATAACCACTGATATGCAACCATGGTATGCAAAAATAATGAGTTACTTTGGAGGGCCATGCGAGGAGTTATTAAGCACATGCAAGGTAGACATTTAGCATGGCATAAAAAACTATGAAAATCAAATATGGTAGTCCTAAAACTCACCAAATTGACCCTGGAAAGTGACTTCGAAGCATGAAAGGTAGGGTCTCTTTGGAAGGCCAAAAAGGCCACCAAACAAGAGAAGGAGAGAGGGGGTCACCCCCTCTGATTTTGACTCTCAAAACAGTGTCTTAGCCACTGATTTCAGTGGCTAGAAGGCCAAAACAAGGCCAATGCAAATGCTCACATGTATGGCTCAAAACATGAAGAAATAAGGCATGCAAGGAAGGAGATGGCCTCAAATAAAATAATTCCCTTAATAAAACATGAATATGATGTCAAAACAAGCCTTTTTCAAGTTTATAACAAGTGTCAAAAATGAACATAAATAGGGCTAATCTATCATGCAAAAATGGCCCTAAAAGAAAGAATAGAGACAAGGGAAAGCAGCTGGCCCCAAACAGTGAAGAGACCTTCAACAAAGTTGAATAGGGGCTCAAAATGAAGTACTTTACAGTTTACATCAATCCACGAAAATGATCACAAATAGGGCTAAACTATCATGCAAGAAAAAGGCCTAAATGAGGGATAAAGAGACAAGTGGTAGCAGCTGACCTCAACTGGAAAAGAGCCCTTCAACAAAGTTGAATAGGGGCTCAAAACAAGACATTTTTCAGTTTATGACCAAGTCCAAATCAGCTCACAAATAAGACTAAAATACCATGCAAAAATGGGCCTAAAAGAGAGATTAAACACAAAGGGTGAGGAGAAGACCTCAAACTGCAAAAAGTCCTTGATCAAACATGAAGAGAAGCTCAAAATATGACTATTTACAGTTCAGGTCGGACCCCAAAAATACTTGCAAATAAGGCTAACCAATCATGCAAAATAAGGCAAGAAAATAGGAAATAGGGACTCACCCTTGAAAAGAAGCTTTCCAGCTGCTTTTGGTCCAAATTTCTGAGCTTTTAACCTTTGCAAATGGCCTCCAAGGTGCTGGAATGGAGTGTGGAGGTTGTAGGCTTGGAGGTGGTGTGTAAATGGGCACTGATAATGGACTTTAGAGCTTGGAAGGGAGAGCTATGGAGGAAGATGGTTGTGTGCCTTAGAAAAAATCTCTAACCCTTAGAAATGAAGCTCAAGTGTTGGTTTTATAGAGGGAGAGAGGCCAAGGAAAGGGAGGGAAAAACCAATTCAAGTTTCCCCCCCCAAAAGGCAGCCCCCCAGATACAAAATCTGGGGGGAAACAAAGGGTATAGCTGGAAGGCATTTGGAGAGAGGATTCTGGCCGGCCAGGTTCAAAAGGTTCAGGTGGCCGACTGGCCACCCCCCATGGCCGGCCGGTCAGGGGTCAAAAGGGTCAATGAAAATTGCTGGCCGGCCACCTCAAAAAGGTGGCCTCCCATGTGTGCACAACACAATTATGTCGTCAAAACCCAGAAAATGTGAAACAGGAGAGAGAAAAGCCAACTTTTTAGAGGGGTTCAAAAAGGTCAAGGACAATTACTGGCCAGCCTATACATATTGGTGGCCTCCCAGGTGTGCACAACACAAATATGGGGTTTAGGGTTAAAGAAAGTGGCCCCGGGGTGGTCAACATTAGCTTTTTAGTGAGGAAAACGGGCGACGGAGAGCGATGAAGAAATAAAGTTGGCTTTTCAGAACAATTGCTGGCCTCTCACCCTCCTACAAGCTTCCTTACAATGAAAATAAGGTCTCCACCAAAAATGAACCAAAACGGATGCAAAACGGAGGTTCGGGGGCCGAAACGCGCCGCCCGGGGCCCCGAAAACAGGCTGTTAAGCACCGAAGGTGGCGTTCGACCACGAAGTTGGTCTCTCGGGCCACAGTGTTCCTCAAAAGGGAGGAAACAACGTGTGTGCCAGAAACTGGAGCAAACAGAGGTGGTTAGGCGGTCCCGAGCCGAGGCACATGGCCGTCGGCTCCGAAAAACCAGAAACCGGGCTCCAAATGGAAAAAATGGCCTACGACCATGAAACGTAGCCTACAGCCACTGAGAGATGATCTACGAGACCTCTCCCTCCCTTCAGGAAGAGAAAATAGAGAAAATAGAGCCTGGTTCGCAAACCGAGGCAAGGCACGAAAGAGTCCGAAAGTCCGGAGGATAGGCTCGCAGCCGAGACTCTGAAACTTCTAAACGAGCACAATATGCAATATCACCGAGCGCTCAACTGGTGACGTCTGAGTCTTAAGGTCGGTCAAAAATGGGGTGTCTACAGTTGCCTCTCTTTGACAGAACTCGAAAGTCATAAGTGACGGGAGTGAATGTCAAAGCCCAGAGACGACCCATTTTTGACAAGGCCGAAGACATAGATAAACAGGTGAGATAAACAGAGATGCGCCCGCAGGCGTGCCCGCAGGCAGGGGCAAAATGCAACCGACAATGCAAGAAGCCGAAGGTATCTCAATGATCATGCAAATGCAGCAAGCTGTAATGAAGCACATATTCACAATAGATGCAACAATTTTAAGCAAGAATGCAAAGCAACAACTACATTTCATGCAGTTAAGAATGCAGAGAATTATTCAATTCTCGCCACGTCTCACACGGAGAAGATACAATACCTGCGCGGTTCGTCTGGTTGCGCCAGTCTCAAATAAACCGTACATACAATATCGTGCCCTGTAAAAGAGAGAAACTCAACAAGCATAACATTGTTAACAACATATGTTCAACATGATATTCGAATGCGAACAAACCTGATGTTGATGGAAAGTGCATCGCAATGCGAGAAGAAATGTGCGTAACAACGCGGGTTAAGCATGAGGGTATCATAACACCCACAAAACGTGCACAATAGTATGAGTTGCGTGCATGAGAATGCATGTGACGTGCATAACAATGCAGAGCAACTGCAAACTAGAATGCATGTTTCTCATGAAACAATGGGCAAAGAAACGCGAGTTTCGGCGAGGGATGCTCAATTGCGACCCCCGGTTTACCTCCCGGAGGGGTCGCAACATGTTCAAAAAGGATACATCTCACTTTTGACGAGTAACGATGAGAAACGCATCGAAAGTTGAAGTTGAAGTTCCGGTAGAACGATTTCGCGACGGAAAGTGCACTTCTCTTGTACTTTTTCAGGTCCCGGGGACTCCAATCCTCCCCAAAATTTGCAGAGAGCTTGGTGGGCACCTGGGGAACACCACCGGCCAGTTTTCTTCCCAGGGGGAGGCCACCGACTAGGTTTGAGGGAGAGGGGTGGCTGGCCTGCTCGAAAAGGTGGCCGGCCAGCCACTTTTCCAAAACCGTGGGCAGTTTGGTCTTTTTGCCCTCATTTCTTTAAATCCATTCGGCCAAACACTTTTTCCTCACAACTCCAGCTCCGAAATTGTCTCCTCTACCTTCCTAGAGATTTTTCTCTCTTAGATCTGTGCTCTATACGCGTTTTCCAATGCCTCGCGCAAGTTGTTTTCGTGAAATCTTTCAGTTTTCGTCACTTTGGACCGATTAAATTTTGATTTCGGTGCTTCTTTTCTCATTTTCACCACTTGAGGTAAGTTTGTCTCAACATTTGGAAGATTTCCTCGGGGGCTGACTTTTGTTGACTTTTTCATTTCCCGAGAGTTGACTTTTGTTGACATTTTTCCAATTTTGGCTCATTTTGCTCATTTTTGCTCCTTTTTGCAGATTTTCTGAAATGGCTGGTCATTTCCCTCATGGTGGAGGTCCTCCGGGCACCGGGGATGATCCCGATATCATGGCTCTGCCTCCGAGGGTTCGACCCTTCATACCCGAGAGGTACGACCCTCCGACACTTGTGCTCCCCCAGGCAGTTTTCTACCATTTTACCGATTTCGATGATCGAGCACCCGGGGATCTTTTATTGCGGGAGCCGGAGTCCCACCTCTCCCATCAGGCACGAGAGGTATTTACTTTTTCTTTTTTACATTTCTGCAATGTATTCCGCATTTTTGTACGTTTCATGCCTCTTGCTATACATATATGCTCTTTTTAGCGCGTAGCTTGTTCTGACGCTTAGCCCATGATACAGTATTCTGTTTGCATTTTGAACACTTGAATTTCTGATCACGTAGCCCATAACCTGATGGTGAACACACAGCACACACATATGTTGACAGTTGAACACTCAGCCCAAACTTCGAATTTCCAAACACACAGCCCAGTTGAAGGTGAACACGCAGCACACACTTGTCGAGAGTAAAACATGCAGCCCAAACTCTGAATTTCTGAACATGCAGCCCAAGTTGAAGGTGAACACGTAGCACAAACTTGTTGAGAGTAGAACACACAGCCCAAACCCTAAATTTCTGAACACGCAGCCCAAGTTGAAGGTGAACACGCAGCAGACACTTGTTGAAATTTGAACACACAGCCCAAGTTGAAGGTGAACACGCAGCACACACTTGTTGAGAGTAGAACACACAACCCAAACTCTAAATTTCTGAACACGCAGCCCAAGTTGAAGGTGAACACGCAGGACACACTTTTTGAGAGTAGAACACACAGCCTAAGTTGAAGGTGAACACGCAGCACACACTTGTTGAGAGTAGAACACACAACCCAAACTCTAAATTTCTGAACACGCAGCCCAAGTTGAAGGTGAACACACAGCACACACTTGTTGAAATTTGAACACACAGCCCAATTTGAAGGTGAACACGCAGCACACACTTGTTGAGAGTAGAACACACAACCTAAACTCTAAATTTCTGAACACGCAGCCCAAGTTGAAGGTGAACACGCAGCACACACTTGTTGAAATTTGAACACACAGCCCAAGTTGAAGGTGAACACGCAGCACACACTTGTTGAGAGTAGAACACACAGCCCAGATTGAGGGGAACACGCAACCCACTGATTTTGAGATTTGAACACACAGCCCAAATACTTGATTTGCACGCAGCTCATTGCATTGTATTTGTTTTAGTTTGCACACAGCTCCTACATTTCGTTTGCACACAGCTCATTTATTTCATTTGCACGCAGCTCATTTATTTCATTTTGAGACTGAATGTATGTATTCATTCTGAATACAGGTGACCTCCCGTATAGCACGAGGATATGGCTCTGTTGCGGCTAGAGAGTGGTATGCGGAGCTTCCGGAGGCTGTCCGGGATTTGGTTGACTTGGCAGGGTTTGGGCCCTTCTGCTCCGGGATATCTCGTTGTCCGGCTAGTAGGACACTGATGGGTGCTTTAGTGGAGAGATGGTGGGACACCACCAACTCCTTTTATTTCTCTGCCACTAGGGACATGACTATGACCCCATTTGACTTCGCCATATTGACCAGCCTTGATATGGGAGGCTGGGCGATCCCATATGATGAGGACATGGGCCAGTGGGAGGCTGCCTGGATCTACTTGTTGGGAGCCCACCCGCCAGTTGACAGATCTTCGGGCAGGGTCTGATATACTTGGCTTTCCTCCCATTTCCGGAGGGTGGAGATGGAGCCTGAGACTCCTGAGGAGGTAGCCCAGTATACCTGCGGATTTTTGATGTTCCTCTTCGGGACCACTCTGTTTGCCGATAGGGGGAACACTGTCGGACTTTATTTGTTGAGTGCCCTAGTGGACCTATCACAGGTCCGGCGGTATGATTGGAGTGGCGCCAGCCTGGCCACTCTTTATTGCTATATGAGCGCGACCTCCCGCGGACAGGGGAACATACTTGGTGGTTATTAGAGAGCCGGGGAGGTACTTTCTGCCCCCTTTGATTTACATTTCTTCTTTCATTCTCTGTACACTGCACACACGGTGCACTTTACATTTTATATCTCTGTATTCTGCCCTCAGCATACTGTATTTACAATTTGCACTCAGCATTCTGTATTCTGATGGCTACTGCCCTGTTTTCCACAGCAATGGATCTATGCGTACTTCCCGACACTAGCCCCGGAGCTCGAGGTGGTAATGCCTCCCATGACCCCTTACTCGCTAGTATTTGAGGGCCCGTACCGGCCGAGACCTCGGGAGTCTCTTCTCTATCTACGGCAGTACTTTGACACAGTACGGCCATTAGAGGTATTGCAGAACTATCAGTTCTTCATGTTTCCAATCTTTGATTTATCTTGCGCATTTACGATTTCTGATCAGCTTATGCGTCGGTTACCCGCAGATCGCATGGCAGCCTTGGGCGCCTTTGGGTAGTGACCTCCGTTTCCAGTTTGCCGGAGCCTGGGGTACCTCTCGGTACAGGATCCTGTTAGAGGGGCCGGTTGGCAGGGCCTGGTTTTTAGGGAAGCGCTTCCTGTGCCAGACATGGGACTACCCTGTTCAGGACATTCCCTCAGCACCCCCAGACGACATGCAGACCGCTGATAGGCTCCCTCCCCAGGGTGTTGTCGACGCCAGGTTGGGTACTGATGCATTTTTTCATCTGGAGTAGGGAGAGTATGCGACTTATCGTCACACATACTTGATGCCTTCGTTGACAGGAGTCCATATCCCGACGAGGAGATCCACTGGTATGCCCTCATCGGGCCGGGCTCGGGCCGCGGACGTCCCTTCCACTAGCAGGGCTGGTACATCTAGAGGTGGGGGTGGATTGGTTCTCCCGATTCCTCCGACTCATCATCATCTTGGGTGGCCAAACATGCCGATCAAGCTGACGGGATGGCGATTCGAGACTCCCTACTCGATTCCGATAGAGCCTCCCATGTCTGACCACAGATATGTCAGAGATCCTGATTCGCCGCCGGTATGCTTTATAGCTTTGATTTATCACTCAGATACTTGGACATTCATTCCTTTAATGATATTTTGCATTTGTATTTGCAGCCTCTGGGCGAGTATATGGATGAGATGCTCGGGATGATGGCCGCACTCGAGGGCATGGTCTTACGGAGAGAGGCACAGTTGTCCATCATGGGTGTCCAGGTACTCTTTAACTTTATCGCATTTATCATACTTCTGATGACATGCTGAACTTGATCATTTCACTGCATTGGTAGGTTGCCTGTGTAGAGCACATCTGACACACACCACATTCATATACTGTATCTGCATGCACCCTCATTTCATGTGGTTTGCTTGCATCTGTATCTGATACACACATTTGAGCCGATGTATTCAAACTGTACTTTTTATTTTCAAATGCCTCCAGTATATCAGCCACAGACCGGGCCATCCAGGCCTTCTCGGGGAGCCGGGCCATCTCGGTCTTCTCGCGGGGCCGAGAGAGGGGAGTCGTCCCGCAGACGCAGAGCACATATTGTAGCGGAGGAGCCCGGTGAGGACGAAGAGGAGGAGGAGGCTGCAGATCATCAGTCAGAGACATCTGCTGACAGAGAGGAAGGTTCCGACCCTGGTTCCGGCAGTGGAAAGGAGGCTGAGAAGGATCCCGAGGATGACAGTTCCGACTCAGATGGTACCAGTAGTGCAGAGCCTGTTCCGCAGAAGAGGACGAAGAGGGCCTCTTATTCCTGTTCTTGAGAGCATTAGTGCAACTGTTTCTTGCTTTATTCACCTTTTTACTAGTAGTTGTAGCACATTGTATATTATTAGGCAGTTTTATTTTCTGTAAAACTTATACCTTTGTTGTAAAATGTTGTAACAAAGGAAGCATGATGGAATGAAACAACTTTTTGAAAAAGTGTTGTACTTTATATTCTCAGCATCGCATCGCGTCATTTTGCACAAAAATGAGATTGAACGGTAAATGTGCATTGTGTATTTGCCAAGTCAGGTAGCGAACCGACACGACAAACTAAACAAACTAACTTACTAAGAAACAACAAAACCTCAACAAGTTTACAACTCGATAAGGAAAACATAACAAAACCGATTAAACAAGGAGTAACAACCTTGACAAACAAAACACGATAGCTCGACAAAACTTGAAAACTCGATAAACAAGACGATTCAATTAAACAAAACAACAACTCAATCAGCAAAACAATAACTTGATAATCAAAGCAATGACTCGATAAGCAAGACTTAACAACAACTCGATAAACAAGGTGTATTTCGGATGATCTGGGCGATAGAATGCATCCAAAACTGAGGAAAACTCGCGCCTTCAAGACTCCCGATACATGGAAATGCTAGGAACTTCCTTCTAGAGGGTAGAACAGGACCAAAGACACAGATTGCAGCATGGCCGGCCACCTTTGGGAGCTGGCCGACCAGTTTTTTGCATTTGAGGGGAGAGGGGTGGCCGGCCTACCAGAAAAGGTGGCCTGCCGGCCACTTAGCTCAACAACCACCAGTTTTTTGACACGTGTCCCCCCGAACAGTGCCTTATCCCCTTTAAAGGTCCTAGCTCTGTGACTCATTCATTTCATCTCAGTTTTGCACCAAAATGGAAGCGTTTCTCGTCGGAAATCTCACAGCTTGGATTGCTTCTTTAGACGGCTCGAAAAAGTTGAACTTCCAGGGCTTTGGCTTGAATGCACTATTCACGCTGAGCCATACTCCACTACACCTTCCATTCCTTCATGCCGTGGCAAGGTTTTGGAACCCGGTAACACGTGTCTTTAGCTTCAGCGAGCAAGAGGTATGTCCAACTTTCGAAGATTTTCAAGCTTTGATGGAATCTGAAAGTTATGAAGAGATCTTGCCTCAATTTCGCTTTGGTCACGCCCAAGCTTTAGGGCGGATGTGTGGACTCACCACGCATGATGCTCGGTCTCTGATCTGTAATGGGGAACTGGACATCCTTGGATTGATTTATCGCTTTTCTGATGCCGGTGACCGTGGCGACCATCATTGGCAAGGTTTCCGACAACATGCCCTTTGCTTGTGTATGCTATCTCACTTTCTGCTTGCGTCGGGCTTTGGTGGATCTAGCATTCGCCTGATTGAAGTTGTCCAAGGCTTGAAGGATGGAAAGAGTTGTATTGCAATGACACTGGCTGAGACGCTAATGGGCTTGGATGCTTTCCATCGCCGGGAGACGACCAAATTTTCGGGGAGTCCACTACTGCGCAGGTAATGTTTCCCACCCAATCTCACATATGTATTGCTCACATCACTCGGCCCTCAGGCTCGGTTTTTCTCACAAAACCCTTGTCTTACTTTTCTCTCATCGTACATCTCTCTATTCTTCATTCTCTCATTTTTCATCCCTCTCCAGGTATGGTTGATGGATAAATTGCAGGTTGTGGACTCTTGCCCAGCCTACTCAGCTCGCGGCTACTTCTTTCGACAACGCCTAGTCGATGCCCTTGATGAGGGATGGTGGTTCAACTGGATGTGCAATTTGTCTGCAGATCGCATCGCCTGGCGCTGCCCTTGGCTCAATCTCCCGGCAATGAGCTATAGCATGTTCCGGCAGACCGGGATCCAGTTGGTTGGTCTGACTCACTGTGTATTCTACTTTCCATTCCGGTTCCAACGCCAGTTCGGTCATGATCAGACTTGCCCGCCAGAGGGGATAGAGTGTCCGGCTACCTTCCCAGTTCGAGGTGCACAGCTTGCCCGATATGCCACGGCAGAGAGGACGAGAGAACTCCTGGCCCCCGCTCCCACTTTCAGTTATACTTTATCTGATGAGTGCTTGGATTGGCTCAATGAAGAGGCACAGATTGGGCCCAGCTTAGCATCAGAGGCTTCGACCAGCTCTAGGAGGGGGCGTAGGAACACCTGACTTGACTATGCCCCGAATTTATTGCTTTATTAGTACTTTCAAGTTTTTCTTTATGAATGTAATAAAAAGCAACTTCGATTGTATGCAAGAGCAGGAGAACTCTGTTTTGAAATTAAAGAAATTGAAGGTTGTGGTACTGAAAATTTTCCGCTTTGGTCCAAAAATGGTCTTAGTTGTAAGAAGATTAATTGAACAAAGTCAACTTTTATTAAAACTTTTCAAAACCATTTTCGATATGGATCAGAAATGGACACGCCTGAGATCTGTCACTGAGATGCACAACCCCGGATCCCTGCAACTGGAAAGTTGCCCCTAGTCTGAAGAGTACCGCGGCACTGCACGGCAACGGAAAGTTGACCCTAGTCTGAAAAGCACTGCACTGGAAATTCCAATGGATGCTGGTAGACAAAGATGACTGAGATGATCAAATGGACAAAGTTGATCGAGGAAAAGTTTAGGGCTGAACTTCAGGATGAAGTTGCCTACGTATCCCAATGATGGGAATCAAGCCTTACATAGTTCAGGCTTAGGTTCACTCGAGTATTTTCACTCTCCTTTTACGCTCTAATTTTTGCCAAGGCCGCCCTTTGCGGGTTTTCAACCATGCGAGCTCAGTTTTTATATTTTTTAATTTTTTATGTTCTAACTTTTGCCTAGGTTGCCCTTTCAGATTTTCGGCCTAGCGAGCCTCTCAGGAGTAATATTTCTTCAACTTGTCCATGTTGATCGGTTATGAAAATTCTAGGCCATCTAGGTCCATCAGAACCACAGCTCCACCTGACCAGATAGACTTGATAATGTAGAGACCAGTCCAATTGGGTCTGAACTTGCCCCTTGAGTCGTGGATGGGGGCTCGGTTGTCCTTGAGCACCAAATCTCCTTCCTTTAGATTCCTGGACTTAACTTTCTTGTTGAAAGCCCGGGCAATTCTGCGCTGATAGCCTTGAACATGGTACAGTGCTTTCAGTCTTCTCTCATCAAAGAGCATGAGTTCCTCAAATCTGCTCTGCTGCCAATCTGCTTCGGCTATTTGACACTCAGCCAATACTCGCAATGACGGAATCTCAATCTCGATAGGTAGAACGGCCTCCATCCCATAAACCAATGAATACGGAGTCGCTCCAGTAGAAGTTCTAATTGAAGTCCTGTAGCCCCACAGAGGAAATGGCAGCTTATCTGGCCAATCCCGGTAGGTTTTCACCATCTTCTGCAGTATGTGTTTGATATTCTTGTTGGCGGCCTCGACCGCTCCGTTGGTTTGCGGCCGGTACATGGATGACTTATGAAAAGTCACATTGTATTTCTCCAACAAGTCAATCACTTCCTTCTTGAAGTGCGAACCGTTATCCGAAATAATCTCGTTTGGGACCCCGTAACGGTAGATGACGTTGTTTCTGATAAACTTTGCAACGTGCGACGCTTTCAACACGGCATATGATTGGGCTTCGACCCACTTTGTAAAGTAATCTATCGCGACTAGGATGAACACATGCCCATTCGACCCCTTCGGAGTGACAGCCCCGATCACATCAATTCCCCAAACTGAAAATGGCCATGGTGAAGTCATGTTGTACAGCTTCGACGGCGGGATGTTCATGCGGTTTCCATGGATCTGACACTTGTGGCATTGCCGAACAAAACTGATACAATCCTCCTCCATGGTGGACCAGTAGTAACCCTGTCTGAGGATCTTCCGTGCTAGCATTACTCCGTTCATATGCGCACCGCATTCTCCTCCATGGATGGCCTCCATCAGGCGCTTCGATTCCTCGGCTTCATCACACAGCTTATGCATTCCCAGATGACCTCTCTTATACAGCTTACCCCCACAGATGATGAACTGAACAGCCATTCTTCTGATTGCCCTTTTATCCTTGGCATTTACCCCTGGCGGATATGCTTCCTTCTCCAAGAAATTCCAAATGTCATAATACCAGGGGTTTTCGTCCTGAACCTCATCTATAGCAGCGATCGACTCATCGGCTGGCGCAAATTTCTAGTCAATGATTAATGGACGCATCCGGATTCCAAACGGGATGTCTATCATGGAAGATAGAGTTGCTAAAGATTCTGCGAACCTGTTGTTCTCTCTTCGGAGATGAGCAAAGTTTATCTTTTCAAACCGAGAAATTAACAAGTCCAAGGTCTGGTGATACATCATCATCTTTTCTTCTTTGACTTTCCAGTCTCCTTTTGCTTGAGACACAACAAGGTTCGAGTCATCGATGACGTCCAACCGTCTTGCCCCTAATTCCAGGGCTGCTACTAGACCGGCAATGCATGCCTTATATTCTGCTCCGTTATTCGAGACTTTGAACCGGAGTTTGAAGGCTAGAGAGATACGGGAATTGTCGGGTGCTATCATCAACACTCTTATCCCATACCCGTATTGATTTGACGCTTCGTCAAAGTATATCGTCCAATATTCGTCGTCGATGTGCAAAATGGCTTCATCTGGGAATAAGTACTCAACTGCTTCACCTCCTTCGACTGGATGATCGGCTAAGAACTCTGCTACTGCTCTTCCCTTGACTGACTTGCGTGTTACATATTTTAGATCGAATCCAGAAAGCAACAGCAACCAACGAACTAGCCTACCCGTAAGTGCCGGTTTCTCGAAAAGATATTTGATGGGATCGAGTCGTGAAACCAACATTACGGAGTGAGCTAACAGGTAGTGCCGCAGCTTCCTGGTAGCCCATACCAAAGCTAAGCAAGCCTTCTCCAACGGTGTGTAGCGAGTCCCATACTCCAGCATCTTCTTGCTCAGATAGTAGATGGCTCTCTCCATTTTGTCCTCTGATTCTTGCGCGAGCATGCTGCCCATTGTGGTCTCGGTCACTGAAAGGTACAATATCAACAGTCTCCCCGACTCTGGCGGTGACAACACAGGTGGGTTCTGCAAGTATTCTTTGATCTGTTCAAAAGCAGCTTGGCATTGGCCGTCCTATTGGAATTTCTTGCCTTTCTTCAGGAGACCAAAAAGTGGTTCACAAGTCAAGAATATAATTT
>NW_021024888.1:3493595-3526434 GCF_004153795.1 Camellia sinensis
GTTGTTTTCATCAAAATTTTGAAAGTCTGAGTTTATGCAATAAATTAAGGGCACAGAAAAGTACTCAGAAACCACAGCTACTTGATTCTCATTAAGCACATCCAAATCGTCCGATTCTTTAGTTACAACACACTCAAAAGAGAAAGAAAAAGACGACTTGGACAAGACTGTGGCATCCGGGTTATCATCCCCAGGATTACCAGACTCAGACTCAGTCGAGCTGGAACCTGATTCCGACTCACAAGACTTGGTGGAATCAGATTCCGGCTCACTACCTGACTCGGTGCTGCTAGACAAAAATCCCTCTTTATATTGCCAAATGAGAGAGGGTGCGATAAATGCATCCAAAATAGTTGCTGGCGGGCCCGCAGCCGTTCCATTCCCGATCACGTATACTGAGAAGTTATCCCCCAAGCACTCCTGGTCGATCGGAGGATCTGAAAGTAGACACGCCAGCGCTACCCCCATTTCAAGTTCGGTGTCCTCAGACTGCACTTTCTTACACTGCTCAACCTCAGCTGATGGGTCTGTCTGCTCTTCGGCAACGTCATCCCCTGATAGTTGCAGGTTAAAAAAGATCTCGAAACCAGGCACGCGCTTCCTCTCCGCGTTCAGCCATGGCTCTGGGAAGCCACAAAATGGAAAGTCCTCCCCCTCCCAGACGAAGCGTCCGTTTAGGGTACCCTGAATGGGCCTATGCATCAACTCAAAAGGCTTCCCCGCCTTCTTTGCTTTGGCTCTCCTAGCCATCTCTTTACCCTTCCTCACCCAGTCCTCTTTGGTGGACAAATAACCCAAGCCAAAGATATGCGGATTGTGCGGCACTTCGGCCAATGATGCGACGCCCTTCCGGCCGCTCTTTCCCAATCCCATCCCGGGGATGTGTTAAAGCTTGTTCATGTGGTATACAGATTAAGCACTGACATACACTTCCTCATTAATAGCCATGATGTTCTGCACAATTCGGGCCTCAGCCAAAGTAAACCCTGATAAGAACAAATCCTCCGTGCCATGTTCAATTTCCAAGACTGGTGTAGACACTTCCGGTGGCGGATGGATTGGCGAATTCCCAAAAACAATAGCTACCCCTTTCCCGTGAGGGTACTTCAACATCTGATGCAAGGTGGAAGAGACTGCCTTGACCTGGTGCAACCACGGTCGCCCCAAAAGTAGGTTAAAGGTTGTGGGAACGTCCAAGACATGGAATTCAATGTCGTGTTGTCCTGGACCAACCTGGGTCTGAATTTGGACAGTCCCCATCACCTCCCTGCTTGTGTTATCATAGGCTCTGATCACTTGAGTAGTTAGCGCGAAGTCCGCGGGCTTCAACCCGATTGCATATGCCGTCCTTGACGGGCACACGTTAATAGCGGATCCCGTGTCGACAAGAACCACTGGTACCCATTTGCCTCTACATTCCACGGAGATGTAGAGAGGTTTGTTGTGATTTGCGCCTTCAGGCGGTAGTTCTTTGTCAGAAAAGGTCAACATCAGGGAACCTCCTCCCGGAAAAACCAATCCAACTAGCTGCTCTGGTGTGGTGTCTATAGAAAGCTTGGCCTTGTCCATGGCTGAAAGGACAGCCTGCCTGTGTACTCGTGATGCCATAAGCAGTCCCCAAATGGAGTTGTCTGCTTGTATCTTCTTTAACTGCTTCAGTACAGCCTCTTCCTCGATTTGCTTCTCTTTCTGTCTCTCAACTTCCTTATCCTTCCCGGATGCTTCTGCCTGGTCTAGGTGCGGGGGTTTGAAATACCGCCCATTTCTTGTCATATGATCGACCTCGCCGATATACCAGGTATCATCTGGCTGGTTACTCCCCCAATCTTCATCTGTGTGGGCGAGACATAAATCATCATCTTCCCACCACATTCCATCGGCGGCCGACAGACACATGTCCGGCCCCGGTATGATCGTACTCGTAGTACCTTTAGCCCACATGCCCGTAGCGTCTTCTATTCCTATGCCCACAACACTTTTGGCCCCTTCACAGGCTTTTGCCTTCCTGATTCTCTCAGAATCCCAAAAATTTTCTTGTTCTTACTACATCAGTGCAGTTTGTGGTTCAACTTTCTCTGCATTCACAATGCTCAAGTCCCGAGCGAAAATTCTTCATACCGGCGCTCTCCGGCAATGTATTCTGACTTCCGGCCCTTCCAGCCACAATTGATACTCTCGCCCCTACCGGGCCCTGTTCTGGTTGGAACTCTTCCACAATATCTGGTTGATCATCCATCCATCCGGTAACCTCTGTCGATTCCTCATAATCAAAACAGTTGACTGCCGCGCCCCCTGATTCTTGGTCATTGAAAAACTGTAGGTTGGCAAAGTCCTCTTCTACAGCCGCCATGTCATCTGTTCCCTGCTCAAATCTATCCCTTGGATCACATAGCAATTCTACACTTGGCTTAGACTGGCCTGCTGACAGGATGTAATCACTCGGATCGTAGGCTTCCCCAGCAAAGTTCCCAGGCTACTCAAACCTTGATTCAACAGCTCCATCCCCCTCTACAATCTCTCCCATACCGTCTTCAACAGTCGCCACAATTGGCTCGGGTTGGGTTGTGGAGGTGCCCATTATGCACAAAAAGTCAGTGCAGTCAGGAAGGAGCACCTCCAGCTTAGGTAGATGGGAAGGAGTGATATAGATACTAGGATCGTAAGACACAACCCCAATTTGGATAAAATTGACTCTTTTGGGAGGTGGAGCTTGGTTGTGTGTAGGGAGTGGGTTAGTTGTGACATTAGGTTTTTTTGGAGGTAGGATCACCTGTTTGTCAATGAGATCTTGAATCTCATGACGCAGTCGGAAACATTGGTCAGTGTCGTGACCATGTCGTTGGTGATACACGCAGTATTTGGCTGGGTTGTGAGAGGGAGGAAGTGGGTTTGGTAGTGGCCTCGGCTCCAGGGATTTTAGATGCCCTTTCCTGATTAATACCCCTAGAGCCATGGACAGGGGCATATACAATGGGGTGAAGTTTCTTTGGCCTCTGGGTGGGTACTTGGTGGTTTGGGTGTTACTTCCGGATGCACCGGAGAAAGGTGTGGCTGCCATGGGTCTTGGAAGGGGAGGGGGAATGGTGGTGACCATGCTGACTTCCGAAGTTCTTGCAGTTGCAGCGCCACTTGGGCCTGCATTATTGTTGCGGTTAAAGGTTCTTCGGGGTTGCTCTCTGTCTTGGTCAATCAGACCCTGTTTCATTGCATCTTCAATTTGTACTCCCATCTCGTGCAGATCCGAAAAGGTGGGGAAGGGGAGCACAATCATTTTTTGCATCAATTTTTGGCTGGAGATTGCGCACAATCATCCTGATCTGGTCCTTATCGGTGGCCTTAAAGTCATCATCGAAGCCTTCGCTCTCCACCGGGTCACGAAATCCGAGAAACTCTCTTTGTGCTCCTGCCTTGTTGTTTCGAGATCACGGGTTGTAATCTCAATTTGGGTATTGTAAGAGTATTGCGCAACAAAGGCCTCGGCCATTTCATCCCAACTCTGCTTGACATCATCCTCCAACTTCGCATACCAGATAGTGTCCACGCCTGACAGGGTCCGGCCGAATAGTGAAAGCTTCTGGGGTCTAGTGAGCCCATTGGCCGTAATATATCTGAGAATAGCCAAAGGTGGACCATGGGATCACAAGATCCGTCAAAGCGATCGATCAGCGACATTTTGAATCTATTCGGCAACGTTACAGCCACGTCGGTATATCCGTCCTCGATATCCGGGATAGCCTTTACCCCCTGGGATTTTTTGAATAGCTTCTCGAGCTTGCTCAATTTCAGTGTTGTATGGTCTACCTCGAACTCGAAGGGAGAGTCCGATTGATTGACAGGCGTAGGTGCCTTAGATAGCTGGGGCAGAATTGGAGATGGAGCTGGCCCCGTTGCTATGTCCGTATCTGTCTGGACATTTGGTGCCTCCTCGGGTGCTGGGATTCCCGGTGGGGGAGGAATCGGGTGTGAAGCAGATGCTCCGGTTTGTTGTTGCAGCCTGGCAATTAATTCTGCTTGCTGGGCCATGATCTCGGCCTGTTGTTTGGAAAACTCATCCCGGCGAACAGCGTCCTGCTGTATGGCTCTCATGGTCTCTTGCATCTGACGCATCATTTCCTCAACTCCTGTCGGTGCCGCCATACTGTCCTGATTTGTCTGAACTATTGGCAGGTCTATTTCTATAGCAACAATTGGGATCTCAATCTGACTGTCCACTGATGGGGTAATCCACTGCTCTAGCAACCTCTGCTCGGATACACTGCGTTTCCTTGGTCTTTGTTTGATAACCGGGGATAGAAAGTGGAACACTGGTTGTCCGTCAACCAGATCCTCGGATCAATTGAGTCGGCGACCTCTAATCCAGAGTGCTTGGGGAATATTTGCTTGGTTTGAAGCAATTGTGCTAAAACTGTCCTAGTAAAAAGATAAATAAAGCAAAAAGGAAATAAATAAACAGATAAACAGACAGCATATCAACTTAAAGTAAATGCACAACACACAGCCAGGCATAACAACACATGGTCGGTAAGCTGAACACACATTGTCCTCAATCACTGATCATTATCCCTGAATCACTGTCCCCAAAGATTGAATCTGATACCTGCGGATAACTGATTCTCATACACTGACTGATGCCCGCAGGTCTGATGCCCCAAACTCGCAAACTAAAACATGCAACCCCTGTAGAGACACACTCTGACAGCACATAACAGATAATTAAGAGTCAAAACACCCCTATGTTGGGGGAGGGTTTCCCTGTCCTATTTTGTCAGGAGCTAGGGTTTCACTACGCACGCAGCGGTTTGAAACAACCTATATCGGGTAAGCAACCTGTCCTAGTTTGGAATGGTCACTACGGATTCCGAATATGCACTAGGTCGAATGGTCGAAAAGGGTGCCCCGATAAAACCGGGGTTTGTGTTCCCATACTGCAGAGCCCATAACCGGTCAGCCTTATGGTCATGCCTTGACAAGACAAGCCACCGGCAAACCGTTCAGGAATAGCAGATGGCAAACACGATGCCCTAGGCGTACCAATGCAAATGCAATGAAAAGAAACACATAAGTGTAGTCAAAACAAGATATCATGAGTTCGAGTCAAGTTCTCTAAGTTCCCCAGCAGAGTCGCCAGAAACTGTAGACGTCCCCGAACGCCCCGGGAGGATGAGTCCCGTTCTATTCATTTGGGCTCACTACAAGTTCGGATTCTCAAATTGTCACGGTTCTTAATCTGAACCAAAGAGTCCAAATCCGGCAAATCGTTTTGAAAAAATAGATTTTTTTGAAAGAAGTGCCAAACATGGACTGTTTTGCCAGATACAGAGTCGCCACCTAAATATTTTATTTTTGGAAAATTTAGGAAACCCTGACTCGTTGCCTAAGGCCACGTGTCCGTCATCACCAAAGTTGCCTCGGCTCGGGAACTTGGGTACGATTGGGGAAGGTCACTTCGTGAGCACCCCCGCTTGCCCGAACAAAGATTGGCCTCTACTAACCATGATATCTAGCTTTGAAAACTTTATGCGTTCTTATTCCGGTTATTAGCCTAAATTTACTATGTGATGCGCACAGCATACAAGTATAGACTGGATCGTCTAAATTGGAGCAAAACATTTCATGTTTATTTTTGAAAATGGTTTGCTACTCGCAAGTAGGCTAAGACGTGGATTTGCCACCCTCGGGTGGGCTTAGAAAAACATGATTTTGCCACTATCTAGTGGGCTTAAAACTCATAGTTAATGCATTTATTCCAATTCAAATAATCCAACCTTCACCCACAGGCATTCAGGCAGTTATATCACATAAGCATATAGCCTCATGGTAAGCATGCTATGATGGCAGTCACTCACACATATGCAAGGATGCTAAAGCATAAACACTTACCGAGTACTCCAAGCCAAAACAAAAGCTATGTTAGAAATCCATGCAGGATCCTAACTATACAGAAATGCCTAATGCAACACATGCAAAATGCAACTAAGCTAGGCTCGGCTATTCTAAAGATGGCATGTGAAATGCTACAACTAACATGTATTCAACTTGGAATTGAGATACAAATGCAGTTAGTATGATGCGTCGAGCCCGGTGCATGCAAGACAGATGAATGAATGCAAACATGTTATCATACTGTATGCTAATTGAAACATGCCCTAATCTAACCATCATAAGCTGATAAATAAAATGGAGAAAGACGTGGGGTTGGAAGACATGCATCACACACACGCACACTTATTATAACATTGCCCTCGCGCAGAGGGTCCGAATAAATAATACAGTCTCAAATGAATAAATAATACAGTCCCGAATAAATACAGAATCCTAATTAATTAACAACTTAATCTAGGAAAGCAGTAAATTGGCACCTAAATCCATGGACTGCCTCAGCTCTGTTCCAAATGATGAATGATGCATGCTTGGGTTGCCTTGTGCAGGGAATCCCTTGCGATGCCCCAGTTTGCCTCTGTTTGCAATTATTCTTGGGATGCGTGCCAGGCTCTGGAAGGTTGCTAATTTCTGATTTGCTACAACAGAGGGCAACAAAGGGGCATGGCAAAGTATTTTTACATATGTATGCATGACTACCCTTCAGGGAGTGTAGTCCTCGATCCTCGTGCCACCAATCACGCATCTCGATGCATGATGGCCGAGGAGTCGAATTGCATGACTCAATATGAAATGAATGCACATATGGACACAACAAGGCCTAGACTCCATCATGGATAATCCGGAGTGTTGGCGACCGGGAATTAAGACACGTTCCGTCACTTGGAGTACGAAACGTCCCTCATTTCCCGTGCTTGGGCTAACTCCTATCCCAAGCACAATGCAATCTGCATGACATGCATGAATGCAATCCTAACATGCAACCTAGCATACGCAATGCTATGAAATGGCACACACAATGCACGATGTAACGAGGCCTACACAATGCTCTAACACACAACCTTGCATACGCAATGTTATGAAATGAAATGGCATACACAATGCATAATGGACTTACACTAACATGAGTGGACCTCAGCCACACTCACATCAGTAGCCATTAGGTGAAAATGAGACTCTCGAAATGCGTGCACGCATGCACGTAAACCGAGGACCGAACCTAAGGCATAACATGCAACTCTAACAAGGCATGGCAAGGGATGCAAGATGGCATACAAACTCACAAATTCCAGCATTGAAATATGATGCTAAACAGTCCCGAAACATGGAAAAATGGCACCCGATGTATGCGATGAACCCCGAAACTCGAAACTAGGCACATGGAATGACTTATAGCTATACAAAGAACGCATTATTTGATCGTGAAGCATGAAGACAAAGCCAAGGCAGTCCCAAAATATGAACATTTCCAGTCCAAAGCATGGCCAAAAGATGCTAGTATGGTGGACAAAATAACATGCAATCTTGACTAGCAATCATGGTTTACATGGCAAGTATATGAAGCAAATGTAATCTCACCAAACTAGAAAAAATCAGTGAATAAATCATGTGAAAATAGACCCAAATAACCACTGATATGCAAGGTAGACATTTATCATGGCATAAACAACTATGAAAATCAAATATGGTAGTCCTAAAACTCACCAAATTGACCCTGGAAAGTGACTTCGAAGCATGCAAGGTAGGGTCTCTTTGGAAGGCCAAAAAGGACACCAAACAAGAGAATGAGAGACGGGGTCACCCCCCTCTGATTTTGGCTCTCAAAATAGTGTCTTAGCCACTGAAAATCTACTAGATTTCAGTGGCTAGAAGGCCAAAACAAGGCCAATGCAAATGCTCACATGTATGGCTCAAAACATGAAGAAATAAGGCATGCAAGGAAGGAGATGGCCTCAAATAAAATAATGCCCTTAATAAAACATGAATATGATGTCAAAACAAGCCTTTTTCAAGTTTATAACAAGTGTCAAAAATGAACATAAATAGGGCTAATCTATCATGCAAAAATGGCCCTAAAAGAGAGAATAGAGACAAGGGACAGCAGCTGGCCCCAAACAGTGAAGAGCCCTTCAACAAAGTTGAATAGGGGCTTAAAATGAAGCACTTTACAGTTTACATCAATCCACAAAAATGATCACAAATAGGGCTAAACTATCATGCAAGAAAAAAGCCTAAAAAAGGGATAAAGTGACAAGTGGTAGAGGCTAACCTCAAATGGAAAAGAGCCCCCCAACAAATTTGAAGAGGGGCTCAAAACAAGATATTTTACAATTTATGACCAAGTCCAAAACGGCTCACAAATAAGACTAAAATACCATGCAAAAATGGGCCTAAAAGAGAGATTAAACACAAAGGGTGCGGAGAAGACCTCAAACAGCAAAAAATCCTTGATCAAACATGAATAGAAGCTCAAAATATGACTATTTACAGTTCAGTTAGGACCCCAAAAATACTTGCAAATAAGGCTAACCAATCATGCAAAATAAGGCAAGAAAATGGGAAATAGGGACTCACCCTTGAAGAGAAGCTTTCCAGCAGCTTTTGGTCCAAATTTCTGAGCTTTTAACCTTTGAAAATGGCCTCCAAGGTGCTGGAATGGAGTGTGGAGGTTGTAGGCTTGGAGGTGGTGTGTAAATGGCCAAGGATAATGGACTTTAGAGCTTGGAAGGGAGAGCTATGGAGGAAGATGGTTGTGTGCCTTAGAAAAAATCTCTAACCCTTAGAAATGAAGCTCAAGTGTTGGTTTTATAAAGGGAGAGAGGCCAAGGAAAGTGGAGGAAAAACCAATTCAAGTTTCCCCCCCAAAAGGCAGCCCCCCGGATACAAAATCTGGGGAGAAACAAAGGGTACAGCTGGAAGGCATTTGGAGAGAGGATTCTGGCCGGCCAGGTTCAAAAGGTTTAGGTGGCCGGCCAGCCACCCCCCATGGCCGGCTGGCCAGGGGTCAAAAGGGTCAATGAAAATTCCTGGCCGGCCACGTCAAAAAGGCGGCCTCCCATGTGTGCACAACACAACTATGTGGTCAAAACCCAGAAAATGTGAACCAGGAGATAGAAAAGCCAACTTTTAGAGGGGTTCTAAAGGGTCAAGGAGAATTACTGGCCGGCCTATACATATTGGTGGCCTCCCAGGTGTGTACAACACAAATATGGGGTTTAGGGCTAAAGAAAGTGGCCCGGGGTGGTCAACATTAGCCTTTTAGTGAGGAAAACGGGCGACGGAGAGCGATGAAGAAATAAAGCTGGCTTTTCAGAACAATTGCTAGCCTCCCACCCTCCTACAAGCTTCCTAACAATGAAAATAAGGTCTCCACCAAAAATGAACCAAAACGGATGCAAAACGGAGGTTCGGGGACCAAAACGCCTGGCCCGGGGCCCCGAAAACAGGCTGTTAAGCACCGGAGGTGGCGTTCGACCACGAAGTTAGTCTCTCGGGCCACAGTGTTCCTCTAAAGGGAGGAAACAACGTGTGTGCCAAAAATCGGAGCAAACGGAGGTGGTTAGGCGGTCCCGAACCGTGGCACACGGCCGTCGGCTCCGAAAAATCAGAAACCGGGCTCCAAATGGAAAAAATGGCCTACGACCACGAAACGTATCCTACAGCCACTGAGAGATGATCTACGAGACCTCTCCCTCCCTTCGGGAAGAGAAAATAGAGAAAACAGAGCCTGGTTCGCAAACCGAGGCAAGGCACGAAAGAGTCCAGAAGTCCGGAGGCAAGGCTCGCAGTCGAGACTCTGAAACTTCTGAACGAGCACAATATGCAATATCACCGAGCGCTCAACTGGTGACGTCTGAGTCTTAAGGTCGGTCAAAAATGGGGTGTCTACACTAATGAGAGCCCTTTGTCTAGTTTCTACATTGATCGGCTTAACATGATCACGTCCAAATAGAAACATTGGCAGTAGCAACCTTATCAAGCCATTCAACATACGTGGTAC
This sequence comes from Camellia sinensis, assembly GCF_004153795.1. Taxonomy (NCBI): domain Eukaryota; kingdom Viridiplantae; phylum Streptophyta; class Magnoliopsida; order Ericales; family Theaceae; genus Camellia; species Camellia sinensis. The sequence continues at coordinate 3,503,476 of NW_021024888.1, forward strand.
TAGCAATTGGCACAGTCGAATTTGAACGCTTATGGTGTATGTCTCCCATTCTGGATTTTCTTAAGAAAAAAGAAGACGACCTTCAATAGAGGGATAGTAAGGTGCTAGAAAAGAGAGATATTGACCTTGTAAAGTAGGGCCAAGGCTAAAAATGATAAAGAGGGGAAGACGAGAGCAAAGAGGGAACATAGTCTAAATACTTAGCAAAAAAAGGAGGTTTGTGCTATGATAAAAGCTTCATAATGATATTTCCAACACTATTTTGGATAGTTTGGGGTGGACACTTATATCTTTATTACCATAGGAGCATAAAATAGAAGTTTGAAACTTTGAAGGAAAAGATGAAGAAGTAAACTGGTTAAAGAAGCTGAGGTAAAGAATATATAGGCTTTGGTTTCTTGAAATTTGAAATTCAAATAAAGAATATGTATGCCACTATTTAGGAGTGCTAAAGAATTTCGGACAAATTTGAGAACATTTGAGGCAACAGGGGTCTATAATGATATGAGCATTTTCCAATATTCAAGCACTTTTCTTTGCCCAAGAGGTGAGTTTGAGAGGGGCAATGTTTAGATCGAAAATGACAAACCTATCGGAAGCTGCCACATAGTAGTGTGGTGAATGAAAGTGGTGCATGCTATTAAAGGCCAAGGATGTTTACAATCGCCCTACTTTTTAGGGTTGATGGTTAAGAACAGTGGTATCAAATTTCAAGTTAGACGTGATGCCTATAATATAGGGACAGTTTTGCCTATTATGTGTGTGTGTGTATCGATCAATGGGGCGTAGCAGAAGATAATGGCCACGTAGCAATCGCCTGAGCAAACGAGGATTCCACTACCTTTTGATCCAACAGTCACATTTTGAAAGCTTCCAACAGTTACTACATTTATGGGAAATAATTTGACCATTGGAACACTTTAGCAATCATTTAGATCCTACTACCCACCACACAATGGTTGAGATTGACAGAAGGCTCTAGCAGTGTCTATCCTTGAAGGAAACTCCAAATATAATATCTATAAATAAAGATTGCATAGGACACGTGGTAATTAGAGAGAAAGTCTAACACCCCACCACCAAAGTGGTAGAGATATATCAAGAGGTTGTTCCTGAACTCTAGGAGGCATCCAATGACTATGAAAAGCCATTTGCAAGCTCAAATTTGGGGCATCCAAACAAAATCAAATTAACAAAACTCTGAAACAACATCAGTCTCATCTAGCTATAACAACTACCATTAGATCAAATTTATGGTACCAGTGTCGTAATTTATTGTTTAGGATATTTGTGCCATTGGCATCCATGTTATTTAGATTAGTTATTGTCATCTGTGACAGTTTATTCTTCTCTCAACTGTAGTTGCAATCGGTTGTAATAGAATTGTGTTTCATTTAAATTTGTTGTTATTATTTGCGTATTTTCAATACATTGGAATACATTCAAGTTTGGCAAATTCCTATTTGTGTTTCCTTCTACCATTTGTTTTTCTTAATTCAAAACCTTTAAGAGATTTTAAGTCATCTTCATTGAGGCAAGCAAAGAAGTAGAAGACTTTTATTCCCTTGGGCCTTGCATAATCTTGAGTTCATTTCACATGAGTAATATTTTGTCTTGGCACACTCGCATCCCAAATCACCTTAGTTGGCCAAATTTTGTGCAAATTGTGACAAATGCAATAAATTGAACATGTTACGATTATAAAATTGATCTAATTATTTTTTTGTAGGTGATATATATACAAAAAAATCTAACAAAATGAATAACATAATCCCTAATTCCTAAACCCCTAAACCTTATAAGTATGATGTGTTCACAGACTGTAACAGCACTCCCCCGTCCAGATGTGGACAGACGGCAATCCAACCTCGGAAAGAAACTCCTCTGCTACATGGTCTATGACAGTGATCCGGTGACATAGATTAAACTGTATTCACCAATATAACTTTTTAAGTGCAAACACACCCTTAACAGCACGACATTAACGCCCATGTTCATTAATTTTTTATGCTTAAGGATTAATTTTGGAATGCTGCACCTACTTTAGGATGAATTAATCAATCTAATCCTCTAGCTTAAAGTTGAAATTCCGCAGTCACATATCTTTAAAATAGTGTTTGGGTTTAGGAAAACTTTTTTTTGGACTATGTATTACAGGCCCTAATTACGATTTTTTGTGATTTTTTTTTTATGAATTATTGTGATGTTAGTTATGACTTGGTTATAACTTATTATGGTATTACTTATGATTTATTGTGATATTAGTCATTATTAAGTTATGATTCAAAAGGTCTTTGGTTATACCGTGTTCGGCTATAATTTATATATATATATATATATATATGACTCAAAAGGATCTAATTATGACATTTTTGATAATCAACATCACAAATTACATAACATGCACACGGTACACACCTTTCATGACCCAATTTATGATTTATGTAGAAATTAATTGAGCAAAATAAAAGATGATAGAAATAGAGAAGCAAAATTTTATTTACAAACCACTAATCCTCTCAGTGCACACTATTAACAAACTAAATTTATATTCCAAAAATATTCCCAAATGAAAAGACCATTTGAGGACAATATGGAGGTGTATTCTATCCATTCAAATATTTCATATAAAAAAACTCAAAACACTCTTCACACACCATCATCACCTATAGACATATAAACATCTAAAATAAATTGATTTTGAAGATTTAGATTTTCTCTCTCTATCTCTTCTACTTTTATATTGATAATTATTATTCTGTTTGTTTTTATTTATTCAAATTCTGAATATTGTGTTATATTTATATTGTGAAATTTTTAATAACCCAATTCACCCCCCCTCTTGGGTTGCCTAACTGGGATAACATATTCTATCCATTCAAATATTTCATATACACACCATCATCACCTATAGACATATAAACATCGAAAATAAATTGATTTTGAAGATTTAGGATTTAAGAACATTGAAATTAATTGGTTTTGAAGATTTACACACTATAGATGACACTGAGATTATTGATTTCGAATGATGCAACGATAAAAAGGTAAGTTTAAACTTAGCTTTTGGTTTTTTGTTTATCTCGTTCATATAATCGTTGGAAAGATGACTTTGTTCGTCACGTGCTCGGATAACCAAAGTTGAACTTTTACACAATGTTTGACTATTTTTATTCAAACAAAACAATTTTGTTCAAATCATTAAGGTTGACCAAATTATAAATGTTCATGCATAAAAAATTAAATATTTTAATTCCTTAAGAATTTTATTTCTCAAATTTAATTTAATTCAATTCAATAATTTAATTTGTTTTTTGCATATTTTCTTTTCTTTTTTTACCAAAATAAAAAATAAAAAATAGATGTGTTCAACATTTACAATAAATAAATAACATATAAAATTTACTATATGTTCAACATAATAAGTCTAAATGAGTTGAAATTGTTTACCATGTAAAGTATGAACGTATTTATTTTGTTGAACATAAATATTTTGAACATATTCAATTTGTTAGATTTTATTTTTTTGTACGATGATATTATGGTCAAACAATCAGAGTTGAGTCAGATTCGAAATAAAAATTGCTATGGAAGTTGAATTGGTAATCAAATCAAAAAAAGATAGGAGAAACATATCAAAATAAGAATCAACTGTGTGAATCAAGAGTGATAATGACAAACTTTTAACATCGACAATGCACTCATTAAACAACGATGAGACAATTGTGAAGATGGAGATCTAAAACGATGATAATGTACCGGCAAGCCAATGGCAAATGACAGTGATAATGGAGATCTAAAACGATGAGAATACATCGGCCGAACGAAACCCTTCGTCGGCAATGGAGATCTTCAACTCCAATGATGGAGATCTATGGTGTTTTAGAGATGAAGGTCTCTAATGTTCTAAAGACGGAGATATTTTGGGTGTAGGTTGTGGTATGTATTCAAATAGACAGGTGGTGTGTTACCTTAGGGCTAGTAATGGAAAGTTATGGTTTAAACTATAATATTTTCAAACCCTAAAAATTATTATGTGTGTGTACTATGTAATAATGTCCACTAAAAGAATTAGTAGTGTGTAAATAAAATTACCCAATAGAGAAATAATTCATCTTAAATTTTTATTACATTTTCATCCCTTGTTCTTATTTTGAGGAAATTATTTTTAAAAAAAAATTTCAGAGTCTGAGCCTTGTAATAAGATAAATCTTGTATTTTTAATTTTATCAATTTAAACTTTTATTATTATTATTATTGTTTTCAATCTTAATCAATTGTCTATTTTCATTAAGTGAACTGTCTGAAAATCTATATTTTAGTCATCAAAGTCAACATAGGTGTATGAAAAATATTTAAAATATTAATTTTCATTGAGTTTAAAGACTAAAATGCATTTTTCTAGGCAATATTATTTAGCAAAAATATGTAGATGATTTAAATTGAAAAAAAAATCAAAACAGGTTGCTGGGTTCACAAGCCTAATTTTAGATTTCTTTGGTCTAAAAGTCCATGTGTTAAATTACTATGTCCATATGGACATGTTTCTACGAAATGACTAAACTACTCATTCTCCATTCACTCATCATTGGAGTCATGCTTATAAAACAAGGATTACATATGCAGTTTTTCTCTCTCTCTCTCTCTATCTGTTTCTTGGTTTCTGTCTAAATTTCTTACCCATGCTCTCTCCTCCTACTCATAATTTTTCTTTCTCTCTCTTAATTTCCAAATTTTGGCCTCCTCATCGCCACATTTATCTTCTCTGGCAATTGCAACGTTGATACTGAATCTTAAACAACCTTCATTTTCTTCAAAAATCTTCTTCAAATCCCTAATTTTCAAACTAATACTCCCTGAATAACCAACAAATCGATTCAAAGCTCTTGTGTCAACGATTTAGGTGTAGGGTTTCTGAGAGGAGAAATGAAGCGAGGATGATCTTGGTGGCATACCTTAAGATGCTCAAATGCTTATCAATATCGTCTTGCTTCGCCAGGTAAAGTTTCTGTCTTTGATCATTGATCTAATAGTGTTCTTCAAACTCGGGCGACTTCTTCAAAGCCAGCAAACACCCCTTGCAACTTCATCCTCTCCGCCTGCTGCCCCAGATCCATCATCATCCGTCATTACGTCATGGTGGTGGTGGTGGTCCTTTTGTATCCTAATCTAGGTAGTGATAGGGGCAACATCAATAGTGGTAGCGGTGGATCTCAACCCCTCTATTTTCTTGAGATATGACTACCGTGGATTTTGAGCTACAAACGATTAGAGAGAGAAGAATATGGTAGAAATTGTCAAGATTGAGAGAGGGGATTTTTCTTGGTGAAGAAATATATATATAGAGAGAGAGAGAGAGAGCCTTAGTACCTATTTCCTCCGCTCACCGACTCATTTCCACGCCTCCAGTGAACCACCCATCAGAAAAGTTATAGCCTTGGTTAATTCATCGTTTCCCTCCAAAGGGCTATTGATTTCAAACCCAGAACTCCACACTCTTGGCCAAATTTCAATTCTGAGCTTGAGTACCCGAGGAGTCGACAACTTCGAATTGTAGAAGTGTTCGGCAAACAACGACCACAAGATCAACGGTAAACCGATGGTGAGGCTTTTGGTCAGAGAATTGCAACCACTGTTAACATATTAATATAATTGTTAATATAATATGTTAATATATTATAGTATGTATATAATAGGATTCCTTGTCCTGCTTTCGGTCGCCCGCCTTCTTTGGGCCTCCTTTTCCTTATTATATTGAATTATATCATAATGATGTTTTGTATCCAGCTCATATATTATGGAGCCTCTATTTGGTTTCAATATACAATTTCAATTACAGAGAGTTCTCTTTCAATATCACTCTCTCAACTCTCTCTCAACTTGTTTTACATGGTATCAGAGCACAGGTGTTTTTCCTAAGTCTCTGTATCACATTTTCTTTTCTTGGCAGATTGCTGCGTACCTCGTCCTTACCTAATATACAGATTGGACCACACCAGCACCTTCGTCTCTTCACGACGAAGCCAACGCCACCAGATTCATCATCATCTAAAGTATCACGCGCCTCCACGTGCCGCCAGAACATTAGGCAACGCGCTTCCTCGTTTCAGACGCGCTCTACGCGCCTCCTACACTGTCCGGTGCTATTGTGCACCACGACCTCATCTACTAACGTGAGCCACGTGTTTCTGACGTCAGCCGACGTTAGCCCTGGCTGCTTCCGTGCGCCGCGTGTTTCTCGCCTGCTAACGTGCGCCGCGCAACTCTATGCTAACGTGCGTCGCCCCTGTGACATCAGCCCTGCATCATCCTTGTTTGACCAGATTCGTTGACTAATCCATTTTCTGCCTTTCTGGTCATATTTTTGGTCCGTTCACTCCTTTTCTGACTGATTTTGACCACACTGGTAACCTCGGTTTTTTCAGATTCTACCTCAATTGTGCTATTTTTCTCTCATGGATCGCCTGGACTCCTCTAACTACCATATTTCCGTTATTCTTGACGGGACTAATTATGTCCTATGGGCACAAGCTATGTCTGGCTTCCTCAAAGGAAAGAAACTTTGGTGCATCATCACTGGGGATGTGTGCAAACCCGTTCAAGGGACCACGGATTCCGCTGCCACAGACTCCGCTGCCAAATATGTCGACCGACTGGAAGATTGAGATAGTAAAAACTATCAGATCATCACTTGGTTTCGCAATACTTCTATTACATCTATCAACCTTCAGTTTGGTCGGTTCCAACTTGACTCTGCTTCCTCTCCTGCCAAAGCCATCTGGAATTTTTTACAAGAACGCTATCAGACCACTGGCCTTGCTCACCAATATCAGCTTCTGAGTCATCTTCACCGTATGAGCCAAGAAACAACTCAGAACATTAATGATTTCCTCTCCCAAATGTATTATGTCTGGGATCAGCTCGCTCTTTCTGAACCTCCATGGGATTGTACTAAGGATGCTGCCTTGTTTACTACTTACCGTGACCAACAGCGCTTGGTTCAGTTTCTCATGGCTCTCACTCCCCGATTTGAGCCAGTACGCACATCTCTCCTTCATCGCACTCCTTTACCCACCCTTGAGCAAGCAATTTCTAAACTCCTGTCAGAGGAAACCAGTTTTGGTACTCTCCATTTGCATCCTGTGGACTCTGTTCTTGCCACTCCTCAGATTCGAAGTTCTCCTTTCCCACCTTCACCACAGAATCAGATTCGAAGTTCTCCTTCCCCACCTTCACCACAGAAGTCCAATGCCTGCAATTACTGTCACAACCGTAATCTTTCGTCAACTCATCTTCTGGTTAATTGTCCAGTTTGTCTTTGTCGGTTTTGCAACAAGACTGGCCCTGGTCATCTCCAGCAAGATTGCTTTCGCAATCCCGCCCGTGCCTCTCGCAATGGTCCTTCCACCGGGAATTTTTCTCGCAGCCACTCTCACCGTTCTGGGACTCCGTTTAAACCAATGCCTGCTCAACGCACTGCTGCTGCTACCTCAGAGGATTTACCTTTCTCTGTTCCTATAGACCCTTCCACTCCAGTCTTCTCTCAAACCGATGTCGAAGCCATGTTTCAACATTTTTGGCAGAATTCCGGTACTCCTCCATCTACTACTTTATCTACCACCGCAGGTAACTCTTCTTGGTACTTTGACTCCGCTTGTTGTAATCACACCTTTGACCCTAATATTTTTACTCCTCTCTCTTCTACTCCTCATGTTCCTTCTATCCATACTGCTGATGGGTCTCTTCTGTCTGTAAGTCATGTTAGTTTTGTTTCAACCTCTCACTTATCTTTATCCCATGTCTATCTTTTGCCTGCTCTTACTTTAAATCTTATCTCCATTAGTCAATTATGTGAGCATGGTCTAACTATTACTTTTTCCCGTACTGGTTGTTTGGTGCAGGACCCTCGGACGGGGCAAACTCTTGGGATAGGCCGTAAGCGTGGACGTCTCTACGAACTCATCCGTCTTCATGTTCCAGATTCCTCTCAGATCACAGCTCCTACCACTGCTACCACTGCTCCTCCTTTATCTCCTTTTCAGCTTTGGCATTGTCGTTTAGGCCATCTTTCTGTTGGTCGTTTAAAATCTTTAATTTCCAGTGGTCATTTAGGTCATGTAAGTTCTGATGTTTTAGATTGTGTGTCCTGTCAACTTGCCAAACAACCTGCCTTGTCGTTTAATAAAAGTGACTCTGTTTCTCTTGCACCATTTGATCTCATTCATTCTGATATTTGGGGACCCTCTCCTACTCCTACTATAGGAGGAGCACGCTATTTTGTTGTTTTTATAGATGATTTTTCCCGTTTTACATGGTTGTTTCTTATGAAAAATCGCTCTGAGCCCAAACAACTTTATTACAATTTTGCTGCCATGGTTAAAACACAAATTTCTAAAAATATTAAGCTTTTTCGCTCCGACAATGCCATGGAATATAAAGATTTTGACTTTCTTTCCTTTCTTCAGCGTCATGGTACTCAACCTCATCGTTCCTGTCCCGGCACGTCTCAACAAAATGGACGTGCTGAACGGAAACATCGCCATATTCTTGACACTACTCGAGCTCTCCTTTTGTCTTCCTCTTGTCCGGAACATTTTTGGGGAGAGGCAGCTCTCACTGCTGCTTACACTATCAATTGTATCCCTACACCTGACGCGTAGGTAAAACTAATTCCCCAGCGTCTACATGGCACTCGTCCTCCTTACACCAACCTTAGGGTTTTTGGATCTGCCTGTTTTGTTCTTCTCTAACCTCATGAACGTACCAAACTTGAACCACGTTCTCGCCTTTGTTGCTTCTTAGGGTATGGTATTGAACACAAGGGGTATCGTTGTTGGGATCCTCTCTCCCAGCGACTCCGTATCTCTCGTCATGTAGTCTTTTGGGAACACAAAATGTTTTCCTCTCTCTCTCTCTCTTCCGTTTGTCCGTTCCCTCATCCTCTCTGTTTTTTACTGACCCTTTCACGGATCTGTTCTCTGATGAGCTGCCCCTACCAGCCTCTCTCGAGCCTGCCTTGCCTACTGGTCTGTCCCATGCACCTGCTACCTCTGATGGTCCTGCTCTTGCTCCCTCGGGCTCCTCCCCTCCCGGTGAGTCTCTCCCTCTGGCTCCTCCTGCCTCTACTCGCCCACACCGGGTAACCCAACCTTCTACTCGTCTTCGTGACTTTATTGTTGGTTCTACTGCTTTTTCTACTTATGAACCGACCTCCTATCGTGAGGCTCGCTCTAATCCTCTTTGGCAGCAAGCTATGACTGATGAATTGCAGGCTTTAGACAAAACTCACACTTGGGACATTGTTGATCTTCCTCCTGGCAAGACTGCCATTGGTTGCAAATGGGTCTACAAAATCAAAACTTGTTCTGATGGATCTATTGAGCGCTACAAAGCCCGCCTTGTTGCCAAAGGCTTCAACCAAGAATATGGTATTGACTATGAGGAGACCTTTGCTCCTGTTGCTCGTCTCACCTCTATTCGCAGCCTGATTGCGGTTGCTACCACTCGACACCGGGATCTTTATCAAATGGACGTGAAAAATGCTTTCCTTAATGGTGTTCTTCTTGAGGAGGTCTACATGCAACCTCCCCCTAGGTCTACTTATCCACCTCATAAAAGTCTGCAAACTTCAGCGTGCTTTATATGGTCTCAAACAAGCTCCGCGCGCTTGGTTTGCCAAGTTCAGCTCTACTATTCATGACTGTGGTTTCACCTCCAGTTCTTATGATACTGCTCTTTTTATCCGGAACACTGCTCAAGGGACCACCTTGCTTCTTCTTTATGTGGATGATATGATTATCACCGGTGACGATCTTGATGGTATTCTATGCCTTAAACAGTTTCTTAGCCATCATTTCGAGATGAAAGATCTTGGTCCTCTCAGCTATTTCTTGGGTCTTGAAATCTTCTATGATTCCACGGGGTCCTTTCTCTCTCAGGCTAAGTATACCTCTGATCTTCTCACTCGCGCTGGTCTTACGGATTGCAAGACTGCCTCCACTCCCCTGGAGCCTCAAAGTCGTCTTACACCTCTTGATGGCACTCTTCTCTCTGATGCTACCCTATATCGTCAGCTGGTTGGCAGCCTTGTCTATCTCACTGTTACTCGTCTTGATATTGCCTATGCTGTTCATATTGTCAGCCAGTTTATGTCAGCTCCTCGTACCCCTTATTATGCTGCATTACTTCGTATCCTTCGTTATCTCAAAGGTACCTTGTTTCATGGACTTCATTATTTCGCCCGCTCCTCTCTCCAGCTTCGTGCTTTTTCCGATGCTGATTGGGCTGGGGATCCTACTGACCGGCGCTCTACTACCGGGTACTGCTTTTTCTTGGGTGATTCTCTTATTTCTTGGCTCAGCAAGAAACAATCTCTTACTGCTCGCTCCAATACCGAGGCCGAATATCGTGCTCTTGCTGATACTACTCAGGAGCTTCTGTGGCTTCGTTGGCTTCTTGCTGACATGGGTGTTTCCCCCTCTGGCGCTACTGCCCTCTTTTGTGGCAATCAAAGTGCTCTTCAAATTGCTCACAATGATGTGTTTCATGATCGCACCAAGCACATTGAGATTGACTGTCATTTTATTTGTCAACACGTCACTCGTGGTACTGTCTATCTCCATCCAATCTTCTCTACTGATCAACCTGCTGATATCTTCACCAAAGCTCATTCTCCTGGCCGCTTCGTTGAACTTGTCTCCAAACTCCAGTTGGTTGATGTTTGTCCTCCTTGAGTTTGAGGGGGGCTGTTAACATATAAATATAATTGTTAATATAATATGTTAATATATTATAGTATGTATATAACAGGATTCCTTTAATATATTATAGTATGTATATAATAGGATTCCGTGTCCCTGCTTTCGGTCGCCCGCCTTCTTTCGGCCTCCTTTTCCTTATTATATTGAATTATATCATAATGATGTTTTGTATCCAGCTCCTATATTATGGAGCCTCTATTTGGTTTCAATATACAGTTTCAATTACAGAGAGTTCTCTTTCAATATCACTCTCTCAACTCTCTCTCAACTCTCTCTCAACTTGTTTTACAACCGCAATGGTTAAGGAATCCTTCGACAGCTTAGTGATCCAAGATTTCCAACGGTAGAGCATACCACTTCTTTATTATCACACCTATGTTATCTCTCCCCATTCTTTCTTCATATCTTTCTAGCAAATGTTTAAAAATTCAACAGATAAGGAAATTTTTCTTACTAAATTTCAGCAAATAAGTAAAACTAAAATTGATGAATTTCAACAGATAGTTTTTTGAACAGATAATTTCAACATATAAATTTTTGAATAGATAATTTCAATAGATAGATTTTTTGAACAATTTGAACAGATAGGTTAAAAAAAATTCAACATAAAAGGATAAGATTAAAAACAAAATGTCATCCAAAATAACAAAAGGTACTTCCCACTATAATATTTCACAAAGCGTGTATTTCTCACTACAAAAAAAATATCCAATGATCCCAATGCCTCAAGCAATCCTTAGATTGGATTTATGGCTAATTTTCTCATCAAATTATTATATTTTAAATTGATAGAATTAAAAATATAGAATTTATTTTGTTATATGATTCAAAACTTAAGAAATTTTATTATATATAATTTTTCCTTTTATTTATTTATTTATTTTTTATCCTGAACCTATAATCACCCTACGCCTAACACCGTTACCACTATGGTAGGGTAGCCATTCTGTACAATTTCTCTAGTTTTAAAAAAACAAAATGTTATTTTTTATAGGATGAGCTCATTTTCATACTTTCATCTCTACATATTTATTTATATTTTTCTTGTGGGTTTCAATTTTAACCCATATCAATAATCTGAACTGTATACTCCCATAAGTCCCGCAATAAAGGTCATTCATAGAAAAATCAATTTCATCGAATATCTATAAATATAGGAATAAATCACATTTTATTTAAAATAACGGAAAATAGAATTATAAACTTAAATTATTCATTTTATAAAATAAAATATGATTTTTTTTTTCAATATTTATAGCTGTCCAATAAAACTAAATTTTTATATGAATAATCTTTACTGCAATGCTTACGATCTAAATGGTTTTGAACATTGTAGACGTCCCCGAACGCCCTGGGAGGAACGAGCTCCCGTTCTGTTCATTTGGGGTCACTACAGCTCAGGAATCTCAATTTGTCACGGTTCTTAATCTGAACCAAAGAGTCCAAATCCGGCAAATCGTTTTGAGAAAATAGATTTTTGAAAGAAGTGCCAAACATGGACTGCTTTGCCAGATACAGAGTCGCCACCTAAATATTTTATTTTTGGGAAATTTAGGAAACCCTGACTCGTTGCCTAAGGCCACGTGTCCGTCATCACCAAAGTTGCCTCGGATCGGGAACTTGGGTACGATTGGGGAAGGTCACCTCGTGAGCACCCCTGCTCGCCCGATCAAAGATCGGCCTCTACTAACCATGATATCTAGTTTTGAAAACATTGTGTGTTCTTATTCCGGTTATTAGCCTAGATTACTATGTGATGCGCACAACATACAAGTATAGACTGGATCGCCTGAATTGGAACAAAACATTTCATGTTTGTTTTTGAAAGATGGTTTGATGGTGCTACCCGCAAGTAGGCTAAGACGTGGATTTGTCACCCTCGGGTGGGCTTAGAAAACATGATTTTGTCACTATCTAGTGGGCTTAAAACAAACATTTGATGCATTGTCCCAATCCAACTAACCCAACCTTCACCCACAGGCATTCAGGCAATTATATCACATAAGCATATAGCCTCATGGTAAGCATGCTATCATGGCAGTCACTCACACGCATGCAAGGATGCTAAAGCATAAAACTTACCGAGTACACCAAGCCAAAACAGAAACCACATTAGAAATCATACATGATCCTAAGTATACAGAAATGCCTAATGCAACACATGCAAAACTGCAAACTATAGTAGGCTCGGCTATTCTAAACATGGCATATGGAATGCTACAGCTAACATGTATTCAATTTGGAATTGAAAATACAATGCGGTTAGTATGGTGCGCTGAGCCCGGTGCATGTAAAACAGATGAATGAATGCAAACATGCTATCATACTGTATGCTAATTGAAACATGCCCTAATCTAACCATCATAAACGGATAAATAAAAGGGAGAAAAACGTGGGGTTGGAAGACATACAACACACTCACGCACACTTATTACAATATTGCCCTCGCGCAGAGGGTCCGAATAAATATACAGTCCTAAATAAATAATTACAGTCCCGAATAAAAGAATAGTACAGTCCAAATAATGTACAAATTCCTAATTAATTAACAAATTAACTAAGTGTAGACACCCCATTTTTGACCGACCTTAAGACTCAGACATCACCGATTGAGCGCTCGGTGACGTTGCATATCGTGCTCGTTCAGAAGTCTCAGAGTCGCGGCCGTGAGCCCTGCCTCCAGACTTCCGAACCCTCTTTTGTGCCTTGCCTCGGTTTGGGAACCAGACTCGGTTTTCTCTGTTTCTTTTCCTGAGGGAAGGGAGAGGTCCCGTAGACCATCTCTTAGTGGCCGTGGGTTACATTTTGTGGCTGTAGGCCATTTTGCTCATTTCGGAGCCCGGTTTCCGATTTTTCGGGACCGTTGGCCGTGTGCCTCGGTTCGAGACCGCCTAACCATCTCCGTTTGCCCCGATTTTCGGCATACTTCTTATTTGCTCCCTTTTGAGGGACACTAAGGTCTGAGAGACCCACTTCGTGGTCGAATGCCACTTTCGGTGCTTAATAGGCAGTTTTCGGGGCCTCGAACTGCGCGTTTTTGCCCCCGAGCATTCGTTTTGCATCGGTTTTCGTTCATTTTTGGCAGGTACCTCTGTTTCATCACCAGGAAGGCCGTAGAAGGGTGGGAGGCCAGCAATTGTTTCAGCAACCAGTTATATTCCTCCGGTGCCCTCCGACGCCCGTTTTTCTCACTTCCGAGCCAATGTTGAACAACCTTGAGCCATTTTCTTGAACTTTCAACCACATATTTGTGTTGTACACACATGGGAGGACAGTAAAAGTTGGTGGCCGGCCAGTAATTCCATCTGACCCTTTTGACCCCCCCTAAAAATGGCTTGTTCTCTCTTCTGTTTTACAGTTGCCAACTTTGAACCACAGGGTTGTGTTGAGGGCACCTGGGAGGACACCTATCTGTGGTGGCCGGCCAGAAAATCACCTTGACCCTTTTGACCCTTGGCCGGCCGGCCATGGAAGGTAGCCGGCCGGCCACCTGCAGCTTTGAAAGTTGGCCGACCATGATCCTTGCAATATGTACTTTACAGCTGTATGGTTGTTGTCCCCCAAAAATATCTAGATCCGGGGGACAGCCTTTGGGGAAAAGACTTGGTCCTTTTCCCCCACTCTTCCCCCCTCCATGCTCCCCCTCTCCTTGGTCCATATAACCAGCTGCCAACATTGGTCTTAGGGGTTTGAAAAAATTGCTTTGAAGCTTGTATCCATATCTCCCTCTATCTCTCTCTTTCAAGCAAAAACACCTCATTTCTTCATCACCACCAAGCACCACCACCACTACTCCATTTCCAGCAGCTTGGAGAGCTTTCTAGCAGCTAAGAGGCATCACTTCTCAAGCCAAGAAGCATCCAAGGGTTGGTCTTCAAGGGTGAGTAATATTTCCCTTCTTTTGAGCTTGTTTTTGCAACATTTCTTAGCCATATATGCTTACTGTTTTGAGCTCCGGCCCTAACTGAAAGTGGCCTTCTTTTGAGCTCTTTTTCACTTTTTCTTAAGGGCCTCTCACTGTTTGAGGCCCTCTTGATGGACTTTCTTCAATATCCTCCTTGAATGCCATTTTCTTGCATGATATTTTTAGCTTGTGTGTGATCTGTTTTGGAGCATGATGTAAACTGTAGATAGGCTTATTTTGAGCCCCTCTTCAACATTGAAGAAGGTCTCATCACTGTTTGGGACCTCCATGTGCCACTTGTCTTTATATCCATCTTTGGTCCCCATTTTTGCATGATTTATTAGCCTATTGTTCTTTCATTTTTGGACAATTTTCAGAACTGAAAAAAGTCTTATTTTGGCCTCTTCTTCATGTTTCATTAAGGTCTCATCACTGTTTGAGGCATATTTCATATACTTTGTGTTATATCTCTCTTTTAATCCCCATTTTTGCATGATTTATTAGCCTATTGTGCTTCTATTTTTGGGCGATTTTCATAACTGGAAACAGTCTTATTTTAGCCTCCTCTTCATGTTTCATTAAGGGTATTTCACTGTTTGAGGCATCATTTATATACTTTGTGTTATATCTCTCTTTTTGACCATATTTTGCATGATATTTTTGGCTTGTTTGCATACTGTTTTGGGTCCGGCCATCAACTTTAAAATGTATTATTTTTGGCCCCTCTTCAATGTTGTTGAAGGGTCCCTTTGTGTTTAAGGCCAGCAGCCTTCACTTGCTTCTTTGGCCATCTTTTGACCCATTTCTTGCATGAGAGTTTATCTATGTCTGTGTTTGTTTTTGGGCTATTCTCAGAACTGTAAAAGATCATATTTTGGGCCCGTCTTCAACTTTGTTGAAGGGCCCTAATCTGTTTGGAGACAGTAGCTGTGAGTTGCTTCTTTGTCTCGCATTTAGAGCCATTTTTGCATGCTGGTTTTTCCCTGTTTCTGTTTGCTGTTTGGCCATGATTTGAACTGTAAAAATGCTTATTTTGGGGCTGCCTTGCTTCTGTATTTTCATTCCATGTGCCAATTATGCATGCTTTGTATAGCTGTAAGCCATTTCATGTACCTAGTTTTGCATTTCGGGAGAAGTTTCATGCATCGGGTGTCATTTCGCCTTATTTCGGGGCTGTTTTCCCCTTTATTTTGCTACTGTTTTTTTGCATATTTGCATATCATATTCCATGTCTTTGCCATGTCTCATTAGAGTGGCATTTCGGTGCCTGAGGGGCCGATCCTCGGTTTACGTGCATGCGTGCACGCATTTCGAGTTGCCTTATTTTCACCTGATGGCCTCCTATGTGAGTGTGGCTGAGGCTCTCTCATGTTGGTGTAAGCCCATTATTGCATTATGTATGCCATTTCATCCATAGCATTGTGTATGCTCGGTTGTGTATTACCTCGTATAGCGTGTATGCCATTCCATGACATTGAGTATGCTAGGATTGTATCTTAGTTCCATTTCATGCATGTCATGCATATTGCACCGTGTTCGGGATAGGAGTTACCCCGGGCACGGGAAACGAGGTGCATTTCGTACTTCGAGTGACGGAATGTATCTCAATTCCCCAGTCACTGACACTCCGGATCACCTATGATGGAGTTAGGTCTTGTTGTGTTTTCATATGCATTCATTTCATATTAAATTGTGCAATTCGACTCCTCGGCCATCATGCCTCGATATGTGTGATTGGTGGCACGAGGATCGAGGCATGCATACATTTGTGAAAATACATTGCTATGCCCCTTTCCTGCTCTCTGTTGCAGCAAAATGAAGAATCAGCAACTTTCCGGAGCTTGGTACGCTTTCCAAGAATAATTGCTAAACAGAGGCTAATTGGGGCATCCCAGTGGATTTCCGCGCGAAGCAGCCCAAACATACATCATTCACCAGAAGCAAGGCAGTCCCTGACTTGCATGCCAGTTTTACAGCTTTCTTAGTTAATTTGTTAATTAATTAGGAATTTGTATATTATTTGGACTGTATTATTTGGGACTGTAATTATTCGGGACTGTATATTTATTCGGACCCTCTGCGCGAGGGCACAACTGTAATAAGTGTGCGTGTGTGTGTTGTATGTCTTCCGACCCCATGTCTTTCTCCCTTTTATTTATCCTCTTATGATGGTTAGATTAGGGCATATTTCAATTAGCATACAGTATGATAGCATGTTTGCATTCATTCATCTGTTTTGCATGCAACAGGCTCGGCGCATCATACTAACTGCATTTATATTTTAAATTTCAAGTTGAATACATGTTAGTTGTCGCATTCCATATGCCATGTTTAGGATAGCCGAGCCTGCTATAGTTTGCATTTTTGCATATGTTACATTAGGCATTTCTGTATACTTAGGATCATGCATGATTTCTAATATAGTCTCTATTTTTTGGCTTGGAGTACTCGGTGAGTTTTTATGCTTCAGCATCCTTGCATACGTGTGAGTGACTGCCATGATAGAATGCTTGCCATGAGGCTAAATGCTTATGTGATATAACTGCCTGATTGCCTGTGGGGCAGTTCTAGCACAATTGCTTCAAACCCAGCAGATACCCCCCAAGCACTTTGGACACGAGGTCGCCGACTCAATCGATCTGAGGATCTATTTGACGGACAGCCAGTGTTCCATTCTCTACCCCCTGTTATCAGAAGAAAGCAGAGAAAGCGCAGTGTATCTGAACAGAGATCACCAGGACAGTGGTTCCCCCCATTAGCGGACAGTCGGATTGAGATCCCCATAGTTGCTATAAAGATAGATCTGCCAGTAGTTCAGATAGATCAAAACAGTATGGCGGCACCAACAGGAGTTGATGAGATGATACGCCAAATGCAAGAGACCATGCGGGCCATGCAATAGGATACCATTCGTCGAGATGAGTTCGCCAAGCAACAGGCCGAGATCATGGCCCAGCAGGCTGAGCTAATTACCAGACTGCAATAGCAGAATGCGGCATCTGCTTCGCATCAAGTCCCTCCTCCGGCAGGGGCTCCATTACCCGAGCAGACACCCATTGTTCAGAACGCTCCGCCAAACACCCAGAATACCCTGCCGAATATCCAGAACCTGCAAGAGGACATGAACCT
This sequence comes from Camellia sinensis, assembly GCF_004153795.1. Taxonomy (NCBI): domain Eukaryota; kingdom Viridiplantae; phylum Streptophyta; class Magnoliopsida; order Ericales; family Theaceae; genus Camellia; species Camellia sinensis. The sequence continues at coordinate 3,521,269 of NW_021024888.1, forward strand.
CCCAACGGGGCCAGCTCCGCCCCCGCTTCCGCCGCAACTGTCCAAGACCCATACACTTAATCACCCGGACTCTCTCTTTGAGTTCGAGATTGACCACACAGCTCTGAAATTAAGCAAGCTTGAGAAGCTCTTCAAGAAATCGCAAGGGGTAAAAGCTATTCCGGACATCGAGGATGGATATACCGATGTAGCGGTGACATTGGCCGACAGGTTCAAAATGCCGCAAATTGACCGCTTTGACGAGTCCGGGGACCCCATGGTCCATCTTCGACTATTCTCAGACATCCTGAGGCCAATGGGCCTAACTAGACCTCAGAAGCTCTCACTATTTGGCCGGACTCTGTCAAGTGTTGCCGCCACCTGGTATGCAAAATTAGAAGATAATGTCAAACGGAACTGGGATGAAATGGCTGAGGCCTTTGTCGCACAGTATTCATACAACACTCAGATCGAGATTACGACTCGTGATCTCGACACGACAAGGCAGGAGCCCAAGGAAACCTTTTCTGATTTTGTAACCCGGTGGAGGGCAAAGGCGTCGATGATGACCTTGAGGCCCACCGATAAAGATCAAATCCGGATGATTGTGCGCAATCTCCAACCAAAGCTGATGCAGAGAATGATTGTAATCCCCTTTCCCACCTTCTCAGATTTACACGAGATGGGGGTGCAAATTGAGGATGCTATGAAACAAGGTCTGATTGATCAAGACCGGGAGCAACCCCGGAGAACATTCAACCAAAACAACAATGCGGGCCCGAGTGGCACTGTGACTGCAAGAGCTTCAGAGGTGAGCGTGGTCACCACCATTCCCCCTCCCCTTCCAAGGCCCATGGCGGCCACACCTTTCTCTGGCGCGTCCGGAAGCAACACACAACCCACCAGATTCCAACCTCGAGGCCAAAGAACCTTCACACCCTTATACATGCCCCTGACCAAAGCTCTGGGGGTATTGATCTGGAAAAAGCATTTGAAACCCCTGGAGCCAAAGCCACTACCAAATCCACTCCCTCCCTCTCATGACCCAGCAAAATACTGCGCGTATCACCAACAACACGGTCACAACACCGACCGTTGTTACAGATTGCGTCACGAGATCCAGGATCTTATTGACAAGCAGGTGATCGCGCCTCCTGACAAACCCAATGTCACAACCAATCCTCTTCCACCACATAACCAAGCCCCCCTCCCAATAGAATCAATTTCATCCAAACTGGGGTCGCATCTTACGATCCTAGTATCTATATTACCCCATCCCACCTACCCAAGCCGGAGGTGTCCCTCCTGCACTGACTTCTTGTGCATGGTGGACATCTCCACAACCCAACCAGAGCCAACGGTGGTGACCACCGAAGATGGGACAGGGCAGACTTCAGGAGAGAATGGGATTGTTGAATCTGGGAACGAACAGAGTCTTGCTGGGGGAGGCTATAATCCGAGCAAGTACATCTTATCAACAAGCCAGATTGGGCTGGGTATAGAATTGCCAGAGACGGGAGAACTGTGTGTAATCCAGGGAGATGGATTCAGACAAGAGGCAGATGATCTGACAGCTATAGAGGAGGACTTTGCCAACCTGCAATTTTTTGACGACCAAGAACTGGGGGATGCATCAATCAACTGGTTTGACTATGAAGAATCGGCAGAGGCCACTGGATGGCTCGAGGATCAACCAGATGTAGTGGGGGAACCCCAACCAGAACAGGGCCCGGCAGGGGCAAGAGTATCAGCTGTGGCCGGAAGGGCCGGAAGTCAGGTTATACCGCCGGAGAGCGCCGGTGCTAAGAATTCCGCTCGAGACTTGGGCATTATGGATACAGGAATTGTTGAACAACCAGCTGTACTGACGCAGCTGGAACAAGAAAAGTTTGAGGATGTCGAGAGAATTAGGAAAGCTAAGGGCCCTGAGGGGACTGAGAGTGCTGTGTGCACGAAGATAGAGAATGTTGCGAGCATGTGGACGGAGAGCACTGCGAGTGCGAGTGGACCGGAGCCAGACAGGTGTCTGTTGGCTGCCAGCGGAATATGGTGGGAAGACGACGACTTATGTCTTGCCCACACAGATGAAGACTGGGGAAGTGGCCAACCGGATGACACTTGGTATCTTGATGAGGTGGATCACATGACGAGAAGTGGGCGGTACTTCAAGTCCCCACACCTAGACCAACCCGAGGCATCCGGGAAAGACAAAGAAGCCGAAAGGCAAAAAGAGAAACAAATTGAGGAGGAAGCTGTGCTGAGACAGCTAAAGAAGATACAAGCATCTCCATCTGGGGACTGCTTATGGCTTCGCGGGTACACAAACAAGCTGTTTTAACTGCTATGGACAAGTCCAAACTCTCCATTGACATTACACCAGAGCAGCTGGTTGGGCTGGTCTTCCCGGGAGGAGGTTCCCCGGCATTGACCTTTTCAGACAAGGAACTACCGCCTGAGGGCATAAATCACAACAAACCCCTCTACATTTCCGTGGAATGTAGAGACAAGTGGATACCGGTGGTACTTGTCGATACCGGGTCCGCTATTAATGTCTGCCCAGCCAGAACAGCATATGCAATTGGGTTGAAACCCGTGGACTTTGTGCCAACTATGCAGGTCATCAGAGCCTACGACAACACTAGCAGGGAAGTGATGGGGACTGTTAGGATCCAGACCCAGGTTGGTCTAGGACAACACAACATCGAATTTCATGTCTTGGATGTTCCCGCAACCTTTGACCTACTCTTGGGGCGACCGTGGTTGCACCAGGTCAAGGCAGTCTCTTCCACTTTGCATCAAATGCTGAAGTACCCTCACGGGAAAGGGGTAGCAATTGTTTTTGGGAATTCATCAATCCATCCACCACCGGAAGTGTCTAAGCCAGTATTAGAAATCGAGCACGGCACTGAGGATGTGTTCTTATCCGGGTTCACTTTGGCTGAGGCTCGAGTGGTACAGAACATTATGGCTGTGAATGAGGGGATGTAAGTCAGTGCTCAATCCGTCTACCTCATGAACAAGCTACAACACATCCCCGGAATGGGACTGGGAAGGAGCGGCCGGAAGGGCGTCTCAGCATTGGCCGAAGTGCCACACAACCCTCACACATTTGGACTGGGTTATCTGCCTACCAAAGAAGACTAGGTGAGGAAAGGAAAAGAAATAGTCGAAAGGGCCAAAGCTAAGCAGACTGGAAAGCACTACGAGCTTGTGCACATAGGCCCATCTGGGGTACCCTGAACGGACGCTTCGTCCGGGAGAGGGAAGATTTTCCATTTTGCGGCTTCCCAGAACCATGGCTGAACGCGGAGAGGAAGCGCGTGCCTGGTTTCGAGATCTTCTTTGACCTGCAACTACCCGGGGATGACGTTGCCGAAGAGCAGACAGACCCATCAGCTGAGGTTGAACAAAGCAAGAAAGTGCAGTCTAAGGATGTTGAACCTGAAATGGGGGTAGCACTGGCAAGTCTGCTCTCAGATCCTTCGATCGACCAAATGTGCTTGGGGGATAACTCCTCCGTTTCCATGATTGGGGACGAAACGGCTGCGGGCCTTCCAGCGACTATTTTGGATGCATCTATCGCACACTCTCTCACTTGGCAATACGAAAAGGGATTCTTATCCAGCAGCACCGGGTCAGGTAGTGAGCCGGAATCTGATTCCACCGAGTCCTGTGAGTCGGAATTAGATTCCAGCTCGACTGAGTCTGAGTCTGGTAATCCTGGGGGTGAAACCCGGATACCACAGTTATGTCCAGGTCGTCTTTCTTTTTTTCATTTAAGTCTAATGTAACCGAGATTTTGGACGATTTGGATGAGCTTAATGAGAATCAAATGACTGTGGTTTCTGAGTACTTCTCTGTGCCCTTAATTTATTGCTTAAATTCAGACTTTCAAAACTTTGATAAAAACGACGAGGACGAAATTCCTCCGGTTTTGCAACGCTTAATCGAGCAGGAGCAGGAGAGGTTTGTTAAACCCTTAACTGATGAAATCATTACCGTGAACATTGGTATTGAGGAGGACCCGCGGCTGGTCCAGATTGAGTCCACGCTGTCTTCGGAGGAACGCGAGCGCTTAGTCGCTTTACTAAAAGATTTCAAATATGTTTTCGCGTGGTCCTACGAAGACATGCCTGGGATCGATCCTGAGATTGTACAGCATCGGATCCCCCTTGACCCCGAGGCTCGACCTGTCAAGCAAAAACTCAGAAGGATCCGCTCTGATTGGGCTCTCAAGATTAAGGAAGAGGTCACCAAGCAGATCGACGCAGGCTTCCTGCAGGTATCCGAATACCCGACTTGGTTGGCCAACATCGTTCCAGTGCTGAAGAAGGATGGCAGGATCCGGGTATGCGTGGATTTCAGGGATTTGAACAGAGCAAGTCCGAAGGACGACTTTCCCTTACCGCATATCAATGAGTTGGTGGATTTTACGGCAGGGCATGTTTTACTTTCATTCATGGATGGCTTCTCAGGGTACAATCAGATAGTGATGGCACCAGAAGACAGAGAAAAGACTGCATTCACCACCCCGTGGGGAACGTACTGCTACAGGGTAATGCCGTTTGGGTTGAAGAACGCCGGAGCTACTTATCAACGGGCCGCGACCACTATATTGCACGACATGATCCACAAAGAGGTTGAGGTGTACGTGGATGACATGATTGTCAAGCCCAAGGAAAGAGAGGGCCACTACACCGCCTTGCAAAAGTTTTTTCAAAGGATCAGAGAATTTCGGTTACGGCTAAATCCTCAGAAATGTACTTTCGGTGTCACAGCGGAGAAAATGCTGGGGTTTCTAATTACGCAAAGAGGCATCGAGGTCGACCCTTCAAAGATTAGGGCCATCTTAGAAATGCCACCACCAAGGACTGAAAAGGAGGTGCGAGGCTTTCTGGGTAAAGTGCAATTCATAAGACGGTTTATCTCAAAATTAACCTTGACTTCTGAACCACTTTTTGGTCTCCTGAAGAAAGGAAAGAAATTATAATGGGACGGCCGATGCTAAGCTGCTTTCGAACAGATTAAAGAATATTTGCAGAACCCGCCCGTGTTGTCGCCGCCAGAACTAGGGAAACCGTTGATATTGTACCTCTCAGTGACTGAGACCACAATGGGCTGCATGCTCGCACAAGAATCGGAGGATAAAGTGGAGAGGGCCATCTACTATCTGAGCAAGAAGATGTT
>NW_021024888.1:3542728-3590098 GCF_004153795.1 Camellia sinensis
CAGTAATATAATACTATATTCTAAGGTATAGAACAACAAGCAAACTTAAGTAAAAAATAATATTTAAAATCTTATAAAACATGATTTAATAGCGGTGCGGGTCGGTGTGGTTTGGAAAAAAAATAGAAACCGGCGGATTTATAAAAGTGTCATTAGAATTTGTCATTTTTCTTATCAAAAATCAGCGGTTCGATTGGCAAATAATGGCGGATTTGCCTTGGCGGTTCGGGCGGATTGGCGGTTTATAAAAAATATAATTCAAATTACAAAACTTAAATCAAAGAGTAAAAAAAAGACGAGAGATACCGTGATGTTAAGCATCTTGCGAAGTTTTCTTCTGATACAGCAAGTGTAGCAACAACATGATAATATCAACGACTATGCCATCAGTTCATTACAAGCATCTGTGGAAGGTACAATGATCAAATACAATACACAAAATTTCCCTTGAACAGTAATATAATACTATATTCTAAGGTATAGAACAACAAGCAAACTTAAGTAAAAAAGAATTTTTAGAATCTTATAAAATATGATTTAATAGCAGTGCGGGTCAGTGCGGTTTGGAAGAAAAATAGAAACTGACGGATTGATAAAAGTGTCACTAGAATTTGCCATTTTTCTTATCAAAAACCGGCGATTCGATTGGCAAATAATAATGAATTTGCCTTAGTGGTACGGTTCGGTGCGGTTTCGGCGGTATTATGCACACCCCTAGGTGGAGTCATGCTTATAAGACAAGGATTACATATGCAGTTTTTTTCTTTCTTTTTCTCTCTCTCTCTCTCTGTCTCTGTCTCTCTCTCTCTCTCTCTCTCTATCTGTTTCTTGGTTTCTGTCTAAATTTCTTACCCATGCTCTCTCCTTCTACTCATAATTTTTATTTCTCTCTCTTAATTTCCAAATTTTGGCCTCCTCATCGCCACATTTATCTTCTCTGGTAATTGCAACGTTGATACTGAATCTTAAACAACCTTCATTTTCTTCAAAAATCTTCTTCAAATCCCTAATTTTCAAACTAATACTCCCTGAATAACCAACAAATCGATTCAAAGCTCTTGTGTCAACGATTTAGGTGTAGGGTTTCTAAGAGGAGAAATGAAGCGAGGATGATCTTGGTGGCATACCTTGAGATGCTCAAATGCTTATCAATATCGTCTTGCTTCGCCGGGTAAAGTTTCTATCTTTGATCATTGATCTAATAGTGTTCTTCAAACTCGGGCGACTTCTTCAAAGCCAGCAAACACCCCTTGCAACTTCATCCTCTCCGCCTGCTGCCCCAGATCCATCATCATCCGTCATTACGTCATGGTGGTGGTGGTGGTCCTTTTGTATCCTAATCTAGGTAGTGATAGGGGCAACATCAATAGTGGTAGCGGTGGATCTCAACCCCTCTATTTTCTTGAGATATGACTACCGTGGATTTTGAGCTACAAACGATTAGAGAGAGAAGAATATGGTAGAAATTGTCAAGATTGAGAGAGGGGATTTTTCTTGGTGAAGAAATATATATATATAGAGAGAGAGAGAGAGAGCGCCTTAGGCCCCGTTTGGGGACTTACTTTTTTAGCCAATTAGTCAAAAAGTTACTAAATTAGTCAAAAAGCCAACAACTCATACCAAAAAGTCAAAGATTCTCTTTTCTCTCTACTTTTTGCACATCTTTTCGTAATTAGCCAAAAAGTCATCCCAAACATACAAGTTTACCTACCTTTTTAGCCAAATTGTCAAAAAGTTACTAAATTAGCCTGTTCCCAAACGAGGCCTTAGTACCTATTTCCTCCGCTCACCGACTCATTTCCACGCCTCCAGTGAACCACTCATCTGAAAAGTTATAGCCTTGGTTAATTCATCGTTTCCCTCCAAAGGGCTATTGATTTCAAACCCAGAACTCCACACTCTTGGCCAAATTTCAATTCTCAGCTTGAGTACCCGAGTCGACAACTTCGAATTGTAGAAGTGTTCAGCAAACAACGACCACAAGATCAACGGTAAACCGATGGTGAGGCTTTTGGTAAGAGAATTGCAACCGCAATGGTTAAGGAATCCTTCGACAGCTTAGTGATCCAAGATTTCCAACGGTATAGCATACCACTTCTTTATTATCACACCTATGTTATCTCTCCCCATTCTTTCTTCCTATCTTTCTAGCAAATGTTTAAAAATTCAACAGATAAGGAAATTTTTCTTACTAAATTTCAGCAGATAAGTAAAACTAAAATTGATGAATTTCAACAGATAGTTTTTTGAACAGATAATTTCAACATATAGATTTTTGAACAATTTGAATAGATAGGTTAAAAAAAATTCAACATAAAAGGATAAGATTAAAAACAAAATGTCATCCAAAATAACAAAAGGTACTTCTCACTATAATATTTCACAAAGCGTGTATTTCTCACTACAAAAAAAAATATCCAATGGTCCCAATGCCTCAAGCAATCCTTAGATTGGATTTATGGCCAATTTTCTCATCAAATTATTATATTTTAAATTGATAGAATTAAAAATATAGAATTTATTTTGTTATATGATTCAAAACTTAAGAAATTTTATTATATATAATTTTTCCTTTTATTTATTTATTTATTTTTTATCCTGAACCTATAATCACCCTACGCCTAACACCGTTACCACTATGGTAGGGTAGCCATTCTGTACAATTTCTCTAGTTTTAAAAAAACAAAATGTTATTTTTTATAGGATGAGCTCATTTTCATACTTTCATCTCTACATATTTATTTATATTTTTCTTGTGGGTTTCAATTTTAACCCATATCAATAATCTGAACTGTATACTCCCATAAGTCCCGCAATAAAGGTCATTCATAGAAAAATCAATTTCATCGAATATCTATAAATATAGGAATAAATCACATTTTATTTAAAATAGCGGAAAATAGAATTATAAACTTAAATTATTCATTTTATAAAATAAAATATGATTTTTTTTTTCAATATTTATAGTTGTCCAATAAAACTAAATTTTTATATGAATAATCTTTACTGCAATGCCTACGATCTAAATGATTTTGATCATCGAGGTGCATCCATATTGGAACTCACAAAAGAAGTATGAAAGAGCATAGAGAGATGAAAGTGCAGATGGCAACTTATCTTTTTGAGCATTTGTATCCTAATTTAATGTTAAATTTATGAGTAATGTTAGAGATTTTAAAAAATTTATTAAAATTTTTATCAAATGTGTCGCATTCTTATATTAGTCATATTTAATTTTTCACGTATCAATATCTCCAAAATGTCATCTCCTCATTTTTTCCATCCCTATTATTCACACTGCCATGACTGCACATTCCCTGCTAAAAACCACTTTCGACTGCTAGAGATCGCCTCTAGCCGCCGAAACCGGAGACCACCTCCAGGTACTGCCAACCACTTCCGTCCATCGTCTCCAACCACCGACAAGTTGGCAGCCACCTCTGACAATACTTTTTATATTATTTTTTGACGATTTTCCAAGAAAAATTAACATCCATCTCCACCAATGAAAATGAAAACAAACAAATACATATGAGTTTAACTTAATTTTGACAGAATTAATTGAAAAATTAAATTTCTAATTGCTCTCTTAAACAACGATAAAATTATATAAATTTTTAATTAAAATAAATTTTTAACATCATTAAAACCTATTAATTGACTTGATAAATTATTAATAAAATCTATCATTTGTTATGAAATTAGAAATTTCAAGGGATATGATGTAATTTCTAAAAGCAAATTGTGTTTTAAACAAATCTCAGATTGTGAATTTATAATTTACCCTAAAAATCAAAATCTACAATTCGAAAATAATAAATTTCATATTTAATCTTGTACACATCAAACCAACTTAGTTTAACACCTGAATTTTTATCAAATAGTTTTTCAACTTAAAAAATTCAACGTTCATCTTTCAGTACTTACTTTTTAATATTCAACATTATCAAATATCATAGGGTTGCTCTATTACTGCAAATTCAATTTGGGTTGTTTGTTCTTTGGTTAAGTAGCTTTTGAATTTGCCTGCTAGTTATAGGATTCCTAGGCTGCTTCTGGGGCTGTGTTTTGTGTGTTTGTTGTTAGTTTTGGTTGAAGAGCTATTGAGAAAGGTGTGACACAAGGAAGTTGATCTGCTGTTGTGTTTTGCTGTTTTGTTGCCTGATGATGTGTGTAGAATGGAGTGTCACGGGGGAGATTGATCTGCCTGCTCCTGTATTGTATTGATGCTGCAGTTGTATTGTTGCTTTGCTTTTTCTTTTTTTCTTTCTTTGGTTTCTCTTGGTTGGTTTCTCACCAATCTTGGGTCAAGTGCCAGCATGTGATTGAGCTTCTTTTGCGATGCCAACCTAATTGGGATTGTTGAGATCAGCTATAATCAGGGACGGACCTAGAATTCGATCATTAGGGGGCCAAAAACAAACATAGGAAGATAAGTGAGGTTAGATTTAAAGCAATAGATTTTCATGCAATAAATAATTCTGATTTTTCATGTTATTAATTGAAAATGAATAAGCTCTTATTTTTATTAAATATTTGATGTAACATTAATATTACGTTATAGCATCACTAATCAATGAAAGTTTTTATATTACAGTAGCGATAAATAATGACTGGGCTAATGAGATACAAAAAATTGTGAACTTAATTTCATTTATAAAGTGAATAATATAATTAAAAATATATGTTAGAGACTTATCATGGTGTGCACTCTTTAAAAGGTGCATATTGTATACACGTTATCACAATATATGTCTGTAGCATAACCATAACAAATTGCAACATCTTTCACCTAAATAGTTTGTCACATTTTGTATTACAAATAATTCGTATCACTACACGTTCATAACGTAATTACAATAATTCATAACTTTCACTTTCACTTTCACTTTCACTTTAGAGATGCACACCAAAAATTAACTATTCGTAACATTTACTACACATAACACTACAAATATTCTAAACTTTCATAAAAAAAGAAATCATATATTTCTTATAATAATATTTTTTTTATATATTATACTATTATTGTATTATAAAGAACTGTTAAAGAAAATAGTTAAAATTATAAGATGGGAGGGAGCCCATAAGAGAAGTTGGTGTGTTGAACTAAATCTATATATAGCAGAGCATTTTGTGCAAAGCAGGGGGCCAGGCCCTGTAAGTCTATATGTAGTTCCGTCCTTGACTATGATGCTTTATGCGCTTCCCTGCTTTATTGATGTAAGTCTTGCATATATATTGCTTTTTTCATCAATAAAGTTTCTTTTTTGCTAATAAAAAAAAAAAAAGTAGCTTTTGATTACTGCATGCTAAAATTTTAGAACAAAGTTTCTTTATTCCCTGTTGGCCAATTTCTTGTTGCACAATTTTTGCTTTTTATCTAGACTAACATAACAGAAAGATCCACTTGGTAAAATGGAAAGAGGTGCAGCTGAGTAAGAATCAAGGGGGTCTTGGAATAAGAGATATTAGAGTGACCAATGAGTGCTTGTTACTTAAGTGGTGGTGGAGATATGCCTTGGAAGATGAGGCTTTGTGGAAAACTGTGATATGTGCCAAATATGGTGTTTCTGGGGGTCAGTGGTTCGATGATCTAGATCACGCTTCTGCTATCTAGAGAGATGTGATTACTATTCCAAATTCAAATCCTAGGTTGTATAACTTCTTTGTAGATAATGTGGAGATTAGGATTGGTGATGGGAATATGGTGAAGTTCTGGGATGATGTTTGGATGGGATCATCAAGCCTTAAATTCCAATTCCCTAGGTTGTACCAACCGAATTTAGATAAAGAGATCACTCTTAAAATGCAGATTTCCCGTGGTGATAGTACAAACAGATGGTGCTTTAATTTTTGAAGGCCTCCATTTGGTTGGGAAGAAGATGAGGTGTTAAGGATGCAAAATCTGTTGGGAGCAGGGCCTTGCATTCATCCGAATCAAAAGGACTCAATATGGTGGAAAGCTGTGCAGCCAGTGTTATTTATAGTTGGAGATGCGTACAACTGGTATAAGCATAGTGTTGTCCCTGTTCTCAGCTCATCAGATCTGGTTTGGCATAACTTTGCCCCTTCTAAGGCCAAATTTATTACTTGGCTTGCTTGGAAAGGTAGGCTTAAAACATCTGCCTTCATTAGTAGTATTGGAGTGTTGTTTGGTTCTGGAATTCTACCCTGTGTGCTGTGCAAAGCTAAGAAGGAATCTTATGATCACCTCATGCTGCCTTGTTCTTTTGTGTGGCTTGTTTGGTCTAATATTATGGATTGGTGGGGAATGCAATGGGCGATACCAGAATCTTTTGAAGAGTTGATGCAATGGTGGCTGGGGTGGAAGGTTAGGAAAAAGAAAAAGCTAGTTTGGCGAGTGGTTTTCATTTCTTGTGTTTGGTCTTTGTGGTCATACAGAAATGATTGCATTTTTAACAATTCTCAACCTGCTGTTGTAGATTTGTACGAATTAATAAAAATTAGGGTGGCCATGTGGTTGAAGTCCTATGATATGGGGTGTTTCTACTCCATTCATGAGATAGTCTCAAATATAAAATGAGTGAGTCAAAACCTATAAGGATAGGTTGCAGATTTTTGCTACTGGGTTGGTTTTTGGCTTGCTGTGTTCTGGATTTGTTGGAGTCCATGTTTTTAGTTTGCCTACGCATATCTGCTTCTTGCTCTGCATATTGTGCAGCTCTGTCTACTGCTATGCCTTTGTGTGTGTGTGCCTGCTTTGTTCACCCGTGCTGGTTAACCTCTATTGTGTTCTGCTTTGTTCACCTCTACTGTGCCTTTGTTTGTGTTGTTTCTGCTCTATCTGCTGTTGTGCCTTGGTGTGTTCTGCAGATTGCTGTAGTTGGATGTTTTGGTCTGCAGATTGCTGTAGATGGGTAGCTCTTATCCTCTGGTGGATTAGGCTGCGCCTGGGAGGGGCTTTGGTACCTTATGGTGAATTAGGCTATGCCTGGGAAGCTCCTACCTATAGTTGGCTGTTTTGGTCTGCAGATTGGGTTAGATGGGCCGCCCCTACCTTATTTTGCTCTGCCTACTGTGCAGCTCTATCTGCTGTTGTGCCTTTGTGTGTGTGTGTCTGCTTTGTTCACCTGGGAGGGGCTTTGGTACTTTGACTTAGGTGAAGATTATGCCAACATCTTTGGGGAGCTCCTATCTGGTGTTGCTTTGCTGTGAAGAGTATGCCGGCATAATGAGCACAACGTAATAACAATGGTTTGAGGTCTGGGCTAAACTGGTGCTCTGAGGTCTTATTCTGCTGGCCAATGGTTTTAGTTTATGTGTGTTGATCTGATCTGGTGCTAGCAAATGGTTAGTTGGCTGGTAAGGATATATAGGAACCTATGTTCCTTGTCTGCTACTGGTTGTTGTGGTGCTCATGCTGTATTTTGCTAGCTCTGTGAGGATGTTTTGGCTGCTGTAAATCTATCAAGCATAGCTCATATGAGTGGCCTTCTATGCTGCTGTGTGGCCTTCTGATTGAGTTGTTGTTGATCTGCTGGTGGACTAGCAAGGGAGAATGATGAATGTTGCTGTGGGGTGCAGGGGTAGGGGTGTAAGAAGTTTTGCCTTGTCTTTCTATATGTTTGTTAGTTTGTTAGTTTGTGGTTGGTTACTCACCAACTCTTGATGGTGTACTAGCATATGATTAGGTGGCCTTATCGGTGCCAACCTAGTTGGGATTGATTTAGTTCGCCATGATGCTTTTGCACTCATCCTTCTCTTTTCTTTTATTGATGCAATAGTCTTCTAATTCATCAATAAAGTTCATTTTTCTTTGCTGATAAAAAAAAAAAAACATAACAGAAAGATATATTGAACAATGTTGATATTTAACATAACTAGACTATACAATTTTTATACTAAATATTATCATTTTTATAAGGTTATTTTGTTTTTAATCAAAACACTCACCACCTTCGTTATATTTCCACAAGCTTTGGTGGTTAAGGTATGCCTGAAGTTTGGATGTATAGTCTCTTTAAAGTTTTAAATTCAAAACTTCATAGGTGTAAATAATTTCTTAAAACCATTGTATATGAGGTTTTGTCCCTATTTTAATTGGGTCTTCTGCTAATGAATGATGGGATTATTCCTCCAAATTAATAGTCAAATGGACAAAGTACCGAGTTATCGAAAAGTAAAAAATTTGCATAAAATATTAAAAAAATTCAGTAAAAACAAAAAAACACGGAAAATAAGAGTGTAGAATTTTTTAAAAACTGTTTTTAAAAAATGGGAACCAAGCAAAGTGTTAATCTAGGAAATAAGTTAACTAAAATTAGTTTGAGAGAGAGAGAGAGAGAGAGAGAGAGAGAGAGGCAATTTAGGAATTTTGGAATCAATTTGTTTCTCCAGGTCCGGCTCAAGATAATTTAAGACTTAAAGAGACAATTCTAAATGAGATTTTTTATATTTTTCAATTATTTTTTTAAAGAATATTATTTAAATTTTATTTTTCGCATTTTTTAGGTAAAAATATTAAATTCAATTTTTTTATATTTTAAATTTTATTTTCCTTATTTTTTAGGTAAAAAATTACTAAATAAATATTTAAATTTATTTATTTTTTTTACTTTGGGGTCTAATTGATTTTTGAAACATAGTTTGGGAGTAAAAATAAAGTTTTAAATGAAATTTGGTACCACATCAACAAAATGCAGACTTCCACACAAATAGCAAACTGGCATATGGCATTAATAGTACTTTCATTAGTTTAACCCATATCCTTTCAATTATATCAATTTTACATCTAAACTATTCGATTTTAGATCAATTTCATCCCCCAGTCAACTATTGTCTATAATTACACGAAACTTATTGACGTGACACCAAATTGCATTTAAACTTTATTTTACCTCCCAAACAATCGCTCAAAAATCAATTAAACCCCTAAATATAGAAAAAAAAAATATTAAATATTTCATAATAACATTTTGTCTAAAAAATTGAAAAAATAAATTTTAAACAAAATATATTTGAGTATTTGTGTTGTTGAGTATTCTATAGAGAGTTGTCGATTTTTGCATCCAAGTGCCATTCAATCGATGATACGGCCGCATAGGTACTAACATTAGTTTTGCAGACAGAGATCTCGACATATTCATTTTTATCGCTCAATATAGTTTATCAAATGTTGGAAGAATATATTTTTCTCGAAATAAGTGTGGTTTAAATTTTTGCCCACACAATTTTAAAACTATTCATTGTGTTTGGTTTGAGTTTTCTATATTAAGTTTTTTGAAAATTGATTTTTTTAATTTTCGCGTTTTTTTGTTTTTAGTGAATATTTTTAAAATTTTAAACATTTTTTTTTTTTTAAAAGATTTTTTTTACAATTTTTTTACTTTTTAGGTGTATTTATGTTAAGTGTGTCTAAAAAGTAAAAAAATTGCATAAAATATTAAAAAAATTCAGTAAAAACAAAAAAACACGGAAAATAAGAGTGTAGAATTTTTTAAAAACTGTTTTTAAAAAATGGGAACCAAGCACTAAATTCTTGTATTTTTTTTTTTTTGTATTTTTGGTATTTAGTGAATTTTTAAAAGATTTTTTTTACAATTTTTTTACTTTTTAGGTGTATTTATGTTAAGTGTGTCTAAAAAGTAAAAAATTTGCATAAAATATTAAAAAAATTCAGTAAAAACAAAAAAAAACACGGAAAATAAGAGTGTAAAATTTTTTGAAAACTGTTTTTAAAAAATGGGAACCAAACAAAGTGTTAATCAAGGAAATAAGTTAACTACAATTAGTTTGCGAGAAAGAGAGAGAGAGAGAGAGAGAGGCAATTTAGGAATTTTGGAATCAATTTGTTTCTCCAGGTCCGGCTCAAGATAATTTAAGACTTAAAGAGACAATTCTAAATGAGATTTTTTATATTTTTCAATTATTTTTTTAAAGAATATTATTTAAATTTTATTTTTCGCATTTTTTAGGTAAAAATATTAAATTCAATTTTTTTATATTTTAAATTTTATTTTCCTTATTTTTTAGATCAAAAATTACTAAATAAATATTTAAATTTATTTATTTTTTTTACTTTGGGGTCTAATTGATTTTTGAAACATAGTTTGGGAGTAAAAATAAAGTTTTAAATGAAATTTGGTACCACATCAACAAAATGCAGACTTCCACACAAATAGCAAACTGGCATTTGGCATTAATAGTACTTTCATTAGTTTAACCCATATCCTTTCAATTATATCAATTTTACATCTAAACTATTCGATTTTAGATCAATTTCATCCCCCAGTCAACTATTGTCTATAATTACACGAAACTTATTGACGTGACACCAAATTGCATTTAAACTTTATTTTACCTCCCAAACAATCGCTCAAAAATCAATTAAACCCCTAAATATAGAAAAAAAAAATATTAAATATTTCATAATAACATTTTGTCTAAAAAATTGAAAAAATAAATTTTAAACAAAATATATTTGAGTATTTGTGTTGTTGAGTATTCTATAGAGAGTTGTCAATTTTTGCATCCAAGTGCCATTCAATCGATGATACGGCCGCATAGGTACTAACATTAGTTTTGCAGACAGAGATCTCGACATATTCATTTTTATCGCTCAATATAGCTTATCAAATGTTGGAAGAATATATTTTTCTTGAAATAAGTGTGGTTTAAATTTTTGCCCACACAATTTTAAAACTATTTACTGTGTTTGGTTTGAGTTTTCTGAATTAAGTTTTTTGAAAACTGAGTAATTAATCTTGGCATTCTTAGAGATGTTCATATTGGGTCTAAAGATGTCCTTTTGTCTCATCTACAATTTGCAGATGATTCAATTCTCTTTTCTGAGGCTGATTGGGATCAAATGGTACTTATCAAAAGAATTCTTAGATGCTTTGAAGTTCTATCTGATCTTAGAATTAATTATCACAAAAGTGTGGTGTGTGGTGTTGGTGTGTTTGATGCTTCATTGCTCTCCTTTGCACATCTTCTTAACTGTAAAGTTCACAGCCTTCCTTTGAAATTTCTAGGACTGCCTCTAGGTGCCAATCCTGGTAAAAAATCTACCTAGAAGCCTATGCTTGACAAGATCAGATCTAAACTTTCAGGGTGGAAGAGGAAACTGTTATCTTTTGCAGGTAGATTAACTCTAATCAAGTCTACCCTATCTAGTTTACCACTTTGCTTTCTTTCTTTATTTAAGATGCTAGAAGGTGTGGCGAGAGAACTTGAAAAGATTGAGGCAGCTTTTTTATGGGGCAGTAATGATCTTAAAAGGAAAGTTCACTTAGTGAAATGGAGGGAGGTAACTAAAAGCTTTGAACAAGGGGGCCTGGGTATCAGAAGAATCAGAGATGTTAATGCTTGTCTATTGCTCAAATGGTGGTGGAAATTTGGAACTCAAGTCAACTCTCTTTGAAGGAGAGCTATATGCAGCAAATACAATATTGATGAGGCTAGTTGGCATCCACCTTTAAAGTTCTCTTACAAATATTCTAGAGTTTGGAAAGACATTTTATCTATTGGGAATCATAGCACAAATATTTACAATTTCTATATAGATAACTGCCAAATCCAAGTGGGGGATAGAAACAAAATTAAATTTTGGCATGACAGTTGGTGTGGCAGCTCTAGTCTTAAGTCTACCTTTCCCCTTCTCTTTAATCTTTCAATAGATAAAGAAGGCTCTCTACAACAATTCGTGGCAAGAAAAACCAGCCTAAACAATTGGAATTTTCCTCTTAGGAGAGTGCTTTTCACTTGGGAATTGGATGAAGAAGCTAACTTACTTGGACTACTTTCATCAGCTCCCTCTCTGTCACTTGGCAGGGCTGATCATCTTATCTGGGCTACTACATCTGTAAGTCCTGGTGTATTTTCTGTGTCCTTTCTCTACTCTGCTACTAGCTCTATTCTAGGGCCTCACTTTAAAATATGTAAGCATATTTGGAATGGGGTTGTCCCCCCTAAGGTTTCATTCTTTAGTTGGCTGGCCTGGAAAAACAGAATCAAGACAGCAGTATTTATGCACAGAATTGGAATTTTAGATGTTTCTGCTTCCTTCATCTGCCCATTCTGTTGTTCTGAACCTGAATCTGTTGTCCACATCTTGCTTCATTGCCCATTTTCTTGGTTGATTTGGTCATCTATAATTAATGAGTGGGGGTTCTCTTGGTGCATACAATGTTCAATGGATGATCTCCTCCAATGGTGGATGGCTGTTAATTTCAAGAATATTGATAGGTTAATTTGGAGAGCCATCCCCCTTAATGTTCTTTGGTCGCTTTGGAAACTTAGGAACGAATGTGTTTCTACAGAGGCTCAACCTAACTTCCCTGGTTTGAGTGAAAATATCAAAATCAGAGCAGCACTTTGGCTGAAAGCATCAATTAAGGACCTTCCCTATTCAGTTGATGATTTAACTTTCAATTGGCGTGAAATCAGAGGATGTTCTTAACTGTTCTGAGCTGGTTTGTATTGGTCTGTGCTAGTATGTTCTGGGCTCTGGTCTGTTGTCTGATCTCTGGGTTTGTATTGATGTTCTGATGTGTTCAGCTGGTAGGCAGAGGAGTTTGTTATATTATTAGTTTTCTGTGCTTGTAATTGATTCAGCTGGTGGATGAAGGAGATGGGGGTAGTATGTAGTTTGTAGTCTGTTGGAGCTTTGGATTTATGTGTTCAGTTGTTTTGTTTCTAGGGTTTTGTGCATGGAAGAGTAGCTGTTTAGCTTCTAGTGTTGAGCTCTGTTGTATCTGCTCTGCTGTTCTGGATGACACTCAGATGAAGCTGGTATGGTTGTGTTGAGACTGTGGGTGCAATTGGTGCTTTGATGTCTGTTGTGCTGGTCTCAGTTATGCTTAGGCTGTTGATAGGCTGTTTGTAGTATTGTTGCTAGTGTCACTTTGGGGTGTTGTGTGTATGAATCTATTGGTCTGCTGGTATGCTAAGGTGAGCTTGCTGTTAGGCTGCAAATCAAGTCATGTGTGTGATCCGATCCAATCTGCGGGGGTTCTGGGACTGGGATACTAGCATGCTAAGGTGAGCTTGCTGCTAGGCTGTTGGTCTAGATTCCACACAGGTCTTCATACTCTTGGTGAATTTTGCTGCTATGTTGTTTGGAGCATGGGTTGAAGCTGGCTACAAGCCTTGGTCAGATGTTCTTTTCTACTGCTGATCATGTCTTTTGTTTCTTGTTTTGGTGTTTTTGTTTTTGCTCTTTATGTTGGTTTCTCACTAACTTGGAGCTTGGAGCTTGTGCTAGCAGATGATTTCGTGTTCATCTTGGTGCCAACCCGGTTAAAATCTTGATCTGTCACTGTGATGCTTTCTGTACTATCCTCTTTATTGATGTTTCCTTATCATACTTTGTATGTTTTTCATCAATAAAGTTTTTCGTTTTGCTGATAAAAAAAAAAGTTAGATACATATAAAAAAATACAAACAAAATCGGAGAGAGAGAGATTACGAGCAAGTGAATCTATTATGAGCCAAAATATTTGTTGAACCAAAAAAATGCCTCATTTAATCGATTACAGTGATACATGTGTTGTGAGATGTAATTTACACCGTTGTGAGATGGTGATACTATTGTAATTTACACAATGTTGTAATTCAACAACACATACGAGTGATACATTACATGGATATATATATACATATATATATAGAGAGAGTACCGAAAAGCAAAGAGAAGATCAAGATTACAAAGAGAGACATACAGTTGAATCGATTAATGTTTCAATTTACACATTACAGATTAATCGATAAATGATCATTCTTATATGTTAACATAGTTGCCTTGCCTTGTAATTAACAGAGTCCTAATGGTAACCGTTACATCATTCCCATGAGTTGACATAGTTAACGTAAAGTTGACAGGACATTCCTGATAATTAGTAACGAAAAGTAAGCACATTTTCATTAGATTACAGATGACTTTATCGGTTTCACAATTTCACAGTTTGGCCCTTGGCCTGAGAGGTTCTCATATTCACAATAGCCTTTGGGTTTCATAGATTCACAACTTATCACATCGGCCTTCGGCCCTTTGGATTCACAAGTTCACAAGTTTGGCCCTTGGCCTCATAGCTTCATAAGTCACAAGTCGACCCTTGGCCACATAGGTTTGATCTTCACAAATGGCCCTTGGTCACATAACTTCATATTTCACAAATGGCCTTTAGCCACATAGATTCATAATTCACAAATGGCCCTTGGCCACATAACTTCATATTTCACAAATATTCATAATTTCACAAATCTTTTGATGTTCCCATAATTTCACAATGTTTCTCACATAGCATACATAACTTCACAACTTCTTTGATGTTTCCATGAGTTCACAATGTTTCTCACATAGCATACATAGCATACATGTCAATATAATTCTTACGACGAAGATCATAACGTCAATAATAATAATTATTAACGGTTAAAGGTACATCAAAGTACTACTACTCACAGCGTTCAGGTGCTAGGTCCGCCCCTGTAGCTGACCCTACACAATTCACGTAATTCAAACATCATTTATCATAGTACATCACCATTCAAGTCAGCATTATTCAACACAACATAATTTCAACAAAAGTCAACATTTAGTTCATCAACACCATTTGTAACTTAACATAATTCGAAATAAATCTTTGAATCCCATTTCAACATTCCAAAACCAAGTTCATATCATTCATACCATTAATAAATTATTTCCCCAATTTTCCCTTCACATGCTAGCATGAATTCCAATATTCATAACAAAGTTCATTCACAAATTTTAAACATGATTTTCAAACATTTCCAAATTCTAATTAAACTTGAACACATATAATTCAATACCTCAATTTCATTATTCGACTTTCAATTTGGGCCAAATCATTGGGTATCATCATTAATCAACCTAGGGTTTCAAGAAAAATGAGGATTTTTAACAAGAATTCACACTTCTTAAATCACCACTTTTAATTCCAATTTTCCCAATGATTCTACACCTAGGATTTACAATTCATCATTTTAACCCACCAATTTAACTTCCAACATCTCAAACTCTAAATCCCCAAATCTCATAATATGCCCTAGATGATAAAAAAGAAGATTTTTGCATTAATATAATGAAGTTACCATAAATCTATCCATAAATGTAAGTATTGAGGAGATCTAGAACCCCTACCTCGAAGAACAAACAAAGGAGCGAGCTTGGATGAGATTCCACCTCAATTTCGAAATTCAATCGGTTGGAAATGTTGACCCTTTCTTGTTCTCCATCCTTGATACAAGATCCATGGAGGATTTGTTGATTAAAGTGGAGGAAATCAAGGTTTTGGAAGCTAGGGTTTCAGACATGGAAGAGGGGAGAAGAAGAGAGGAAAAGAAATTGCAAGAAATGGTCCAAAAATTCCGGTTTTTAGAGCTGCTGTCCCGCACAGACCGCATGTGCGGCGCTATTCCCCGCACGTGCGGCTCTGCTTCCAGCACAGATGTGAAAACTTTCTTTAAAGTTTTAAATTCAAAACTTCATAGGTGTAAATAATTTCTTAAAACCATTGTATATGAGGTTTTGTCCCTATTTTAATTGGGTCTTCTGCTAATGAATGATGGGATTATTCCTCCAAATTAATAGTCAAATGGACAAAGTACCGAGTTATCGAAAAGTATTTTGATTGTCATTCACTTAACCAGTTAGAAATAAATCAACTTGAGCAAAATTTGATGTTCTAAATGCAACTATGAATATGATACCAAGGTGGTAATTCTTTCCCAGGCACATGGTTTGTGGAGATGCCTACAGAGCAGGGCCGGCCCGTCCATTTTATATTTTTATTAATTTTTAATTTTTAAGAATGGAATATTCGGACCAACTTATGTGTGATAAGACTACCAGTCCTACTGATAGTTCTACTGCAATTATGAAGAGTGAAGGCTCATCATAAGCCATACACTGCCACAGTAGGATAGCTTAGCTTGTAACAAGACATTGTTGTAGTATTAGATATATAGGGCTAGTATGTCAGATATATTGTTAGGTTAGTTATGTGCTGATGTATATATGTATGGATAGTTCTCCTCAATCAATGAAGATATTTTTTTGTTCTTGATAATTCTTCAATGTGCACCTTTATTAATTTGAGGACCCTAAATTTAATAACTTGCCAAATCGCACATTAGATGAGTTATGCAGCCGCCTACCCCGTATTTAAGAAGGCCTTTCCAATTTGTAGCTTTTAGTGATATAAATTGTTCGATTAAATAAAAAATCTTAATAATGAGAAAAGCACAACGCAATTTGTTATTTGCTTATGGTTTAAAAAGAATTGATGAGGTTAATCATAATTACAATAAAAAGAAAAAAGAAAAAAAAAATTAAGATGAGGTCTCTCGTGTGTTTCTTTCTTATATTAAAAGAGAAAATTTTCATTTTGCCTCTTAAATTATCAGTCAAGAATCAATTTAACCCATATCCTTTCAATTACATCAATTTTACATCTAAACTATTCGATTTTGGATCAATTTCATTCCCCAGTCAACTATTGTCTATAATTACAGGAAACTTATTGGCGTGACACCAAATTGCATTTAAACTTTATTTTACCTCCCAAACTATCGCTCAAAAATCAATTAAACCCCTAAATATAGAAAAAAAAATTAAATATTTCATAATAACATTTTGTCTAAAAAATTGAAAAAATAAATTTTAAACAAAATATATTTAAGTATTTGTGTTGTTGAGTATTCTATAGAGAGTTGTCAATTTTTGCAACCAAGTGCCATTCAATCAATGATACGGCCGCATAGGTACTAACATTAGTTTTGCAGACAGAGATCTCGACATATTCATTTTTATCGCTCAATATAGCTTATCAAATGTTGGAAGAATATATTTTTCTCGAAATAAGTGTGGTTTAAATTTTTGCCCACACAATTTTAAAACTATTCACTGTGTTTGGTTTGAGTTTTCTGGATTAAGTTTTTTGAAAATTGAGTTTTTTGATTTTCGTGTTTTTTTGTTTTTAGTGAATATTTTTAAAATTTTAAACATTTTTTTTTTACTTTTTTAGATGCATCTTACTTAGATGTGTCTAAAAAGTAAAAAAATTGTGAAAAAATATTTTAAAAAATTAAGAAATACATAAAAATACAAAAAATGTACTAAATTCTTGTATTTTTTTTTGTATTTTTGGTATTTAGTGAATTTTTAAAAGATTTTTTTTACAATTTTTTTACTTTTTAGGTGTATTTATGTTAAGTGTGTCTAAAAAGTAAAAAATTTGCATAAAATATTAAAAAAATTCAGTAAAAACAAAAAAACACGAAAAATAAGAAAGTAAAATTTTCTGAAAACTGTTTTTAAAAAATGGGTCTTTGCTAATACCAGACAGAGTAGAAACATGATCAGCTCCATTGTAGTTAACGGCGTGTCTTATGAGGATCCTAGCAGGGTTCAATTACAAGTCTACCAACACTTCAAGAAATTGTTCACTGAGGATTGGGTCAAAAGACCCGTCTTGGGAGGGCCATTCAACACCATTGAGGCAGACTATGTTTCTCATCATCTTATTGCAGAATTCAGTGAAGCCGAGGTGTTGGCTGCAATTAAGGATTGTAATACTAACAAAGCCCCAGGCCCCGATGGTTTCAATCTGTTGTGTTATCAGAAATTTTGGAAGATTATGAAGCCTGAGATCATGCAATTCTTTGCAGACTTCCACACAAATAGCAAACTGACTTGTGGGATTAATAGTACTTTCATTAGTTTAATTCCTAAGTTGGAAAATCCCTCCGGCCTATCTGATTACAGACCTATTAGTCTTGTAAGCTCCCTTTACAAAATTTTGGCAAAAGTGTTAACACATAGACGAAAGCCAGCTCTATCCTCAATTATTAGTGAAGCTCAAACTGCTTTCATAGGTGGAAGGAACATCCTTGATGGGGTGTTCATTGCCAATGAAGGGGTGGTCTGATCTTAAAGCTAGATTTTGAAAAAGCTTTCGATTCGGTTAACTGGGAGTTCTTGTTCTCTCTGTTGTCTAGTTTTGGGTTTGGAAACAAATGGATTTCTTGGATGAAGACTTGTGTATCTACAGTCAGGATTTCCATTCTTGTGAATGGAGCTCCAACTAAGGAATTCTCATCACAAAAAGGGCTTAGGCAGGGCGATCCGCTATCACCTTTCTTATTCAATATTGTGGCTGAGGGGTTAAACATTCTTTTGGTCAAAGCAATTAATCTTGGCATTCTTAGAGATGTTCATATTGGGTCTAAAGATGTCCTTTTGTCTCATCTACAATTTGCAGATGATTCAATTCTCTTTTCTGAGGCTGATTGGGATCAAATGGTACTTATCAAAAGAATTCTTAGATGCTTTGAAGTTCTATCTGATCTTAGAATTAATTATCACAAAAGTGTGGTGTGTGGTGTTGGTGTGTTTGATGCTTCATTGCTCTCCTTTGCACATCTTCTTAACTGTAAAGTTCACAGCCTTCCTTCGAAATTTCTAGGACTGCCTCTAGGTGCCAATCCTGGTAAAAAATCTACCTAGAAGCCTGTGCTTGACAAGATCAGATCTAAACTTTCAGGGTGGAAGAGGAAACCGTTATCTTTTGCAGGTAGATTAACTCTAATCAAGTCTACCCTATCTAGTTTACCACTTTTCTTTCTTTCTTTATTTAAGATGCCAGAAGGTGTGGCGAGAGAACTTGAAAAGATTGAGGCAGCTTTTTTATGGGGCAGTAATGATCTTAAAAGGAAAGTTCACTTAGTGAAATGGGGGGAGGTAACTAAAAGCTTTGAACAAGGGGGCCTGGGTATCAGAAGAATCAGAGATGTTAATGCTTGTCTATTGCTCAAATGGTGGTGGAAATTCGGAACTCAAGTCAACTCTCTTTGAAGGAGAGCTATATGCAGCAAATACAATATTGATGAGGCTAGTTGGCATCCACCTTTAAAGTTCTCTTACAAACATTCTAGAGTTTGGAAGGACATTTTATCTATTGGGAATCATAGCACAAATATTTACAATTTCTATATAGATAACTACCAAAATTAAATTTTGGCATGACAGTTGGTGTGGCAGCTCTAGTCTTAAGTCTACCTTTCCCCTTCTCTTTAATCTTTCAATAGATAAAGAAGGCTCTCTACAACAATTCGTGGCAAGAAAAACCAGTCCAAACAATTGGAATTTTCCTCTTAGGAGAGTGCTTTTCACTTGGGAATTAGATGAAGAAGCTAACTTACTTGGACTACTTTCATCAGCTCTCTCTCTCTCACTTGGCAGGGCTGATCATCTTATCTGGGCTACTACATCTGTAAGTCCTGGTGTATTTTCTGTGTCCTCTCTCTACTCTGCTACTAGCTCTATTTTAGGGCCTCACTTTAAAATATGTAAGCATATTTGGAATGGGGCTGTCCCCCCTAAGGTTTCATTCTTTAGTTGGCTGGCTTGGAAAAACAGAATCAAGACAGCAGTATTTATGCACAGAATTGGAATTTTAGATGTTTCTGCTTCCTTCATCTGCCCATTCTGTTGTTCTGAACCTGAATCTGCTGTCCACATCTTGCTTCATTGCCCATTTTCTTGGTTGATTTGGTCGTCTATAATTAATGAGTGGGGGTTCTCTTGGTGCATACAAGGTTCAATGGATGATCACCTCCAATGGTGGATGACTGTTAATTTCAAGAATATTGATAGGTTAATTTGGAGAGCCATCCTCCTTAATGTTCTTTGGTCGCTTTGGAAACTTAGGAATGAATGTGTTTCTACAGAGGCTCAACCTAACTTCCCTGGTTTGAGTGAAAATATCAAAATCAGAGCAGCACTTTGGCTGAAAGCATTAATTAAGGACCTTCCCTATTCAGTTGATGATTTAACTTTCAATTGGCCTGAAATCAGAGGATGTTCTTAACTGTTTTGAGCTGGTTTGTATTGGTCTGTGCTAGTATGTTCTGGGCTCTGGTCTGTTGTCTGATCTCTGGGTTTGTATTGATGTTCTGATGTGTTCAGCTGGTAGGCAGAGGAGTTTGTTATATTATTAGTTTTCTGTGCTTGTAATTGATTCAGCTGGTGAATGAAGGAGATGGGGGTAGTATGTAGTTTGTAGTCTGTTGGAGCTTTGGATTGATGTGTTCAGTTGTTTTGTTTCTAGGGTTTTGTGCATGGAAGAGTAACTGTTTAGCTTCTAGTGTTGAGCTCTGTTGTATCTGCTCTGCTGTTCTGGATGACACTCAGATGAAGCTGGTATGGTTGTGTTGAGACTGTGGGTGCAATTGGTGCTTTGATGTCTGTTGTGCTGGTCCCAGTTATGCGTAGGCTGTTGATAGGCTGTTGTTAGTATTGTTGTTAGTGTCACTTTGGGGTGTTGTGTGTATGAATCTATTGGTCTGCTGGTATCCTAAGGTGAGCTTGCTGTTAGGCTGCAAATCAAGTCATGTGTGTGATCCGATCCAATCTGCGGGGGTTCTAGGACTGGGATACTAGCATGCTAAGGTGAGCTTGCTGCTAGGCTGTTGGTCTAGTCCTGTGTGTGATTGAATCTGTTGGCCTAGAATCTGGCTATAAGTTTCTGGGTTGGGCGGCCTGTTGAGCTTCCTGCTAGGCTGCCAATATGGATAGAATCTGTTAGTTCTGCTTCTGGCTGAATCTGTTAGAATCTGTGTATTGCTGATCTGCTTCTGCTGCTTCTGTCTTGCTGATCTACTACCAAGGCCACAACTGATCTGTTCTGCTTTGCCCCTAAGTGGATTGATCTGTTTTGTTTGTTTGTTTTTTTATTTTTATTTTTTTTATTTTGCTCTACATGTTGGTTACTCACCAACTTCGAGCTCAGAGTTTGTGCTAGCAGATGATTTGGTGTGCATCTAGGTGCCAACCTAGTTGAGATCTGAATGTTTCACTGTGATACTTTTTGCACCCTCCTTTTTATTGTTGTTCGTTTTCATACTCTGTTTGTTTGTTCATCAATAAAGCTTCTTTTTTTGCCGATAAAAAAAAAACATCAACAAAATCAATCTGATTTTTTATGACAGCTGACAATAGATTAAATTTGATCCAAAATTGAATAGTTTATGTGTAAAATTGAAATTAAAAGATTACATATTGAATTGATTTTTTAGTTATTGTTTAGAGGGGAAATGAAATTTTTCTAAATAAAAAGCACGTGTTATGTTCAAATAAAATGATTTTTGGACCCCAAAATTAGGCAAGGCTAACTTATAAGTGTGCTAAAGCATTCATATCAGCTTCAACGAATGTAAATTTCGGTTAAATATAACTAGGAGATTATAAAATTCTTATTCTATCAGTCTCAACAAATTATTTCGAAACTAACTTTTGGTTAACTTGGCTATATCGCTACATGTAGCGATACACTGTTCACATGTTATACAATAATTTTTCATTTATTCTTAAGAGTGACCGGACATCTTGCCGGACGACCGGCTGCTGCATAATTTTTTTTTTTTTATAAAGAATATGAAATTGTATAGACATATCTTATACACTTTGATCTTCAGCCCAACAACCTCTACTTGGCACAATTTATTTATTTATTTATTTTAAGATATGAAATTGCATAGATATAATAACAATATAGGAGTTTTGAATGTCCAGCTCGACACCATGGGCATTTTTTTATTTAGGGAATTTCAAACTGCATATATATAAATTAACAATACAAAATTAATGTTTTATAAAACTAAATTTAGAATAAAGGGTCTGATGAAATATGTATATAAAAAAATGCTAGCTAAACTAACAAAATATAGCTTTTTTGTTATAATTTGACTCAAAATTTATTGAGACTGATACGGATACTTTTAAAAGCCAAATATTTTTCAAAACGATCAATATTTCTTCTCTCTGAAGTTGATTATAAAAAATAATCAATAATTGTATTAAAAATATTATCACTTGTAAAATCTCTTACATATATTTCATTGTCAAAATTTAATTAGTAATTTTGCCTGTTGAAAATTAAGAAAAAATGAATTAAAAAAAAAAAAGAAACTTCTTAAAAGAAATTAAGTAGTGATTATTTAAATCAAAATTAAAATTTCTAAATCCTTCATTCGAGATTTCGGTTGAGACTCGGCGGATAATTGGGTCGCCACTACTATAGAGTGGTCATTGCATAATTTAATATGCAAGTCAAACCATTGTTAATTCGCACGGCATTCAATGAACTCCATACCAACTTCTTGTTAGACCTCCTTGCAGTATCATTCATAGCTATATATATTTTCTTTTGGTTTTCTCCTAACATCATAGAATTACCGTATAATTTTTCTCTCTATCTTTCGTTGTCGATGGATCTTCATCTTAAGATTTGGTTTATAGTGTCGCTAATACCATTAGTTGCAAACTTGCAACATTCAGTTCATGCTACACCAGAGGTGCCTTGTTTATTTATCTTTGGAGATTCATTGGCCGATAATGGCAATAATAATTACCTTTCAACTATAGCAAAAGCCAATTACCAGCCATATGGTATTGATTTCTCTGATGGACCTACTGGAAGATTTTGCAACGGTCGAACTATGTCAGACATCATTGGTCTCTTCTTACTCTATAATTATTATCATTAAGATTTTGGACTTGAATGTATTTTTGTTGGCATTGCTCATAGGAATAACTTTTTATCCATGGCATTTGTTCTAAACATTTCTTACATGTCCAAAATCTACAAAAAAAAACTTTTTCAAACGCCAACAAAACAAGTTTTTCATACAATAATGTTATGATCTTAAGATGGTAGAGTTGGATGTTCATCTAATTTTTGTTGGACATAAGACTACCATCATAAGATTATTCAATCTTTATTTGGACATAATTATGGTGCTCATATAAACTATACTTCACCTTCCAGGTCAACGTTTAGGTTTTGATCATTTTATTCCACCGTTTGCAACCGCTAGAGGCAGAGACATTCTCATGGGTGTAAATTATGCTTCAGGTGGTGGTGGTATTCGCGATGAGACCGGAATGCAATTGGTAGTCATCTTTTTACTTTTGTACACACTATTGTGCGTGAGGGAATCTAACCTCACTATTCAAAAAAGAAAGTTGTGCCTGGTTAAAAAAACAACTCTTTTATGTGCACCGGACAATACTTTGGTGAGAATCCACCTCTATGTAAGAGGGTTATGTCAGATTTTGGGGGTATTTGTTTCAGCTTTTCAGAGCCAACTTATGGCTTTTAGCTTTGAAAAAGTTATTTTAGACTGTTTGGTTAAACTTATTTCAAACAGTTTCTGATTTTAACAGCTTGCTTCTGATTCTAACAGCTTATTTTAACTCAAAAAAGCTGATTCCGAGAAGCTGCTCACCCTTTGCTTCTGATTATCAGCTTCTTGAAGAAGTATGCTCATCCTCTGCTCATGGACATCAGTCCTCCTCTGCTCACTGCACTACTCACTGCACTCAGATTTCATCACCATCTGCTCATGGCCAGCTGTCTTTGTCTGTTAGACCTGCACCATCACAGATCTGTAACTCTAGTGGAATTAGTTGTGGTGGTTAGACTAGTTTGTTATGAGTTAGTTAATTTGTTTAGAGTTAGTTTTAGGTTAGATATTTTGTATGCTTTAGATACTGTATATAAACCAATGTACCCAACAGATTTGAAATAATGAAAAATATAATAAGTTTCCAAGAATCTCATTATGGTATCAGAGCTCTGAAGCTCTCGTGAGCAAGATCCATAGGTCTCTAATGGCTGATTCTTCCCTGCCATCAAATCTTCGTTTACTAATTTCAAATTTCAACTCTCTCATTACAGTGAAGCTCGAATCCAACAATTTCCTCATATGGAAATCTCAAATGACAAATATGCTTAGAGCATCTGGCTTTCTTGATCATGTTAATGGATCTCATCCATGTCCGTCTCCAGATCTTATTGATGAGACTGGAAAACCTGTTTCAAATCCAAGTTATGTGCAATGGCAATTGGTTGATGCACATTTGCTTACTTGTCTAACTGCAACTCTTTCTTCATCCATTTATTCATCTGTTCTTCATCTGACTCAAAGTGATCAGGTATGGCAATTCTTAGAGAAGCAGTTTACTTCAGTTTCCCGCTCTCATATCCATCAACTAAAAACCAAACTTCAAACTCTGCGTAAGAAATCATCTTCAATGGAGGTCTATCTCTCTCAAATTAAAGATCTTGCAGCACAGCTGGCTTTAGCTTCTGCAAAAATTGATGATGAAGATCTGGTTTTCTTCACTTTGAATGGTCTACCAGAGGAATATGAGGCTTTCAAAACTTCTATTCGTACTCGATCTGAGCCTATCCAAATGGAAAATTTGTGTTCATTGTTATGCTCCGAATCCATTCATATTGCACAGAAACTTAAACAGTCTCCTGGCACTGATCTTCATGTTGCCTATTCTGCCTCACAAGGATCATCTTCATCAGGTTATGATTCTTCAAATTCTGTTAATAGAGGTTTTCACTCTGCAAGGGGCAGAGGTTCCTCTCGTGGCTTCAGAGGCAGATATAATATTTCTCGTGGTGGCAGATTCAATAACAGATACAACAATAACAATCATAATAATAACAGATCCAGAGGAGCCTTTTCCTTCAACTCTGGATCTAACTCTGGCTGCCAGATTTGTGGAGGTTGGAATCATACTGCTTTTGATTGCTGGCATCGACTGGATCCTACATTTCAGCCTTTCTCTGGCAGCAGTTCCTCTCAGTCAAAGGCTTATGCTGCTTCAGTTCCTCAGTCATATGCTGCTTCAGTTCCTCAGTCCTCTTCTGATCCTTCCATACCTCCTTGGTATGTTGACTCTGCTGCTACCAATCATCTGACCAATGACTTGACTAATCTGCAACAATTTCAGCCTTATCAAGGTCAGGATCATGTTCAAGTTGGTAATGGCTCTTCCTTACAAATCAGTCATATCGGTAAAGGTATTTTGCCAACTCCGCATTATTCTTTTCCTCTTTCCAATCTTCTTCATGTTCCAGCTATTTCTTCAAACCTTTTATCTGTGCATCAACTCACCAAAGACCTCAACTGCCTTGTTATTTTTGATGCTAATACTTTTGTCATTCAGGACAAATGCACGAACAAGATTCTGCATAGAGGTGTTAACATCAATGGTCTTTACCAGTTCATTCCTTCATCTGAACCATGCTCTTCTCCTCAAGTTTTTCACTCTAGCACTACTGCTCCTCTGTCTGATAGCAGTCCAACAGATAGCACTCCAACAACTCTGTTTCAGTCCAGCAATTCAGCATCTGTGCCTGATTTGCTGTGGCATCAAAGATTAGGCCATCCATCTTCTTTAAAGCTTCAGCATCTGGCTGATGTTTTACCACATAAATTGTCTTTCAATAAGGCCTTGTCTTGCCTTGATTGTAATATGTCTAAATCTCATAGACTTCCTTTCACATTGTCTAATACTTTTGTCAATTGTCCTTTTGCCTTAGTTCATAGTGATGTATGGGGTCCCTTTATAGTAGATGATGCTCCATTTCGTTTCTATGTTTTGTTTGTGGATGACTATAGTAGATTTACTTGGGTTTATCCTTTGTACTACAAGAGTGAGGTGTATGATAAATTGCTTATATTCAAAGCATATATTGACAATCAATTTCAGACTTCTCTTAAAATACTTAGGACTGACTGTGGCACTGAATTTGTCAATAAAAGAATTGATACTTTGCTGTCTTCTCATGGCATTGTTCATCAAAGGAGTTGTCCTTATACTCAGGCCCAAAATGGCATAGCTGAACGCAAACACAGACACATTATTGAAACTACTATCACATTGCTTCATCACTCATATGTTCCCATTAAGTTTTGGTTTGATGCTGTTGCCACATCCACATTCCTCATTAACAGAATGCCTTCTAGTAGTTTACATCACAAGACACCTTTTGAAATGTTATTTCATACCATACCTGATTTCTCTCTTTTCAAAGTGTTTGGCTGTCAGTGTTTCCCTTGGTTAAAACCTTATGTTCCACACAAGCTAGCACCAAAATCCATGTCTTGTGTTTTCTTAGGGTACCATCCTACTATTAAGGGATATAGATGTCTTGAGCCTCTTTCTGGAAAAGTCTACATTTCTAGGCATGTTATTTTTAATGAATCATGTTTTCCTTTTTCTCAGCAGTCCACAGTGTCCTCTTCTTCATCTACTTCAGATTTATCTACCCTTACATCATTTTTCTGGCCTGCTGCACTCAATTCTTCAGCTGCCATTCCAACTCAGTCTCCTCTTCCTCTGTGTCTAACATCCATCCCATGATTACTCGATCTAAACATAGGCCTTCCCACTATTTTTCTGCTAAAAGTTCTCTTCTTGAAACTGAACCTACATCTGTTCATGATGCTCTTCACTCTCCTGTGTGGTTTCAAGCCATGCAAGAAGAATATCAAGCTCTTCAACAACAAGGCACTTGGGACCTTGTTCCTCTTCCTTCTCATAAAATTGCCATTGGGTGTAAATGGGTTTTTCGCATTAAAAGAGATTCAAATGGTACCATTGCTCGTTATAAAGCTAGATTGGTGGCCAAGGGATTTTTGCAAACAGAAGGAATTGATTTCCATGAGACCTTTAGTCCTGTGGCTAAACAACCCACCATTCGCATCTTTTTGAGTATTGCTCTTCAAGCTCAATGGTCCATCAAACAGCTTGACATTTCCAATGCATTTCTTCATGGTACTCTTCAAGAGGAGGTTTATATGCTGCAGCCTCCAGGGTTTGAACAATCTTCTACACATGTTTGCAAACTCAAGAAGGCCTTGTATGGTCTCAAGCAAGCCCCTCGGGCTTGGTACTCCACCTTCTCAACTTTCTTGCTCTCTCAAGGATTCACCAACAGTCTGTCTGATGCCTCTCTTTTTATCAGAAAAACTTCTACAAACCTCACTCTGCTCTTGGTATATGTTGATGACATCTTACTAACTGGTGATGATCCTGTTTTCATTAATCTGCTTCTTCAGCACATGCACACGTCATTTTCCATGAAAGACCTTGGTCCTTTGTCTTATTTTCTGGGCATTTCAGTTATGTCTGATGAGCATGGTTCCTTTTTTATCTCAAGCTAAATATGCTGCTGCCTTATTGAATAAAGCTGGAATGGCCGACTGCAAACCATGCTCCTCTCCTATGATAGTTAAAGCTGTGTGTTCTACAACAGATTCCCTGCCATTTGCTCAGCCATCACTATATAGAAGTTTGGTTGGTGGACTGCAATATTTGACTATCACCAGACCTGATCTCTCCTTTGCTGTTAATCAAGCATGTCAGTTTATGCATCTCCCTACCAATGCTCATTTTCATGCTGTTAAGAGGCTCCTTAGATATGTCAAAGGGACTCTACATCATGGTCTCTTTTTCACTCCCAGTTCTTTTGCTCTTTCTGCCTTCTCTGACTCTAACTGGGCCAGTGATAGCCTTGATCGAAGATCAACATCAGGCTACTGTGTATATCTTGGCTCAAACTTAATTTCATGGTCCGCTAAAAAGCAGGCCACTGTTTCTAGATCATCCACTGAAGCTGAGTATCGCGCCTTAGCTCATGCTACAGCCGAGCTCACTTGGATTCAACAATTGCTTAAAGACTTTTGTGTTTCTTCTTCTCCTGTTCCTGTCCTATGGTGTGATAGTTTATCTGCCATGGCCTTAGCATCCAACCCTGTTTTTCATTCAAGGTCCAAACATATAGAAATCGATTGTCATTTTATTCGCGAAAAAGTGGTTGCCAAACAGATTGAGCTTAAGTATATTCCAACCATGGATCAGGTAGCTGATATTTTCACAAAGCCTCTTCCTCCTTCCAGATTTCATTATCTTCGTGACAAGCTGTTAGTGGTTTCCTCCCCTATCAGCTTGAGGGGGGCTGAAGAAGTATGCTCATCCTCTGCTCATGGACATCAGTCCTCTGCTCACTGCACTCAGGTTTCATCACCATCTGCTCATGGCCAGCTGTCTTTGTCTGTTAGACCTGCACCATCACAGATCTGTAACTCTAGTGGAATTAGTTGTGGTGGTTAGACTAGTTTGTTATGAGTTAGTTAATTTGTTTAGAGTTAGTTTTAGGTTAGATATTTTGTATGCTTTAGATACTGTATATAAACCAATGTACCCAACAGATTTGAAATAATGAAAAATATAATAAGTTTCCAAGAATCTCATTACTTCTGCTGTAGACATGTTAATTTATGGTTATGCTCTTAAGTTTTTTTTATTTTTTATTTTTTTAAAGATAGAAAAAGACTCAAATGGACTATAGATTATTATTATTTTTTTTATGAGAAATGTAGACAAACAAAAAATAAAAATTAATTGAAAAAGTTATTTCACAGCTTATTTAACAAACACTACTCAGCAACTTAAATCTATAACCCAACAGCTACACCAAACAGATTAACAACTTCTGATTAAAGTCATAATCTATAATCTGTTAAGGTATAATCTATAAGTTGTTTTAATAGCTACACCACTTAGATTAGGTGTACAATTCAAACTTTCAATTAAAAAAGGAATAACACGAGCAATATATACTAATGGTCAAATATAACATAAATCACCGCTTACAAAGGCAAAAATTTTTCATTACAACAGTAATACCACATCAACATCACCGTCTAATAATAAATTACCATGTAAGCATAGCCTACCTTATTATGCAGATATTGCTAGTTAATGGATTGAATTAGATACAAAAATTACATTTACGTCGTGGTGTTAATAATTCAAAGAAGAGAGTTGTTTTATATCATCCAAAACATTTTATTAGAACTCTTCACTTCTTATATGGCTTTTCATGTGTTACGGTGAGTGCCAACTATTTCAATAAAGAGGAGTTTGGAACTTGGAGCTAACTTTGATCGCAATATTTTACTTAATACTTCACTTTTATGTGATTTCTTCTTATTATTTTTATAGTGGATCCAATATGTATAAGTGCAATTTATCTACACTTTAAATCCATATAAAAATCAAATAAAATCATAAAGCATCTCAATATATGTCATAACTCAATCCCGACAAGGCAAGCCCCACCGAGAGGGCAAGCCTTAAGCACTATAGCACCTGTGCACAATAATCACCTATACAATCCTTATGTGCACAATATCTAAACAATTTATGTGCACAATACCACCACCAATTAAACCATAAAGATCAAAAATCAATATTTTCATAAATCCAACAACTTAGGAAAAGCCACTTCAACAATTTATAAAATTCCTCCAAAACCATTTTATAGATCATAGAGATACCCAACCCACCATTTATCAAATCAATTTCAACATATAAATTTCCTAACATTAAAATTCCCAATGTATAAAACTCAATAACTAAAACTAAATCACCATAAATTTAATAATCACCATCTCAAACTCTAAAAATATAAAACATTAAACTAAACATTTTAGAGAGATATTCTTACCAATTAAAAACCTCTAATCCCTCAAGAAAAGAAACCCCAAGCTTTGATCCTTCAAGAGGTTAAGAAAAATCAAGAGTTGGAACTTCTTTTGTGCTATTTTTGAACAGAGAGGAGTGGCCGATCGGAGCTTTTCTCGGCAAGGTAAGATGGTCAGCGGTGGTGGAGATGGTGGGTTGAGGTGATGGTGAAAGGGTGGAGTAAAGGTGGGGTGTTTGGCTACCATGAAAGTAAGGGAAAATGAGAAAAAGATAGAGAGAAGAATGAAGACAAAATGAAATAAAAATCTGAATTTTTTTTTTTCTTTTTTTTTAGTTGAAAGGTAGTGTTTGGTCACACCTACAATCAAGTTTGGAGTTGGGTTTAGATATCTGAAGTGGAGTCTAACTTAGTGGGGTGTTTGGCTCTAGATAAATGTTGGGTATCTATACTATTATTAAGTTTAGGCCTAAATTGGTTCAGTTAAGCCTGAAGATCTAAATTGGTTTGGTAAAGTTTTCTTCTCCTTATTCCACGTGACAACTTTATATATGTTAAAATAAAAGAATAGACTATTATTAAGTAAAGGCCTAAATTGGTTTAGTAAAACTTTCTTCTACTCATGTCACGTGGCAATTTTATATATGCTAAAATAAAAGAAAATTATTATACACAGCGTAAACAAGTTTTAAATTCAAGACTTTCGGTTTCATTAACATACTTATCATTTAAGTAATATACATATTATGATATTAAATTCTTTATTATTTATTTTTATTATTAATTATTTGAATTGCACACGCATCGCGTGTATCATCCGCTAGTATTATATACTGTATTATTTTTCTAATTTTTCTTGTTTCTTTTAGGGTGCTCGAATCAGTATGAATCAACAACTACTTCATCATCGAATCACAATATCAAGAATTGCCCTCTTACTAGGAAGTCGACGAGCAGCTACAAATTACCTAAGCAAGTGCATATATTTAGTTGGAATGGGGAGTAATGATTACATTAACAACTACTTATTGCCACAGTATTACCCCACGAGTAGCCTATATACTCCAGATCAGTATGCAACAATCCTAATTCGTCAATACTCTCAACAATTAAGGGTTGGTATTTTATAATTTCTACATTCTTCTCTTTTAGGAATTAACTTGTACATTATCGGTTTGTTTTATACCATTTTGTGACATTACTTTGTAAATTTTTATAATTTATTTCTTACAGTTTTATTTTTTATGAATGTAGACATTGCATAAAGTTGGAGGATATAAGATAGTCACCATGGGACTTGGTCTAATAGGTTGTACTCCAGCTGAAATAGCTATATATGGCACAAATGGATCCACATGTGTAGACACGATTAACAATGATGTCCAACTTTTTAATGTCAAGCTTAAGTCACTTGTTGATGATCTCAATAATGATATGACTGATGCGAAATTCACCTATGTAAATGTTTCCGGAATTACATCAGGGGGAACATTTACTGCTGGTAAGTTCAGTTTTCTAACAAATTATTCAAAAATGTATAATGGAATCAGAACAAATTATAAAGTGCCATCATACTTGTGGCCTATGTAATTTGCTTCTTTTGTTATTTTTATTTTCATAGTTTCACATGAATTAATTTTTCTTCTAATTTTTTTGCATTATGTCAATTTTATTCAAAGGTAAAATGGTTCATTCAAAAGTTAGTTTCAAATTGAACTTCAACTTCTCAATCACTTTGATGAGAGTGAATGAAGCATTTTGCTTTTAATTTTAGTCAAGTTTGTTAATGGTCATACCGCCGTTATCATTTGTATCATTGACAAAATGTGAAATTTTTTAAAATATAATTGGTGTGATGAAAACTACAATGATTAAACCAAAAAGAAAAAAGAAGAGAAACTGCATAATTTGCCCAATAAATTATATTGCAGAATGTATATTAAAGTGATTTATTTGTTTCAGGTCTTACGGTTACCAATGTTCCATGCTGCATTGTATCATCAAGCACAGGACTATGTGTTCCCAATCGGGTTCCATGCAGCAATAGAAGCACGTACGCATTCTATGATGCATTTCATTCAACAGAGTCTGTAAATGAGTTTGTGGCTGCAAGAGCATACAATGCCCAAACTACATTTGATGCTTATCCAATTGATATTCATGGCCTGGCAGGACTCTAAGAATTTTCCTAAGCTAATCTTATGTCGCCATGATCTCAAATAAAATACGCTTTTTAATATGCTTTTTTTTTTTTTTTTTTTTACTTTTAGTTTTCTTATCTTTCATGTTGTTGTCTCATTTATGTAAAATAGGCTTATATGGAGCTACATAAAGAATTTAAATAAATTTAATATGATATTTAAATATCAACATACCCAGAATAATTTTTTTGTAGTTACGATGATAATTTCTAGAAATTGTGTGGGCTTACCGTCTGAATTCTAGATTTCTGTCAAGTGTACAAACTTACCTAGAATTATACATGAAATGTTTTGTAATTAATAATGTAAGAGGAGCTAATTTAAGCCCACTAAATTATTTAGGCCCAATAGCCCAAGATTAGTGGGTCCGAATTTATCGCAAGTCCATAAGTTTTTTTTTTTTTTTTTTTTGATACTTTAAGTTTTCTTATCTTTCATATTGTTGTCTCATTTAAGTAAAATGGGCTTATATGGAGCTACATAAAGAATTTAAATAAATTTAATATGATATTTACCCAGAATAATTTTTTTGTAGTTAAGATGATAATTTCTAGAAATTGTGTGGGCTTACCGTCTGAATTCTAGATTTCTGTCTAGTGTACAAACTTACCTAGAATTATACATGAAATGTTTTGTAATTAATAAAAACCTATGCTTGTCCTAATTTAATATTTAATTTTATTTGACAATTGTACTACAAAAATCAAGAAAGATCAATGCGATCTGTGAAGCCAAGATCTTTTATGTCATACATACAAGCATGGCTTTTGATTGTGATATTAACCTTTAGAAACTGTGATTATTTCTAAAAAAATCGAGGAAACAATGTGGGCGTTTGGGAAATTGTTATTTTAGTAGATTAGTTTAGTTTTTGACTACTTTCGTAGGCTAAAATTTTTGTGTTTGGAGTAGATAGTTGGATTTTTTTGTAGTTAGATGTGATATTTGTGGGAGAAAAAGTGAAATGATTATGGATTTGATGCGATATTTTGTCTTATTGACTATTTTAACCTATTTTATCTTTTTGTGAATTTTAATCCAAAAAATCAAAAAATAGCATTTGCCAAGAACTCATTCTTTTACTGAACCATGTTTTCGAGCATTACTAATCGTATATGATCTCTTGTGGTATTTTTAATCTCAGTTTTATTAACAAAAAACAAAAAAGTTAGTTCAGTGTTTTCAGCAGGTCAGACGTCCAAATTAGGGTGTGACACCTATACAGTGGCTTGGTACCTTCATAGCATAATCCATTTTGGATACTTTTCAGCAGCAAACAACATAAAAATGCCGTGGAGAACTTCTACAGCAAAGCTTAAGCACATCAATGACTTGGCACATCACTTAAAGGCCTAAGAGGGCCCAATCAACAACAACTCAAGAGCCCAACAAAGTTTTTAAAAGAAATCATATTGGGCCCAAAATTTAATATCACGGTCCACACATGGGAAGTTCTGAATAGAGCCCAAGAACTCTTTTGTGAGAATTACATCAAATTAATTTAAATTTTATTTAATCTGGTTTTAAATTTTGATAAATAAAATTGTGTTATCAATACAATTTCAAGTAAGAAATTTGTGAGAAACTCGCTCCCGTCGAGAAAGAATCTCAATCCCAACTAAGAGAGAAGCCTTTCAAACACAAAAATATCATAGAAATAAAAGAAAAATAACTCAAACTTATTCTAATAGTTTCTATTTATATAATATTTATTTATCCTTAACAAAGACAATTTGTTATTGACATAAATCTCTAATATTTATTCATGTTTTAATACATACACACCAACTAAGCCACACACACATATATATATATATATATATTATAATTATGTAAAAAAAAAAAATTGTTAGAATATCTTTATATATTTAATAAATAAATATATGCACGCTTCCAACTTAAGAATGTTTTATACGCCCTTCCTCCTTTGCCCCGCTATTGTTGCCACCCTTGCTTCGTGCAACTAAGATATAAATGCAACTCACAATCCAAAGAACACCACATAATTTGTGAACAAATGAAGAGAATATATGATCTGAACAAAACAAAAGCACAACAAAATTTAAATTAAAAATAAGTTAACAAAATTATCTCTCCAAAACTAGATTAAAAAAATTAGGCCATTGGAATTAGATTTAGGGCACAAATAAAAATTAAGCAAGTCCTCAAACAAAAAAACACAATGCAATTAATTACTTTCTTTAAAAAAATAATAAAAAAATAAAATAAAAACCAAGATACTAGATTAATAAGTAAAGTTCTCAAATCAAATAAGAACAGTGAATTTAAAACTATAATTAGGGCACAAAAAATAGATTTAGGGGTTGTTTGGGATGACCTAAATAAATGTACTTTTTGTCTTTTTATGAAAAGATATGCAGAAAAGTAAAGAGATGATATGATAAAAAATAATAAAAAGATAAAAAATATTTATTTATTTAAGATAACTAAACTTGACCTTAGTAGAGAGAGTGTGTGTGTGTGTGTGTGTGAGAGTGAGAAGCAGAGGACTCGTTGTCATAAAAATCACCGCATTGATTGCTTTGTCGGCCTTAGAATTTGAACTCACTGTTTGCTTTGTCACTATTTTCTATCATCGTTTTTTTTCTAATGCTTCAGTAAGAGTTACAGATTGGGAAGGAATAGAATGCACTGTGTTTAAGTGATAGATTTTTTTTATTTACAAACTTTACCCAATATATTTTGTAGTTTAATTTGAGCTCCCAAAATTTTGTTAGGCCACTTCTCTTTACTTGGTTGTGAAGTTAAAGAACATTGGGCTAGACCTCAATTTCGGGCTATTAATAATACA
The DNA here is from genome assembly GCF_004153795.1 of Camellia sinensis. Lineage (NCBI taxonomy): Eukaryota > Viridiplantae > Streptophyta > Magnoliopsida > Ericales > Theaceae > Camellia > Camellia sinensis. The sequence goes on from NW_021024888.1 coordinate 3,577,084, forward strand.
TGGACAAAATTTTTGGGGGATCGTATTTACACCCAAAAAATAAGGGAAAATTACTTCCAATCCTATGTAGGAGATCTATTTCTCTTCTAATCCTACTATATTTTTTATAATCCAATAGGTCCACAATTTTGCACGTTTTTGTATCCGGAAGTCTCCCTTTTTTTTATTCTTATTTTGTAAATGATTGTATTGCCCTTTTAATTTGATATATATATATATATAGATGGAAAATCAATTTCCAGATTTCGAGATTCTCTCTCCGGGATCTCAACCTCTTTTTGCGATCTCGATCTTTCTTTACACGATCTCTCTCAATTTGTGTTTGTGTGATCTCTGTGTATGCTCTCTCTCTCTCTCTCTCTCTCTCTCTCTCGATCTCTCGATACAGATACGTATGTATATCAATAGATAAACAAATTTACGTGATCTCTTTTTTGTGTTCGTTAATTTTGTTATAGTTCTCTATTTTGTGATAAAAGTTGTTTGTTCGATGCTTATTTTGTGATTTTGTATGTGATAGTGTTATGTTTTTGATTTTTTGATTTTTTTTTTGTTGTGTAGTGTAATGTGCTGTGAATTGTAGTTTGACATTGTGAATTTTAAAGTTTTGAATCTGATATGTTGTAACTATATATTTTTGCTGTTTGGAATTTGTGATTGATTCTTTACTAGTTTTTAAGTTATAATATGGATGGGTGTTTCATGTTAATGTGCAAATACAGTAAGCCTTATAATGTTGTTAACATTAGTGATGGTTGTAGTTATGATGAAGTTGTTGAGAAAATATATGCAAAGTAGAAGAAGTTGATTGTTGGTAACTTTTGTTTGTTTTTGTCTATTCCTGGATATTCTTATTGTATTGTTGAAAGTGATACTGATTTGGGAAATATACTGTCAATGGTAACTTCTGGTGGTTCTCGTGTTGTTGATGTTATTGTGGGTGATAGGAGAATTGTGGGGGTTGATGATAATTCTTCTAGGATTGATTTTGTAGTTCGTAAGAGTTCTTTGGTTGATGATTATGATGATGTTGGTGGTTTATTGCCTAGTTTTTATCCAAAACCAGCGTTCCACGTTGCTTTCGCTAAGTATGTAGTTGAGTATGGTTTTGTAGTGAATTACTTAAAGAATGATGCAACAAGAGTAACTGATGAATGTAAGATGAAGTCGTCTATGGGTTGTAAGTGGTTTGTGCATGAAAGGATGTTGATGAATACTAATATTTTTTTTATTATGAAGTTGGATAATGTGCATACGTGTGTTGTTGTTGCTCGTAGATCTTGTAACAAAATGGTTGGTTCTAGACTTGTTTTTGATATTATGCATAATGACATTAGTGATAATTCGTTAACAAATCCCATTGAAGTTAAAAAGAAGTTGAAGAAACAATATGGGATAGATGTTTCTTATCGGGTTGCATGGTTAAGAGTGGATTAGGCTCGAGTAATCGTCAAGCCTAGATTTTGAGCATCTAGAACTTTTGCAGACTGACCAGATCACTCGAGCCACCAAATGTGCGCTCGAGGGAACACCCTGTTTTTAGCATCTTTTGAAAAACAACTTCATGTTTATATTTTTATTTCCATGTTCTTTTAGGCATTCTTGGGCATTGTTTAGGCTTCATTAAACAATGAATAAGTTGAAAACTCATTTAAGGAAATTGAATTAAGATATACCGTTTGTTTGGACATTGTGTTTCAATGTGTGTTTGTATGTGTTTCATAGAGGTTGGTCACCGGAAGCCTAATATCTGTTCAAGCCCACTGTGAGTAATATCTCTATAAAGATATATTCAAAATGTGTTTGAAAATTGTTACATGAATGATATTTTGAAATCTTATGTTTATATAAATGAATGAATGTCCCTTTTGAAATGTATTTATGGCATCCTTTAGTGAGGCCCTTGCTTAGGAGATACAATACCATGGTGTAGACGTCCTCGAACGTCCCAGGAGGGAAATCCCGTTTTGTTCATTTGGGCTCACTACAGTTCAGGACTCAAATGTCACGATCCCGTATCTAATCTCGCAGAGTGCAATGCAAGACCGATGAATCATCAAAGAGTCAAATCCGGCAAATCGTTTTTTAAAGCAGACTTTTTTTTAAAGAAGTACCAAACATGGACTGCTTTGCTAGATACAGAGTCGCCACCTAAATATTTTATTTTGAAAAATTTAGGAAACCTTGACTCATTTTCCTAAGGCCACGTGTCCGTCATTACCAAAGTTGCCTCGGCTCGGGAACTTGGGTACGATTGGGGAAGGTCACTTCGTGAGCACCACCGCTCGCCTGATCAAAGATCGACCTCTACTAACCATGATATCGAGTTTTGAAAATATTATGTGCTCTTATTCTGGTTATTAGCCTAGATTTACTACGTGATGCACACAGCATACAAGTATAGACTAGATCGCCTGAATTGGAACAACACATCTCATGTTTGTTTATTTTGAAAATGGTTCGATGGTGCTACCCACAAGTAGGCTAAGACGTGGATTTGTCACCCTCGAGTGGGCTTAGAAAACGTGATGGTTTGCCACTCTCAAGTGGGCTTAAAAACTCACAGTCAATGCATTATTCCAATTCAGATAATCCAACCTTCACCCACAGGCATTCAGGCATGTATATCACATAAGCAATTAGCCTCATGGTAAGCATGCTATCATGGCAGTCACTCATACACATGCAAGGATGTTAATGCATAAACACTTACCGAGTGCTCCAAGCCAAAACATAAGCTATGTTAGAAATCCATGCATGATCCTAACTATGCTGAAATACCTAATGCAACACATGCAGGAATACAACTACAATAGGCTCGGCTATTCTAAAGATGGCATGTGAAATGCTACAACTAACAAGTATTCAACTCGGAATTGAAATACGATTACAATGCAGTTAGTATGATGCGCCGAGCCCAGTGCATGCAAGACAGATGAATGAATGCAAACATACTATCATAAGTATGCTAATTGAAACATGCCCTAAACTAACCATCATAAGCTGGTAGAAAAAAGGAAGAAAGACGTGGGGTTGGAAGACATACATCACACACACGCACACTTATTACAACAATTGGCCCTCTCTCGGAGGGTCTGAAAGAATATTACACAACCAAAATTAATAACGAATTATTACACAATACTAATTGTAGACGCGCCCGCGAGGGGGGCCTCGCTACTACAGTTCGGACTCAATTTGTGTCACAGTTCTAAGTCTGAACCAAAGAGTCCAAATCTGGCAAATCGTTTTGAGAAAACAGATTTTTTTGAAGAAGAAGTGCCAAACATGGACTGCTTTGCCAGATACAGAGTCGCCACCTAAATATTTTATTTTTGGGGGAATTTAGGAAACCCTGACTCGGTGCCAAAGGCCACGTGTCCGTCATCACCAAAGTTGCCTCGGCTCGGGAACTTGGGTACGATTGGGGAAGGTCAGCTATGAGCACCCCCTCTCGCCCGATCCGGAGATCGGCCTCGACTAACCGTGATATCCGCTTTTGAAAACGTTATGTGTTCTTATTCCGGTTATTAGCCTAGAATTACTATGTTATGCGCACAGCAGACAAGTATAAACTAGATTGCCTAATTTGGAAATAAGCATTGTATATCCGTTTTGTTTTGGAAAAATGTTTTGGAATTTGCTACCCGCAAGTAGGCTAAAAAACGGATTTCAACGAGTGTTTCCAACTCAGACAATCCAACCTTCACCTACAGGCATCCAAACAGTTTATCACATAAGCATCTAGCCACATGGTAATCATGCTATCATGGCAACACTCACACACATGCGGTATGCTAAAGCATAAATGCTTACCTAGTACTCCAAGCCAAAACAGAGACCAGTTAGTAATCACATGCATGATCCTAGTTCATGTTAAGATGGCTAATGTAACACATGCAAAATGCAACTAAGATAGGCTCGGCTAATCTACAATGACATGTGAAATGCTACAACTAACACGTATTCAATCTGGAATTGGAATACAAATGCGGTTAGAATGATGCGCCGAGCCCGGTGCATACAAGACAAATGTATGAATGCACGCATGCATAGCATAAGGTGTGCTAATTTTAAATATGCCCTAGTCTACCATCATAAGCAGGTAAATAAAAGGGAAGAAAGACGTGGGGTTGGGAGACATACACACACTCACGCACACTTATTACATAATTGCCCTCACTCGGAGGGTCCAAATAAATATTACAGTCCGAATGATAAACACATTAATTATTACAGAATTTCTAGTTAATTAACAGAATGAATGCAAAAAGAGAGGTGGCCACAGCCCCTGCCTCGGGATGCGCGGATGATGCATGCTTGAACTCGTCTCGCCCGGTTGATGGATGATACCCAAGTACCATACCACTGTCGCCCCTGTTTTCACTGCCTTGCTTCTCTGAAAAATGCCAAAGTGCTGGGATAGGTTCCTTGCACACTGTATAATACCATCGGCTGGAGGAAACGCCCACCGGCCGTATATAATTTCCATCGGCTGCTGTTGGAGTTATCGGCCCAGGGAGGGTTGCCGGTCGGCACTGAGTGCTGCCGGTCGGCAGAAACTTCCTGCAGAAGACAGTTTTGACAGCAACAGAGGACAGACAGTATATGGCATTGGATTTCAGGCACATGTGAGCATGGTCATGTTTCCCATCATGCTTTGGACTCAGGGAAGCATGGCCCTCGATCCTCGAGCCATCAATTGTGCATGATGGCCTAAGTGATCAAGCTTGCTATTTGATGTAAAATGCATGCAACATGCAAATGAGAACCAAGACCCTATCATGTCTAAGTCGAGGGCCCCGGTGACCGAGAGTTAAGACGCGTTACATCACTTATAGTATGAACGTTCCTTAACCCTCACACTTGGTTTGACACCCTAAACCAAGTAATGCAATGCATGTTATGCAAACATGACTCAAAGATGCAATATGAGATCAAGATGCACGTCATGCCAAATGCCATGCAACCACCATGGCAAGTATGCAATGCTAGGCATGCAAGATGCAAATGCAATGCAAACATGGACAATTTAAGTAATAGGACATGAAACAAGCATGCAATAGTGGCCTTAAACCATAAAGGGGCAGACCTCAATCCACCCCAAAACAGTGGCCAAAAGTGTCCAAAATGGTGGATAAACACTCATGCCAACATGCAAGCCAATGGACCTAAAGCTAAGGCACAAAAAGGGGACAGTTTACTTCCACTATCATGACCATGCATGGTATGAATTAGGCAAGTAAAAAAACAGAATCTTAGCATGCAAAAATGGACTCCAAAACCCACTGATATGGCGGCTTAAGTGGCTCCAATGAGATGCATACACCAAAACTCATTTCTAGGCATAAAAGGGCACATCCTCAAAGCATGAAAGAGGTCACATATGCAGACATACAAACATGATTTATGGGCTGAAATATGATCCTAAATGATGCCAAATCATGAGGATGGTCTAAGCTACACATGCTAGAGGCCAATATACTCAAGGCTTACAAGCCAAAACACAAAGAGATGACACCAAACATGGCAAGCATGACTGAAACAGATGGCCAACATGCCTTAAACATGGTACAATAATGCCAACACCTTCATAAAATTAGGCTAACACATGCAAGGATCATGGCTTAAACACAAGATGCATTTCTAGGCCAAATGGAGGAATGTAAAACAAGTATGTTAAGCATGCAAAAAGGCACAAATCCGACCAAAAACAGAGATGGCATATGACCTAGAGACACCCAAAAACCTCTGAAATAGGGCCAAAATCAATCAAGCATGCATGTTACCCTTTAAGCCAAAAGACAAGGAAATGAGGCAATGAAGGGAGAAGGGTGTCCCTCCTCTATACAAGACTTCAAACCACCTTCCTCACCACTGAAAATCCACTGGTTTTCAATGGTGAGAAGACCAAGATACTCAAGCAAACAAGGCCTCACAAAGGAGGCACCAAAAAGGCCAAATAAGGCCTAAGAGGGTGAGTTTGAATTCAAATCACAAAATACCCTTAATGAAAGTTCTTAAGCATGAAAATACAAGATTTTTTTATGTTGTGCACGAAACTTAAAACAACAAGCAAGATAGGTAAAAAACTAGTGCAAGTTTGGGGAAACTAAAGCAAAGTGATTACCCTTGAAGAACACCTCAAGAACAGCCAATGCAGCCCTCTTCTTTTGATCAAAATCAGTCCAAAAACTCAAGAATCAACCCTCCAAGCCTCTCAATCTCGGAGCAAGGTGTAATGGTGTGTGTTTTAGTGCAAAAGTAAGGCCAAAATGCACTTTTGGGCTACCAAATACACACTAAGGGAGGAGAGAGAGGAAAATGTAGAGAGAGATGATATATCTAGCAGATATATGTATATAAGCTCTGGTTTTTTAGGTTTAAAACTCCAACCCTTAACAAAGGAGGAGGAGGGCTCTATATATAGACTAAGCAAATGGTTCTTGGCTTCTTCAAGAAGCCAAGTGAAAGGGGCAAAGGGTGCAAAGAAGTCTAGGCTTCTTGGAGAAGCTAAAACAGCTGGCCAAGCTTCTCCAAGAAGCTTAGCCAAGGGTTCATCCTTCTAGAAGGATCCAAAGGGGTTCAAAGGCTCATACCAGCCAGAAATTACACGGGAAGGAGTGATGGTGCATTCCAGCTGGCACAGCTGGCATGCACCATGCCTCAAGGGTGCAAAGGAGTCACACCGGCCAGCAAAAGATATCACCGGCAAATAAAAGTGCCGATCGGCAGTATATTATGTCGACCGGCCATTGATTTTAAGAAACCAAGGCCGGTGGCACCCCTGAACAGCCGGTGATGTGCGGGGATGCCTCACAAGGCATTCACTGCCCCTCCAAGGCAAAACACAAGTGTTTGGTATAAAACCAGACACTAAATGAGCGAGTTCGGAGATCCCGAGGCAAGGCGTGTAGCCGAGACCTCCGGGAACTCCAAATGAACACAAACATGGATGATCACCGGGTGTTCAAATGGTGACGTCCAAGTCTTAAGGACAGTCAAAAATGGGGTGTCTACAGTTGCCCCTCTTTGACAGAACTCGAAAGTCATAACAATGACGGGAGTGAATGTCAAAGCCCAAAGACGACTCATTTTTGACAAGGCCGAAGACTCAGACAAACATGCAAGACAAACAAGGTAAGCGCCCGAAGGCAGGGGCAAAATGCAAGACAATGCACAGAGCCGGACATAACTTATGATCATGCAAAGAAAGCTGTAACGGAGCATACATGCGACAGTTTTAAGCTAGCATACAGCAAACTACACTACAATGCAGAAAGGATGCAAGAGAATTAAGCAATTCTCGATACGTCTCACTCGGAGGATGCAAATACCTGCGCGGCTCGTCTGGTTGCACCAACCTCGAATGAACCGTCCATACAATATCGTGCCTGCAAAGAAAACAAACTTAACAGGTACGATATCGTTAGCAACATGCATAATAGTGTGCTCGAAATGCGTGACAACGCAAAGCGAATGGGAAGCATGACAATGCTATGAAGGCACAGATATATACGTGGATCACGTGGTCTACGCGGGCAACGAAATTGATTACAAGGATGCAGTCTACACAAACAATGAAATTGATTACAATCATGCGGTCTACGCAAGTAACGAAATTGAATAAACATGCGGTCTACGCAAGTAAAACATGTGGTCTACGCAAGCAATGAAATTGAACAATCATGCGGTCTACGCAAGCAAAACATGCGGTCTACGCAGGTAATGAAATTGAACAAACATGCGGTCTACGCAAGCAAAACATGCGGTCTACGCAAGTAATGAAATTGAACAATCATGCGGTCTACGCAAGTAATGAAATTGAACAATCATGCGGTCTACGCAAGCAAAATATGCGGTCTACGCAGGTAATGAAATTGAACAATCATGCGGTCTACGCAAGCAAAACATGCGGTCTAGCAGGTAATGAAATTGAACAATCATGCGGTCTACGCAAGCAAAACATGCGGTCTACGCAGGTAATGAAATTGAACAATCATGCGGTCTACGCAAGCAAAACATGCGGTCTACGCAAGTAAAACATGCGGTCTACGCAGGTAATGCAATTAACATGCAGTCTACGCAAGCAAAACATGTGGTCTACGCAGGTAAAACATGCGGTCTACGCAAGTAACATAATTAACATGCGGTCTACGCAAGCAAAACATGCGGTCTACGCAGGCAATGAAATTAACATGCGGTCTACGCAAGCAAAGTGTATAAAGAGAAACCTGAACATATGTGAGTGAACACATATCATTCAGAATGCAGGGATGTAAAATACGGTAACACAGCATAATTGAAACGATTTGTGGGAATCCTCAAGACATGAAAAGGATACGGGAAGGGACATTCTTCGTACGTATCGAGCATCGTTCGCAGAAGTTGTGGCCTGAGGTTAACTCGAAGGTCCATGTTTCAAAAGTGTGCTTTCCCGCATGGTCTTAAGTAATGAAGGTGCCAAGCCATGTAGTTGGCCCGAACAAAGGCGCGGAAGGTGCATTGACCACAAGGGGAGTTTTACTGGTATCAATTCCGACACTTTGCTACCCTGTCATTCTATGTTTTACTTTCCTTTTTACTGGTAGTTTAAGCACATTGCACTGCCTCGGGCAGGTTTTATTCTTTCTCAAAATTACATATTTTTCAAAGCACGTGACGGGAGTGAAACAACCATTTCGTTCAAAAGATGTTGTATTTGTAAACTTTCTGTGCATCGCATTGCAAGGTATCACACCACAATGTGAACGAAATTGAATCTATTTTGAGCACCGAGTATGTGCATCGTAATAATCAGGTAGTGAACCGACTTACAACTCGATAAGCAAAACAAAGGCATGATATAACCAAACAAGTGTGAGTACAACTCGATAAACAAATCAAAAACTCAAAGAGAGTGAAATACAACTCAATAAGCAAATGTACAATAACTCAATAAGCAGATAGGTGTGACTTCGCAAGAATCAATCACCGGGGGAGGGATCGGAGGTGGTGGAGTTCCCCAATCCCTAGCATAAACAGCTCAGGGAACCAGGAGGAAGCCCATCGGCCAGGGGTAGAGACCATCGACTACAAGGAATGGCCATCGGCCAGAAATTCGTCCGGTCGGCAAAAGATAATGGCCGGTCGGCATAATATTTGGCCAGCCGGTTATGAATGAGGGAATCACCAGAATGTTGACACCTGTCCTCCACCCAACCTTATCTCCTACAAAAGACCCCAGCTTCATAGTTTTTCTCAATTCTACACTAATTTGCTCTAATGGAAGAGTTTCTTGCTCAAAATCTCACAACTTGGATTGCTAGCTCGGATGGCTCGGATGGCTCGGAAAAGTTGAATTTCTGGGGTTTTGGCATAAATGCACTATTCACTCTGGGTCGTACCCCATTGCACCTCCCGTTTCTCTATGTCGCGACAAGGATTTGGAATCCGGTGACGCATGTCTTTAGCTTCGTTAGGCAAGAGATATGTCCTACCTTTGAAGATTTCTGAGCCTTAATGGAGTCCGAGCGCGACGAGGAGCTCCTGCCCCAACTTAATTTTGGCCATGCCCAATCCTTAGGGCGAATGTGTGGACTCAGCATGCGTGACGCTCGGTCTCTGATTTGTGACAGGATGCTGGATATTCCGAGTTTGATCTATCGGTTTTTTGATGCTGGTGATCGCAACAACCACCACTGGCAAGGCTTCCGGCGACATGCCCTCTGTTTGTGCATGCTATCTCATTTTCTATTTGTCTCAGGCTCTGGAGGGTCTAGTGTCCGGCTGACCGAGGTTGCCCAAGGCTTGAAGGAGGGCAAGAGCTGTATTGCCATGATTCTGGCTGAGACGTTGATGGGCTTAGACGCCTTTTATCGTCATGAGACGACTAGATTAGCGGGGAGTCCACTACTACTACAGGTAACGTTTCCCACCCAATCTCACATATGCATTGCTCACATCACTTGGCCTTCAAGCTCGGTCTTTTCTCACAAAATCCTATTCTCGCTTTTCTCTCCTCGTACATCTGTCTATTCTTTATTCTCTCATTTTTCATCCCTCCCCAGGTATGGTTGATGGACAAACTGCAGGTTGTGGACTCTTGCCTAGCATATTTAGCTCGCGGCTACTTCTTTCGGCACCGTCTAGTCAATGCCCTTGATGAGGGATGGTGGTTCGCTTGGATGTGACGCTTGTCTGCAGACCTTATTGCTTGGCGGTGCCCTTGGCTGAGCCTTCCGGCAATGAGTTACAGTATGTTCCGGCAAACTGGGATTCAATTGATTGGTCTCACTCACTGTGTATTCTACTTCCCATTTCGAATTCGACGCCAATTCGGCCATGATCAGATCTGCCCGCTAGAGGGGATAGAGTATCCTGCTGCATTTCCAGCCTGAGGTGCACAGCTTGCTCGGTAGGGCATCGCGTGGAGGACGAGAGAACTCCTGGCCCCTGCTCCCACTTTCAGTTATACTTTGTCTGACGAATGCGTGGATTGGCTCAATGAAAAGGCACACATTGGGCTTAGCTTGGCATCAGAGGCTTCGACCAGCTCTGGGAGGGGGCGCAGGAGCACCTGACTTGACTATGCCCCGGATTTATTGCTTTATTAGTACTTTCAAGTTTTCTTTATGAATGTAATAAAAAGCAACTTCGATTGTATGCAAGAGCAGGAGAACTCTGTTTTGAAATCAATGAAATTGAAGGTTGTGGTACTGAAAATTTTCCGCTTTGGTCCAAAAATGGTCTCAGTTGTAAGAAGATTAATTTGAACAAAGTCAACTTTTATTAAAACTTTTCAAAAATATTTTCGATATGGATCCGAACTGGACATGCTTGAGATCTGTCACTTGAGATACGGAACCCCAGATCCCTGCGACTGGAAAGTTGCCCCTAGTCTGAAGAGTACCGCGGAACTGCATGGCAACGGAAAGTTGCCCCTAGTCTGAGGAGCACTGCACCGGAGATCATAACCGAACCCTTGAATGCTGAATAGACAAAGATGACCGAGATGATTGAATGGACAAAGTTGATCGGGGAAAAGGGTTATGGCTGAACTCCAGGATGAAGTTGCCTACGTATCCCAAAGATGGGAATCAAGCCTTACGTAGTTCAGGATTAGGTTCACTCGAGTATTTTTACTCTCCTTTTGCGCTCTAACTTTTGCCAAAGTCGCCCTTTGCGGGTTTTCAACCTTGCGAGCTCAGTTTTTATATTTTCCAATTTTTTTGTGCTCTAACATTTGCCTAGGTCGCCTTTTCAGGTTTTCGGCCTAGCGAGCCTCTCAAGGGTAATATTTCTTCAACTTGTCCATATTGATCGGTTGGGAGAACTCTAGGCCATCTAGATCCATCAGAACCACAGCTCCACCTGACCAGATAGCTTTGATGATGTAGGGACCAGTCCAATTGGGTTTGAACTTGCCCCTTGGGTCGTGGATGGGAGCTCGGTTGTGCTTGAGCACCAAATCCCTTTCCTTTAAGTTCCTGGACTTAACCTTCTTGTTGAAAGCCCGGGCAGTTCTGCGCTGATAGCCTTGAACATGGTACAGTGCTTTTAGTCTTCTCTCGTCAAAAAGCATGAGTTCCTCAAATCTGCTCTGCTGCCAATCTGCTTCGGCTATTTGACACTTAGCCAATACTCGTAAGGACGGAACCTCAATTTCGATAGGTAGAACGGCCTCCATCCCATAAACTAATGAATACGGAGTCGCTCCGGTAGAAGTTCTAATTGAAGTCCTGTAGCCCCACAGAGCAAACGGCAGCTTATCTGGCCAATCCCGGTAGGTTTCCACTATCTTTTGCAGTATATGCTTGATGTTCTTGTTGGCGGCCTCAACCGCTCCATTGGTCTGCGACCGGTATGTGGATGACTTATGAAAAGCCACATTGTATTTTTCCAACAAGTCTATCATTTCCTTCTTGAAGTGGGAACCGTTATCTGAAATTATCTCGTTTGGAACCCCGTAGCGACAGATGATGTTGTTTCTGATAAATTTCGCGACGTGTGAAGCCTTCAACACCGCATAAGATTGGGCCTCGACCCACTTCGTAAGGTAATCTATCGCTACCAGGATAAACTCATGCCCATTCGATCCCTTCGGGGTAACAGCCCCGATCCCATCGATTCCCCAAACTGAAAACGGCCATGGGGACGTCATGTTGTACAGCTTTGACGGCGGGATGTTCATACGATTTGCATCGATCTGTCATTTGTGACATCGCCGAACAAAGCCGATACAATCCTCTTCCATGGTAGACCAGTAGTAGCCTTGTCTGAGGATCTTTCTGGCCAGCATTACCCCGTTCATGTGTGCCTCGCATTCTCCTCCGTGGATGGCCTCCATCAGGCGCTTCGACTCTTCAGCTTCTACACAGAGCTTGTGCATTCCCAGATGACCTCTCTTATACAGCTTACCCCCACAGATGATGAACTGAATAGCCATTCTTCTGATTGCCCTTTTATCCTTGGCATTTGCCCCTGGTGGATATGCCTCCTTCTCCAAGAAGTTCCAAATGTCGTAATACCAGGGGTTTTCGTCCTGGACTTCGTCTATGGCAGCGATTGATTCATACGCCAGCACGAACTTCTGATCAATAATGACTGGACGCATCCGGACTTCGGATGGGATGTCTATCATGGAAGATAGAGTTGCAAGTGAATCTACGAACCTGTTGTTCTCTCTTACTAGGTGGGTGAATTTTAGTTTCTCAAACCGAGGAATTAACAAATCCAAGGTTTGGTGGTAAATTATCATCTTTTCCTCTTTGACTTTCCAGTCTCCTTTTGCTTAAGATACAACAAGGTTCGAGTCCCCAATGACGTCCAACCGTCTCGCCCTTAGTTCTTGGGCTGCTTCTAGGCCAGCAATACATGCCTCATATTCTGCTTCGTTGTTCGAGACTTTGAACCGGAGCTTGAATGCTAAGGGGATACGTGAATCGTCAGGCGCTATCAGCAACACTCCTATCCCATACCCGTCTGGTTTGACGCTCCGTCAAAGTACATCGTCCAAGTTTCATCTTTGATGTGC
>NW_021024888.1:3592302-3670399 GCF_004153795.1 Camellia sinensis
AATATGCAATGGAATGGAAATGCAATATAATGGATATGGCCTGCGGGCCAAACCAAATCTTGCCTAGGAAATTACTTGACTTGCATTTCGTATTTATATGTGTCTTTTGCTGTTAAACAGAAGTATGAATTGGGCCCAAGGCCGTTTGGAGCATGTTGTTCTACATATTGTTATGTAACTGTTATGTTTGATATTATTCACTGGGCTATCGCTCACGCTCATTCATGTATTTGTAGGTGAGCCAAGGGAAGTCCAAACCCAGCCCCAGTGAAGTCTACTAGGAACAACAGGAGTTTTGGGAGAGTCAGCCTTGTGCCTCGCGCATGAGACCATCCTTGCCCTTTTACTATGTACCTATGTTTTGTCTTGTTGGCAAGGACTTAGTGCATGTCTGTACATAGTCTGTTATAGGTTGACTTGTTTTGGACGATCCTGTCTGTAATGAATTTTGTGAAACTGTGCTTTTGATGTGAGTTATTAACGTATCTGAGTATGGTTTGTTTGATGTGCATATAAGCACGGCTCTATGGACAAAGTTTTTAATTTTGCTTCCGTTTGGCCCCCATTAACTCTGTTAGAATACGTTTAGAACAGTTTGAGGCCGTAGGTAATCTCATGATTACTGGCCGGTTACGTCCTTAACCCACGGGGGCGGGTTCGGGTCGTGACAGGAAGGGTGTTGCTGGAGTGGGTAACCACAATGAGTACACCTAACCCCGTCACTCAGGCAGCCAAAACCAGTGGCACACGCCCTTACTCTCCATCACCAGAAGTTATGGGGAAGAAGACTCTGACCCGGTAGCAGAGAAGTCTTGTGCGCAGGACAGCAGTTACCGTCCCTCACGTCCGCTGATGACATCGAGATATTCCTACTCCACTCGTACAGAGGACTTGAGGGACATCTTGGAAGAGTGAGCGCGCAGAAGAGAGGAGCAAAGGGTGCCGGCGCTGCAGCGGTTATCCTGCGGAGGTCGTGCCAGTGAAGAAGTCGTAATGCCGCCATCCCGTCTAATTGTACATGTCCCTTTGGACAAAGATTTGGCAAGGCTGAGCGCCACCCCCTTCTCCCTTGAGATAGAAACCATGCTACTCCCTGCGGGCTTGCACCAGCCCAAGTTTATGCTCTATGACGTAAAAACCGATCCGTACATGCACGTAAGCCACTTCTGGCAGGTTATGGCTGGATATAGGCGTAACGATGCTTTCATGTGCCTTATTTTCCCGTTGAGTTTAGGCGAGTTGGGCTTGAAGTGGTTTGAGAGGCTACCAGAGGAAAGTATCAAAATGTGGCAGCGGTTGGCGGAAGCATTCGTGACCCGATTCAAAACAAACACCAAAACACCAAAGGAGGTTCACCACCTTCTGAGTGTCAAGATGGAGTCGGATGACTCCCTTAAAGCATATAACGCCAAATATTGGGAAACTTTCAATGAGATCCTTGATTGCCCAACCAACATGGCAATCACCCAATACAAGCACAGTCTCCCGGTCAAACATAGATTGAGGGACTTGCTCATGATGAACTAACCAACTTCTATGGAGCTGTTGATGCAGCGCATCAACGAGCACATCCGAGTAGAGGATGATACGAACGTGGCCACCACAAAGATGAATTCAGAGGCAACAGACAAAAGGGTGGCTGGAAAAGTACACACGGTTGGACCAGAGACAAACCGTCCAAGTGACCGTGCAAGAGAACCGAACTGTGGTCCGGATCGTAGAAACCGGGGTAAAGGTCGCCGCAACAACCGAGCTGATTACCCACGCGATGCCGCGGCAGATGCGAATAGAAAGTTGAACGTTTGGACAGACATCACCACAATTTTTAAGATTCCAGTTTACCACATACTTAGCGAAATCCGCAACGAGGTGTACGTCCGATTTCCGGCCAAGTTGGGCGATACGCAGAAGGGCTTCAATCCGTAGTATCACTGCACCTTTTATAGTAAACGAGGGCACTGTACGGAGAGGGTGTCAAGGCCGGGCACCATGTTCCGGCTAAGCCAAGCGGTTTGGCTGCCCTAGAAACACCCCCTAAGGAGTGATTAATGTGATCCATGGTATCGTCGAGCCAGCGCGGGTTTGCAAGCTCCGAGGGATGATAAAAAAAGCAGAACATATGAGGGAAGTCCTATCAATCCAGCCCGCAGTCAAAAGAGGCAAGACTGAGGAGAAAAATGTGCCTAGCTTCTCGAACCGGGATCTTGAGCACATTGAAACGCCACACAATGACGCTCTGGTGGCCACCCTTCGTGTCAGGGACTTTGATGTTAAGCGCATTTTGATCGACCAAGGTAGCTCGGTCGAGATCATGTACTACGACGCTTTCAAGCAGCTTAAACTCAGAGATACGGATTTGGCTTTGGCAACTTCACCACTGGTTGGTTTCAACTCATAACCAGAGTGGCCCTTGGGAAAGATAATCCTACCGGTCAAAGCCAAATCCGTGGTCAAGCAGGTGGAGTTCTGGGTGTTGAAGGTACCCTCTACGTACAATCTGATCCTCGGTAGGGGGTGGTTTCACGCCATGCAGGCGGTGGCATCAACCTACCACCAAGTTATGAGGTTCCTCTCTGCTACGGGGGTGTTTGAAGAGATTTGGGGTGATCAGGTCATGGCTAAGTAGTGTTTCATGGCCTTGAATGAGAGCTGAGCAGCTAAAGGCTTCGTGCAAATAATCGAAGGCCTGAAAGATCAAAGTGTCCTGGATGATGTGGGCACTAGGGCCGAAGAAAAGGCCATTGAAGATCTGGTGGAGGTGCGGATCAACGAAGACAATCTAGACAAGTCCTTCCTATTGGGATCTAGCATGACCGCACACGAATGGCTGGAGATGGTGCAGTTCTTGGTGGCGAATATTGAAGTGTTTGCATGGACGCCTAACGACATGCCAGGCGTCGATCCAAGATTTATTTGCAACCAACTCAATGTCTTCTCGGACGCTCGGCTTGTCATTTAAAGAACACGAAGATTAGCCCTTCATCATGTCGAGGTAGTGGTAGAGGAGGTCAAAAACTTGCTCGAAGCTAGGGCAATCCAGGAAGTGCACTACCCTTAGTGGGTTTCTTACACAGGCGTGGTACCCGAGAAGAATGGGAAATGGCGAGTCGGCATTGACTACAAAATGGTCAATCGAGCTTGTCCTAAAGACAGTTTTCTTTTGCTCAGAATTGACCAGCTGGTGGACCTTACAGCTGGACACAACCGACTCAACTTCATGGATGCATATTGCGGTTATCACCAGATGGCCATGCATGAACCTGAACGGGGAGATTCCCTCTTTCACAACACCAAGGGGATTCTTCTACTACAAAGTCATGCCTTTTGGCTTGAAAAACGTCGGGGCGACTTTCCAGAGAATGGTGACCAAAATGTTCGCCCCATTACTCAGTCGCACGATGGAGGCTTACATCAATGACATGGTGGTCAAAAGCAAACACGAGGCCGACCACTTGGCTGACTTGGCAGAGATGTTCACCATTCTTAAACAACACAAGTTTGTCTGAATACGTTAAAATGTGCCTTTGGTGTGGGGTCAGGAAAATTCCTGGGCTTTTTGGTCACCAACCGCGGCATTGAGGCGGACCCCACCCAAATCAAAGCCATACAGGAATTAAAGCAGCCCAACTCGGCAAAAGACGTGCAACATCTTACCGGTATGGCAGCCATGCTTAATCGATTTATAAGCCAGTCATCAGATCGTTACCACAATTTCTTCTAAGCCTTGAAGTCCAAGTTTTCCTGGGACAAAAACTGTAATAGAGCCTTGGCCGAGCTAAAGGTATATCTGTCTTCCGCTCCACTCTTGGTCACACCGAAGCATGGTGAGGACCTTTACTTTTATCTGGCTGTTTCTCAACGTGCTGTCAGTGCGGTACTTGTTTGGGTGGAAGGAATCCAACATCTCCCAATCTTCTACGTGAGCAAAACCTTGCTATCAACAGAGTCGAGATACTTGCTGCTAGAAAAACTTGCTTTGGCACTAATGATGGCCTCCAGGAAATTGGCACACTACTTTCATGCTCACACGATCGTGGTGTTGACCAAATTCCCTTTGAAAGCCTTATTCGAGCGGTCAGATTTCTCCGGCCGAATTCTGAAGTGGGTAGTCGAATTGGGGCAATTCGACGTCAAGTTCCAACCCCGAACCATCATCAAAGCCCAAACATTTGCCGACTTTGTTGCCAAATTCTCACATGGAATTCACCCAGTATGCCCGGTGGATCTTATAGAGGCAGCCGGGTTAAAGGGGGTAGGCACCGCAGAAATTGCATAACAGAATGATGATGGCGACGTGGAAGTTGCGCGCCCATCTACAAACCCATCACTTGAAGGTTTACTTCAGCCTGGCAATGCAACGTTGGATTTGGAAACAACAAGGCAACCTGTTAGATCCAGTGCCGCATCACTGAGGGGGGATAAAGGCACGTCTATTGCAATCGTCAACGGTAAGCTTGTAGCAGAAATAGTCGAGTAGTCGAACAACCATGATCACCTCAACCGTCAAGCATCCCAAGATCCCTCAGAATGCTGGAAACGTTTCATTGGCGAAATATGGAAACTTTTTTTGGATAGCGCCTCAAACCGGCATGGAGCTGGGCTAGGCATAGTTTTGATCTCGCCAGACAAACTAACTATTGAACATTCCATCGTGCTCAGGTTTCCAACATCAAACAGCAAGGCTAAGTATGAAGCACTGCTAGCTGGACTGAAAAGCGCGCTCCAATTGCACGCATCCGAGCTGATGGTCTACAGCGACTCCCAACTCGTTGTAAACCAAGTGTCTGGAGAATATGAAGCCAAAGATGAAAGAATGGCCAAATACCAAGCCTTAGTGAGAGAACACATCAAGAAATTCCAAACCATAAGAGTCCAACAAATTGGCCGTGAAGATAACGACCGAGCAGATGAGTTGGCCGGCCTAGCTTCCATGGTTAACAAATCAACTCCCAACCCTATCCTGATTGAGTTCCTCCTAAGACCCAACATTGAAGACTCGGAGCAGACAGAAGTATTCTGCACCGAGCATGGTCCTTCTTGGATAGACCCCATCGTCTTTTTCCTTAAAGAACGGATCATGCCGACCGACAAAAAGGAAGCACACAAAGTTTGAGTGAAGTCTTAGAGGTTTTGGCTCTCTTTATTTGGCACTTTGTATAAGAAGTCATTCACCGATCCATACCTTAAGTGTGTTTATCCAAACAATGTTGATGCTATCCTTTACGAGATCCACGAAGGCATGTGCGGAAGCCACATCGGGAGAAGATCTTTAGCCTACCGCTATTTCGTAGGGATATTGGTGGTCGTACATGCAGGCAGATGCGTAGAAATATGTCAGAAAATGCGAGAAATGTCAGAAGTTCGCCCACCAAATTCACCAGCTGGTTAGAGAACTCCTCCCTCTCACGAGTCCTTGGCCTTTCGCAATGTGGGGGCTTGGCATAGTGGGACCGCTCCCTACTGCTCCAGGCAATCGCAAGTTCTTTATAGCAGCGATGAACTACTTTACCAAGTGGGTTAAAGCCGAGCCCTTGGTGATAATTAAGGAAAAGGATGTGAAGAAATTTGTTTGGTAGAATGTGGTAACACGGTTCGGCGTCCCCAAGGCTTTGATCTCCGACAACGGCACTCAATTTGATGGATGATTGTTCAGAGGATTTTGTGAGGAGCTAAAGATAGAATTCTATAATTCCACCCCAGCCTACCCTCAGCCCAACGGCCAAGCCGAAGCATCAAATAAAACCATTTTGGATGGGCTAAAGAAGAGATTGGAGAGAGCCAAAGGAAATTGGGCCGAGGAACTGCCAAATGTTCTGTGGGCTTACCGAACAACACCCAGACGCTTGACCAGGGAGACTCCGTTCGCTTTGGCATATGTTATGGAGGCAGTCATCCCGTTGGAGATCGAAATGCCCACTGTCCTCAGTGAAAATTTCAAGCCCGACCTGAATGCTGAAGCCATTGCCTTAGAATTGGACCTCGTAGAAGAACCCCGAGAAAAAGCCTTGATCCATGTCATAGCTGTAGACACCCCATTTTTGACCGACCTCAAGACTTAGACATCATCATTTGTACACTCGATGATTGTGTTTGTTTGTGCTCGTTTTGAGTGCCCGAAGTTCTCGGCGGAACGCCTTGTCTTTGAGCCTCTAAACCCTCTTTGTTTTGTGCTTGTTTTTGGACCAAACCTTGGTGCCTTTTGCTTGGAAGGAGGAGGGGCCTTGCCAACCACTTTTTGGCCTTGTCGGCCACTTTTCCTCTTTGTCAACCACTTGAATTGGTCAGTCGGCTAGGTGAAGTGGCCGACGACCATTTTTCTCCTTTTTCAGATATTTTCTTTGCCAGCTGTGCCAGTTGTTGATCACTGAATGCCATCTCTATACACGTGTATGGAGGGATGAATGCAAGCCTTTGGCTTGGATTTATATATAATGGGGTGTCTCTCCCCCATTCGAAGAGGTTGGATATTTTGTGAGCAAATTTCCTCTCTCTTTCTAGAATTCTCTCTCTCTCCCTATTTTGTGTTTGAAAGTGGGAATTTTCTACACTTTTGCAAAGAGATCATTAACCAAACATCTTCATCTTTGAGTTGAGGTGCTTTGAGGCTTAGTTTGAGCTTCTAAGGGTGGTTTAAACTCAGAATTGTGGCTAATTTTGTGCTATGCTTCAAGAGATAAAGACTTACCTTGTAGGCTTTGTTTTAGCCATTTGAATTGCCATCTTTTTACACTATTTTGGCCTGGTTTTCAACTATAAAAAACTCTGATTTTTGTGCCTTGACATGTTGGTTTGAGATCATTTTGTGCAAAGGGGTAGTCCTCCCTTCTTGTTACCTAATTGTGAAGCTTCTTGCATCATCTTTTAGCATGTTAAATTCAAACTTTTTGGGCCTTTAAACCACTGAAATTTAGAGTTATTTCAGTGGTAAAAAGCATGTTTTGAAGTCCAAAAATAGAGGGGGTAGCCTCCCCTTCTTGTGTCTCACTTCCATGCCTAGTTAGCATCCTACGGTAGTATGTTTTTATGGCTTAACCTAGCTTAATTCAGGCATGTTTTAGGCTCTAATTTAGCATGATTTAGCTCTATTTTGGGCTGCTTTGATCATATGAATCATGTTTTGTATAGTTATAGTGCAAATGCCTTTACTAGCTAAGTGTTTTAGGCCTCTAAACATGTTTTTCTTGAGATGATTGCATGTTGTAGTGTCATTTTACATGTGATTTCAGTGTATATAGCTCTGTCACACTCTCACTTATTTCACTCTTTCATTGCTTTTGAGAGTTGTGTCTTGAGTCTTGTTTGCAAGCTAACATGTGAGCATATTTTTCCAACCTTTTATACTTCAATCTCAGCATGTTTTAGCCACTGTTTTGGCATGTTTTGGCTCTGTCTTGAGCTGGTTTGGTCAGTTGAGCATGGTATTGCATGCCTCTAGTGTAGTGCTCTTTACTAGTTTAGTGTTTTTACCTTTTGAACATGTTGTGCATGAGCTGTTTGCATGTTGTAGTATCATTTTTCATGCCATTTTAGCACTGAAATATTTGCAACCTCCATCATTTCTTCACTTTTCCATTTGTTTTGAGGGTTGGCTAACCTTAAGGTTGTGTTTAAGCTTGAGATAGAGCTTGTGCTCAATGGTTTTAATCCTCTTTTGAGGGTTTCTGCTAACCAATGACATGATCTCTCTCATGTCTTAAATCATCCTTTGGTTGACCCCTCTCTCATTAGAGGACTTTCACTTTGGACTTAATCGGTTAAAGGACTAATCGGTAATGTAAAATGCGTAAACAAAACATGACAAGTAAAACTTGAGCAAGTTAAGCATGTTGTGTTGCATTGCATGTGTTTGGATCAGACGTTAATCCAAACACAAGAAAAATGGGACGTTTCATACTCAAAGTGATGAAACGTGCCACTTTTCTTAGTCACCATCACTCTTGATCATGCATGATAGGGTGGTGGTCTTTTGAGTCTTATTTGTACATTCATTGACTTTGTACAAGCTTGGTTTTCTAGCCATCATGCATTGAAAATGCTTGATTGGTGGCTTGAGAGCCAAGTGGTACACTCCTTTGAGCTTGAGAAATGATAAGGCGGGTGGCAGTACACACATTTCTTGAAAAATGCATTGCTTTGCCTCTGTTGCAGCAAAAACAAAAGTTTGGAAAAAGGGGTGGCCGACCAGCCACCTGAAGTAGGCGACCAGCCACTTCAACTAGTCGACCGAACAGTTAAGGTAGCCGACAGCCACTTCCTGTGGTCGACCGGCCACAAGTCAATTTTTGTGCAAATGTGTTCTTGTGTTGGAGTAGAGACAATCTGGAAGTTGGTACGATGTTCAGAGATCACAGCAAGTGTAAACAGAGGCAACCGATGGCAAGGCGATGGATTTTTGGGAGGAAGCCAACCGAGCATGCATGTCTCCCTCGCCTTCGAGGCCATTTACTTGCTTTATTTAAATTGCTCTAGTTAGTTAGCATAACTAATTGTTCAATTCAAGGGTTGTAATTAGTAAGTTTAATTTGGTTTGTAATATTTTAGCTAGCTTAGAATAGTTAGTTAATTTATTTCAATTGTTGTAATTAATTAGCTAGAATAGTTAATTAGTTATTTTTGTAATAATTAGCTTAGCTTAGTGTAGCTTAGCTTATTTATTCAGACCCTCCTTCGAGAGGGCGAAATGTTGTAATAAGCGTGCGTGTGTGTGTGCATGTCTTCCAACCCCACTTCTTTCTCCCTTTTATTTATCCGCTTTCGATGGTTAGATTAGGGCACGTTTCAATTAGCATACCTTAAGCTTGCATGTTTGCATCATTCATTTGTCTTACATGCACCGAGGCTCGGCGCATCATTCAAACTGCATTGTATTTCAATACTTATTTGAATATGTGTTTCAGAGGATGTCATCAAATTGTTGCATTCATATGCCATCTTAGATAGCTGAGCCTATTGTAGACACCCCATTTTTGACTGACCTTAAGACTCTGACGTCATCATTTGTGCACGCGATGATTGCGCATGTTTGTGCTTGTTTTGAGCGCCCGAAGTTCTCGGCTGAGTGCCTTGTCTTTGAGCCTCTTAACACTTTGTGTTTTGGCCTTGGTTTTTGGGCCAAACCTTGTTGCTTCTTGCCTGAGGAAGGGGAAGGGTTGCCGGCCACTTGTGGCACTTGCCGACCATTTTTCTCGCTTGTAGGCCACTTGGAGTGGTTGGCCGGCTAGGGGAGGTGGCTGGCTGGCCACCCTAACTGGCCGGCGGCCAATCTTTCTGCTTTTTAGATATTTTCAGATCTTTTGAGCCAGCTGTGGCTCACTGAACTCATCCTCCATGCACGTGTATGGAGGGATTAAACAAGCTTTTAGCTTGTCAAGCAAGCTTTTGCATGCTACCTCTATATAAGGGGAGGTCCCTCCCCTTTTAGAGGGGTTCAAAAATTTTAGAGGCAAAATCTCTCTCTCTCTCTAGAATTCTCTCTCTCTCTATATATATATATATATATATTGTGCTTTATAGTGCTTAAAAGCGTTTTTTCTTCACATTTTTGCAAAGAAACACCTAGTCAAACACCACTACCTTGGAGCTGAGGTCCTTGAAGGTTTGTTTGGAGTTCAAAAAGCTGGGTTTCGGCTCAGAAGTTGTCCTCTTGCTGCTGTGCTTCAAGGGAGAGCATATTCCTTTTTTTAAAGCCTATTTTTGTATACCATATTAGCCACCTTTGCATGCTTTTTTAGGCTTGGTTGTTATCTACAAAAAGCTCTATTTTTAAGTGCTAAAAATGTTGGTTTGAGTCCTTGTGTGGGTTAGGGGTGGTCTACCCACTTTGGTTGCTTATTTGCTAAGTTTTTGTACCACTTTTTAAGGCTATTCAAACCACCTCATTTTGGCCCTTTAACCATTGAATTCCAAAGGAATTTCAGTGGTGGAAAGGTGGTTTTGAGGTCCCAAATAGTAGGGGGTGGTCCCCTCTCCTCTTGTCTTGCTTGCTTGTGTTGATGGCCCACCAAATGAGCATGTGTTTCTACTTCTTTGTGGCTTGGTTCAAGCATATTTTTGTGACTTTTTAGACCTGCCATAACTCTATTTTTGGCTTTTTTGATCATTTGTTGCTCACATCTTACACCTCTAGTGCAATCTTGCTTGTTAGCATAGTATGTTTCATGAGTTAGTCCATTGTTCTAGCATGTTTTAGCTCTATCTCAATATGTTTTTACTCATGTTTTTCCATGCTCTAACTCTGTTTTGAGTGGTCTTGGCCCTTTGAGGCTTGCCTTGCATGGTTGTGGTGTAAGTGGCTTTGACTAGCTTTGAGTTTTGAGGCCTTTAACATGTTATGCATGTGATGTTTGCATGGTATGGCACCATTTAGCATGTAATTTCAGTGCATATAGTGTATTCACACGCTCACATGTTCCACTCTTTCAATGCTTTTGAGAGTCATGCCTTATGCCTTGTTTATGAGCCAATACGTATGCATGCTTGTCTAAGATTTTGGGGCTCCCTTTTCAGCATGTTTTAACCTTTGTTTTGGCATGATTGAGCTCTGTCCAGAGCTGGTTTGGTTGTTTAGGCTATGTATTGCATGCCTCTTGTGTGATGCCTTAACTAGTTTTGAGTTTTAAGGCCTCTTGGATGCTATACTTGTGATGTTTGCATGATACGTCATCATTTGGCATGTGATTTTAGTGCTTATATCTCCGTCATACTCTCATATGTATCACTCTTTCAATGTGTTTGAGAGTTGAGCTTTGTGCCTTGCTTGCGTGCCATCATATGAGCATGCATTTCTTGCTTTTTGTGCCTAAGTTTTAGTGTGTTTTGGCCACTGTTTTGGAGTATCTTAGGTCTATCCATAGTTGGTTTGACCATTTGAGCTTTGTATTGCATGCCTCTGGTGAAGTGCTCTTCATTAATTTTGATGTTTATGGCTTTTCAACATGTCTTGCATGCTTTGCTTGCATGCTTTGGTGTCTTCGGCATGCCATTTTAGTGCTGAAATTTGTGTCATTGCACTCCATGCTTCACTCTTTCATTTGCCTTGAAAGTGGTCTTAAGCCCCTTGTTGGCTTGAGCATGGAATGGAGGCTCTCATGCCTAATGGTTTGAGCCTTCTCTTGAAGGTTTCTACTAACCAAAAGCATGAGGCTTCTTCCATGCTTAAGGTGCTTGTGGCCTAGGCCATCTTTCCCATTAGAGGACACTCACATTGCACTTAACCGGTTAAAGAATGAATCAGTAATGTTAAAATGTGTAAACAAAATCAACCAAGTAAAACATGCCAAGATAACACATGTTGTTTGCATTGCATTGTGTTTGGATCGGACGTTAATCCAAACACAAGAAATATGAGACGTTTCATACTCCAAGTGATGAAACGTGTCACATTTCTTGGTCGCCGACCCACTTGACCATGCATGATAGAGGTGGAGGCTCTTATGTGTTGTTTGTGCATTCACTAACATTGTGCAAGCTTGACTCTTCGGTCATCATGCATTAAGATGCGTGGTTGGTGGCTTGAGAGCCGAGTACTAGGATCCTTTGAGCTTGAGAAATGATAAAGAAAGTAGTTGCACACACATTTCCTTGCAAATGTATTGCTGTGCCTTTGTTGTTCTCTATTGCAGCAAAAATGGGATTTTGGAGAAAGAAGTGTCCGGCCGACCACTTACAACTGCCGACCGACCGACCACTTGCACTTGCCGGCCGGCCAGTTGAGGTAGCCTACCGACCAGTTGAGGTGGCCGGCCACCTGCAGCAGAATTCTTCAAAATCTTCCTATATTGGGGCAGATGCAACCTGGAGGTGAGTATGATGTCCTGAGATCACCACGAGTGCAAACAGAGACAACTCATGGCAATGCAGTGCATTTCCGAGTGGAAGCGAATCGAGCATGCATGTCTCCCTCCCTTCAAGGCCATTTTAACTGCTTTACTTAGTTAGTTAATTTGCCGATTTTGTAATTAATTAGTTAATGTGCTTAGCTAATTTAATTCGTCTTTGTAATATTCCAATTAGCTTAGTATGGCTAGTTTCAATTCGGTTTGTAATTGGTTAGCTTAGCATAACTATTTAGTTGATTTGTAATAAGTAGCTTAGCTTAGCTCTTATTTATTCTGACCCTCCTGCGAGAGGGCGTATTGTTGTAATAAGTGTGCGTGTGTGTGTGCATGTCTTCCAACCCTATTTCTTTCTCCCTTTTACTTATTAGCTTTTGATGGTTAGTTTAGGGCATATTTCAATTAGCATACCTTATGCTTTGCATGCATGCATCATTCATTTGTCTTGCATGCACCGGGCTCGGCGCATCATTTAAACTGCATTGTATTTCAATACACTTTCTTGAATACGTGTTCCAAAGCATGTTATCAAGTGTTGCATTCATATGCCATCTTAGATAACCGAGCCTATTAGTTGCATTACTGTATGCGTTGCACTAGGCATCTTTGACATAGCTAGGATCATGCATGATTTCTAACTGGTTTTCTATTTTGGCTCGGAGTACACTATAAGTGTTTACACTTTAGCATACTTGTATGAGTGTGAGTAGTGCCATGTTTAGCATGCTTGCCATGTTTAGCATGCTTTCCATGAGGCTATGTGCTTAAGTGTTTAAACTGCATAAATGCCTGTGGGTGAAGGCTCTATTGCTTGAATTGGAACAATTCATCAAATGTGAGTTTTAAGCCCACTTTGCGGAGTGGCAAATCATGTTGTTTTAAGCCCACTTGAGGGTGGCAAATCTGCGTTTTAGCCTACTTGCGAGTAGCACTTCCAAACCATTTTCGAAAAACGAACATGAGATGTTTTGTTCCAAATCGAGTGATTTAGTCTATACTTGTATGTTGTGCGCATTATATAGTAAGGTTAGCTAATAAATCGGAATAAGAACACATGTGTTTTCAAAATAACATATCATGTTTAGCAGAGGCCGATCCTTTGATCGGGTGAGCGGGGGTGTTCATTTCAGGACCTTCCCCTCTCGTACCCAAGTTCTCGAGCCGAAGCAACTTTGGTGATGACGGACATATGGCCTTAGGCACGAGTCAGGGTTTCCTAAATTTCCTAAAACAAAATATTTAGGTGGCGACTCTGAAATCTGGCAAAGCAGTCCATGTTTAGCATTTTTTGGTTAAAATCAATTTTCCAAAACGATTTGCCAGATTTGGACTATTTGGTGATTTATCAGTCTTACATTGCACTTTGTAAGATTAGATTTAGAACCGTGATGGGAGTCCGAACTGTAGTAGCTAGAACCCAATTTGCGCCCTCTAAGAAAGGGGGGTGCACGGAGAGAGTTCCGGGCGGTCTACACCTATTAATTGCATTGTTGCATGTGTTGCATTGGCATCTTAACATAGTTAGAATCATGCTTATTTCTAACTAGCTTTTGTTTTGGCTTGGAGTACACTGTAAGTTTTACGCTTTAGCATACTTACATGAGTGTGAGTGTTGGCATGATATCATGCTTGCCATAAGGCTATGTGCTTACTTGATAAATTACATTAATGCCCGTGGATGAAGGCTTGATTACTTGAGTTAGAACAATTCGACGAATGTCGGTTTTAAGCCCACTTTGCGAAGTGGCAAATCATGTTTTAGCCCACATGAGGGTGGTAACTTCAAACCATTTTCAAAAACAAACATGAGTCGAAATGTTCCAATTCTTGCAAATTTAGTCTATACTTGCTTGTGTGCGTCACATAGTAAAGTTAGCTAATAATCAGAATAAGAACACATTAGGTTTATAAAATAACATATCATGATAGTAGAGGCTGATATTTGATCGGGTGGGTGGGGGTGCTCATATCAGGACTTTCCCCTCTTGTACCCAAGTTCCCGAGTCGAGGCAACTTTGGTGATGACGAACACGTGGCCTTTGGCACAAGTCAGGGCTTCCTAAATTTCCCAAAAACAAAATATTTAGGTGGCGACTCTGTAATCCGGCAAAGTAGTCTAGTTTTGGCATTATTCGATTCAAAATCGATTTTCCAAAATGGCTTGATGGATTGGACTCTTTGGTGTTTATCAGTCTCAGATTGCACTTTGTGAGATTAGATTCAGAACTGTGACAGGAGTCCAAACTGTAGGACCAATTTGAGCTCTCCGAAAGGGGGGGGGGGTGGCGAAGAAAGTCAAGTCTACAGTTTCTGGCCACTCTGCTGGGGATTTAGAGAACTTGACTCGAACTCATGATATGTTGTATTATTCATACTTATGTGTTTTTTTTGCATTGTATTTGCATTGGTGTGCCTAAGTCACAGTGTTTTCCATCTGCTATTCTTGAGCAGTTTGCCGGAGGCTTGCATGGAAAAGCATCCCATAAGGCTGACCGGTTGTGGGCTCTGCCACGATGGGAACACAAACCTTGGATCTGGATTACCGCTGTACCGTTCGATCCTCCTTCCACTTCTCGGTGTTAGGAGCGAGAGGTCTATTAGGTGGTCTTGTTGAGCCACCCTTCTTGAGCAATTGACCTAGTTGCATATCAGAAGCCGTAGAGAGTGTTCCAAACTAGGACAGATTGCTCACCCGAATGCAGGATTGTTTGAAACGGCATGTGTGCATAATGAACCCCTAGCTCCTGACGAAACTAGGACAGGAAAACCCTACCCCACCATAGGGGTGTTTTGGCTCTCACTTGCTTGATATGTGCTTTTAGAGTGTGACTCTGCAGGAATGTATGTATCAGTTGCAAGTCTGGGTATCAGTTTGAGGGTATCAGTTTTGAGGCAGAAATTTGGGACAGAAATCAGTGTTTAAGTACAGATTGTCCAGCTTATGATTTCAACTGTGTGTTGTTTCTATCTGAGCCGAGGTGCTGTGCGTTTACTGATTGTTGTTCACTTTTTTTGCTTTATTTTCTTTTTGCAAAGTAGTATTTCACAATTGCTTCCGACGAGGCAGTTTCCCCTCGAGCACTCTGGACCAGAGTCAGGAGGATTTACTGATCTGAGGATCTTATTGGAGGACAACCAGTGTTTGCTTCGCTGCCCCCGGTTACAAAACGGAGGACAGTCAGGCATAGATCACTGGTTCAACAGTCTCAAATTCAGCGGTCACTATCTACGTCACCTGTGTGCAGTTGGGCCTAGTTTTCTTCTTCCATCTCAGAAAGAGAGTATATATTGGATTCAATAGATCAGAACCCCGTAGATAGTATGGAGGATGTGACGCACAAACTTCAACAGACCAATGTGGCCATGCAGCGGGATGCTGCTCGTCAAGCGGAAGTTACCGCTCGCCAAACAGAAGTTGCAGCCCAGCAGGCTGAACTAATTACAAGGTGTAGACACCCCATTTTTGACCATCCTCAAGACTTGGACGTCACCGTTTGAACACTCGGTGATCATCCTTGTTTGTGTTCGTCTTGAGTTCCCGGAGGTCTCGGCTACGCGCCTTGCCTCAGGATCTCTCGACTCAACTGTTTTGGGTTTGGTCTCACACCAAACACTTGTGTTTTTGCTTTGGAGGGCAGGGAATGGCTTGTTGGCCATCCCCACACTCCACCGGCCATGGCTTGAGGCCACCGGTTGTGTTTTGTTGCCATCGGCCAAGTATTTGGCCGACCGGCACTCTAGATGGTCGACTGACCATGTATTTTGGTCAAATTGCATTTTTGGCTGGCCGACCACTGTTCATCTGCTTTTGCAGATATTTTTATGCCAGCTGTGCTAGCTGGCATACACTTTGCTCCCCTCCATACACGTGTATGGAGGGATCTCCCTCTTGACTAGCTTACTTGAGAAGCTTTGCAAGAGTGAGCTCTATAAGAGGGAGCCTCTTCTCCCTTCATTAGGGTTAGAGAGAAAAAATCCCAGGGGAGCTCTGGTTCTAGGGTTAGCATAGTATATCTATTCTATCTCTATTTCTCCCTCTCTTTTGCCTTGTGTGTGTGTTTAGTCTTATTATTGCACACAAACACCTAGTCCTACACCTTCCCTTGGTTGCTGAGGGACCAGAAGGATGTTCTTGGTGTTTTTGGGTGGTTTTGAGCTTGAAGAAGCTGCTGGAGCATCATTCTTGAAGAGGGTCAACAAGGGTAAGATTTTTGCTCTTTTTACCCCATATTTGCATAGTCTTTTTGCTTATCTTGCAACCTTTTTCAGACTCTATGTATAACACATAAAAGTCATGTTTTTGCCTTCTCTAAATAGTTGTTTAAGAGTGTTTTGTTGTTTGAGGTCGTTTGACCCTTCTTAGGGCTTGTTTGGCCTCATTTTGTGCTATTTTGGGTGAGCTTCGAGACCACCTTGTTTGGGCCTCCTCACCACTGAAATCTTGAGGGATTTCAGTGGTGAGGATGGTGCCTTGAGGTCCTAAGAAGGAGAGGGCCACCCCCTCTCCTTGTTGTCCTTGAAAAGGGCCATTTTTGCCTCATGTGTGAGCATCCTTTTTAAGTTCATGTTGGCCATATCTTAAGTGTTATTTGTGCTTATTTTTCCATGATATAGCACTATTTTTACTTGGTTTAGACACACCATGCTTGCTTTGCATACTTGTCATGCAATGCCATGAAATTGCCTTAACATGTATCTAGCATTTAGACCACTATGCTTACTTGTTTTGGCTTAGCTTTGTGAAGCTTTTATGTATGTTTTAGTGTGCTTGAGGACTGTTTTTGATTGTTTGGGTCATCCATGATTTGCTTTGCATAGCTACCATGTAATCCCTCTTGTAGACCTTGAGTATCGGACCCTCTAGCATGCTATCCTTGCATCGTTTCAGTGGCTTAGAACCACTTATAGCATCATTTCAGTCCTCATGGCATGCTTGTATGCTTGCATTTGATGTCCCTTTAATGCTTTATAAGGTTGTCATCTTATGCTCCATGTTTGGCCTCTTTTGTATGCTTGCATGTTTAGACCATTTAGATGCTATCTAGATGTGTTTTTGGCTTTGTTTTAACATGCTAAGACTCTGATTTTGGTTGTTCAAATCATGTCATGTTTGATTTTGCTAAGTGTAGTTCAATACATCTTTGGCTTGCCTTGAGTTTTGGCTTTGCTTGCTTTAATTAGTTGGTTTGGCACCTCTATTTCATGCAATTTCAAAGTCTAGCATGCTTGCTATATGCCCATGTTTATCTCCTTTTAAGTGTACTTAAAAGTTGGCTATTTGTGCTTAAGTGTCAAACCATGTTTGCATGCATGATTGTATGTTTAGATACTTGGTTCATGGCATGTTGTTGAAGGCTTTTTTAGAGTGGCGTTTGGCATGCATTTCTTGTTAAGTTGTCTAACATGTTATATGCCTTGCATGTGTGCATGTTGACATTACACTTTGCATGCTTGTTAGTTGCATCCTTGCATGTTTATTTGCATGCTCATGTTGCATGTTTAGAGTGCATGCTTAGGTTGTATTTGACATGCATGCCTTGCCTCTTGAATTGAGTATGATAGAAGTTAGGCCTCATTTGTTTGTTTGGTTTGCATTACATTTGAAATCAAAATGCACAACTTGGTTCCTTGGGCCATCACGCATTGAAATGCACGATTGGTGGTCCCAGAATCAAGTACCATGCTCCTTTGAGTCATGAATATGATAAGGAGTGTGGTTAGTGCAAACATTGCTTGAAATGCATTGCCATGCCATGTTTTGCCCTCTGCTGCTGTCAAAACAGGTTTCTGCAGACAAAGATGGTCAGTCGACTACATAGAGTACCGATCGACCAAAAGTTGGTGGCCGAGAGCTCAATCAATGGTTGATGACCATCCTGCCATGGTCGGTGACCATTTGTCTTAGCCGGTGGTGTTCCACAGTGTCCATAGAGTGCTCCCTGGGACTTTTGCAATTTTCAGAGGAGCAGAGCTGGGAAAACAGAGGCAACTTGTGCATGGCGACGAGTTTCCGAGCAAATCCGAGAACGCATGCATTGGACCCTCTTCCTGAGGCATTTTATCGCTTTCTTTACTTAATTGATTTTTTAATTAATTGGGTGGCCTGTAATATTTAATTAGCTTGTAGGTTAGTTAAATCTGTATTATTCTTTTCGTCCCTCCGAGCGAGGGTGAATTTGTAATAAGTGTGGGTGCGTGTGTGCATGTCTTCCAACCCCCACTTCTTTCTCCCTTTTACTTACCTGCTTTTGATGGTTAGTATTAGGGCACGTTTAATTTAGCATACCTTATGCTATGCATGCGTGCATCATTCATCAGCCTTGCATGCACCGGGCTCGGCGCATCATGCTAACCGCATAGTATTTCAATTCAAAACTTGAATACGTGCATCGATTTCTCGTATTTCAGATGTCATCCTTAGATTAGCCGAGCCCATTCTAATGACATTTTTGTATGTGATACATTAGCCACTTTAACATGAACTAGGATCATGCATGATTACTAACTAGTTCATTGTTTTGGTACGGAGTACGATGTAAGTATTTATGTTTTAGCATCTCGCATAAGTGTGAATGTTAACATGATAACATGCTTACTATGTGGCTATGTGCTTATGTGATATTACTAAATGAGTGCCTGTGGGTGAAGGTTGGATTGTTTGAATTGGGATAATTCATCGAAATCCGCATTTTAGCCTACTTACGAGTAGCAAACCATTTTCAAAACAAACAGAAATGTTATGCTTTGTTCCGACTTAGGCAATTTAGTCTATACTTGTTTTTCTGTGCGCATCACATAGTAATTCTAGGTTAATAACCGGAATAGGAACACATAATGCTTTCAAAACAAGATATCACGGTTAGTAGAGGCCGATCTTTGATCGGGCGAGAGGGGGTGCTCATAGCTGACCTTCCCCAATCGTACCCAAGTTCCTGAGCCGAGGCAACTTTGGTGATGACGGACACGTGGCCTTTGGCGCCGCGTCAGGGTTTCCTAAATTTCCCAAAATAAAATATTTAGGTGGCGACTCTGTATCTGGCAAAGCAGTTCATGTTTGGCATTTCTTTTCTAAAAATCTGTTTTCCAAAACGATTTGCCGGATTTGGACTCTTTGGTTCAGATTAAGAATCGTGACAATTTGAGAGTCTTGAACTGTAGTGAACCCAATATGAACAGAACGGGGGTTCTCCCTCCCGGGACGTTCGGGGACGTCTACAATTTCTGGCGACTCTGCTGGGGAGAATAGAGAACTTGACTCGAACTCATGATATCTTGTTTTGACTACAGTTATGTGTTTCTTTGCATTGCATGTGCATTGGTGCGCCTAGGACAACGTGTTGGCCATCTGCTATTCCTGAACGGTTTGCCGGAGGCTTGCCTTGTCAAGGCATGACCATAAGGATGACCGGTTGCGGGCTCTGCCAGTAGGGGAACACAAACCTCGGTTTTTACCGAGTCACCCTTTTGACCATTCGACCTAGTGCATATTTGGAATCCACAGTGACCATTCCAAACTAAGACAGGTTGCTTACCCGATTATAGGTTGTTTGAAACCGTTGCGTGCATAGTGAAACCCTAGCTCCTGACAAAATAGGACAGGGAAACCCTACCCCAGCATAGGGGTGTTTTGGTTCTCATTTGTTTGCTATGTGCTTTTAGAGTGTATCTCTACAGGGAATGTGTATCAGTTTGCAAGTCTGGGTATCAGGCCTGAGGGCACCAATATTCGGGGAATCAGTTTTACCTGAGGGTATCGGTTTACAGGCAGAATTCTGGGCAGAATTCAGTAGAGGGCGCAGTCGTTCAGCTATGTGTATACCTGTTCTGGTGAAATCAAGCTGAGGTACTGTCTGCTTTCTTTTTTGCAAGGTAGTCGTGGAACTATAGCTTTAGAGGGCTCCACTATCCCCCCGGGTATATTGGATCCGTGTTGATAGACTTTGTCAGGTCGGAGATTCAGTTCAAGGGCAAATCAATGTTCCTTTGCCAGAGGCAGGGTAAAAGGGCCAGTCAGGCACAGATCACCAGTTCAGCAGTTACCAGATCAGTGGTCCTTATCCACCCCACCAGTGAATAGTCAGGCTGAGGTCTCAGTTTTTACCATAGAGATAGAAATACCGATCAGTCAGTTGGAATAGCAGAACATGGTAGGGATGGAGGAAATGATGCGTCAACTCCAAGAAAGTATGAAACTCATGCAGCAGGATGCTGCCCGTCAAGCGAAATTTGCCAAACAACAGGCCGAGATCATGGCCCAGCAGGCTGAGCTAATCGCCAGGATGCAACAGCAAACCGGAGCATCTGCTTCGCACCAAGCCCCTCCCCCACCAGGAGTTCCAGCACCCGAGGAGGCACCAAATGTCTAGGGAGATACGAACATTCCGACAGGACCGGCTCCGCCCCCAATCCTACCCCAATTATCCAAAACACCCACTAACCTGTCGGATTCTCTCTTTGAGTCCGAGGTGGACCCCACAGCATTGAAGGTGAGCAAGCTTGAAAAGCTGTTCAAGAAATCTCAAGGCGTCAAGTCTATCTCGGACATTGAGGATGGGTATACCGACGTAGCTGTGATGCTGCCAGACAGATTCAAGATGCCACATATTGACCGTTTCGATGGGTCCGGGGATCCCATGGTGCACTTGCGGCTGTTTTCAGACATTTTAAGGCCAATGGGCCTCACCAGACTACAAAAGCTTTCTTTATTCGGCCGGACCCTGTCGGGTGTAGCAGCTATCTAGTATGCAAAATTGGAAGACGATGTTAAGAGGAATTGGGATGAGATGGACGAGGCTTTCGTCGATCAATACTCCTACAATACACAAATCGAGATTACAACCCGTGATCTCGAGACGACTAGGCAGGAGCCAAAGGAGGGTTTCTCCGATTTTGTAACTCGGTGGAGGGCCAAGGCCTCAATGATGACCATTAGGCCAACTGACAAAGATCAGATTCGGATGGTTGTGCGCAACCTCCAACCCAAGCTCATGCAGAAGATGATCGTTCTCCCCTTTCCCACCTTTTTAGATTTGCATGAGATGGGAGTACAGATTGAGGATGCCTTGAAGCAGGGTTTGATTGACAATGACAGGAAGCAGCCCAAGAGGGCATTCAACCGCAGTTCGAATGCGACCACCAGTGGTGATGCAGCTGCAAGATCTTCCAAAGTGGGCATGGTCGCTACCACCACACCAAGAACAGCCACCCCCTTTGTTGGTGCATCCAATCCAAACCCCCGAACTTCGGACTATCTACCCCGAGGCAAGAGGGTTTTCACCCCACTCTATATGCCTTTGTCTAAAGCCCTAGGGGTCTTACTCAGGAAAGGACATCTGAAACCGTTAGAACAACGACCTCTACCCAACCCTCTTCCTGCAAAGCATGACCCGGATAAGTACTGTGCTTTCCATCAACAAACCGGTCATGACACTGACAGTTGCGTCCATCTTCGTCACGAGATACAAAATCTGATTGACAACGAGGTCATTCCCGCACCAGGTCCTGCAAAGTCTATCAACACTTGATCAGTGAACTTGTGGTGGATAATGTGATGTGATCAGGGGATGAACCACTTGCGGGCGGTACTCAGTTTACTCCAGATGTGGCGTATGGCATGCACTGTTTTGAGCATTTGTGAATGTTGGTTTTTGTACATTTTGACTTGGGTATTGAGTCAGTTTTGCTATGTCGTTTAGAGTCTGTCCTGTTGTATAGAGTCAGTCTTTTCATATTGAGTCAGTCGGGTCTGTCTTGTTGTATCGAGTCAGTCCTGTTTTGTTAGAGTCGGGTGATTTCAGGGGTGTTACCTCGGACATCACTTGCTTGTTTTGTGTTTGTCTTTTTGCTTTCTTTTTTAGTCTATTTCTGCCTTGGAGCTAGTTACGCCAACAGATCTGAATGGAACAGTAGTGATTTTCACACTCTTGTGTTTGCTTCTGTCGTGTGCCAGTTGTGCCAGAAATTCTAAATGAGATAGCAATATTTGACTAGAAGCTGTGTCTTTTCTGTGCCTTGAATTCATTGCATCGACCTAAGTTTTCCAAAACTTTTTTCGAAACATTGTGATAAAAACGAAGAGGAAGGAATTCCTTGGGTTTTACAAAATTTGATCAATTGAGAGAAAGAGAGGCATGCTAAGCCCTTAATGATCGAGATCATGCTTGTTAATGTGAGTACTGAAAAGGATCCTGACTTGATCCAGATTGGTTCTGCACTGTCTTCAGTGCGAGCGAATTGTCGCTTTCTTAAAAGATTTCAAAAAAAATGTTTTGCGCGATCCTGCAAAGACCTGTGTGGAATCGCTCTTGAGATTATGCAGCCTAGGATCACTCTCAGCCTCAAGACTCGACCCCTCATTGTCAAACCTTGGACTTAAATTCAAAATGTTCAATGGTCAACTACAACGTGAGGCCTGTGTGGCTAGATTCAAAGCAGCCCTCGAACAAGAGGCAAGAAAGTCAGATCAAGAAGACCAGGTGTCATCAAAAGAAGCTTACAAAGCTAGATCAGAAGCACCCCTGGAACTAGGGGCAAAGAATTTCAAATATGCTCGAAGAGCCGAAGATGGATCATTCCACAAATCAAAGAAGGTCGGCAAGAATGCCAAATTCCAGAGGGAGGAAAGAAGAAAGTATTGCTGAAGAAAAACTGAGTTCCGATCCACAACACTAGGGGCAAGTTCAGCCCCCCATTGGATGGACTCCTGCATCGTCAACGAACAACAGTCATTCTCCTGGATTCAGATGACTTCGGGATCTTAAAACCATTTGACATGGACGAAGCTACACTTTTACCCTTAAGAGGCTCGCTGGGCCGAAAACCCGAAGGGACAACCCAGGCAAAAGTTAGAGCAAAGGAAAGAAAAAAATATGCAAAGAAAAGATACAAAAAAAGAGAAAAGAAGAAAAAATGAAGAAAATGAAAAGAAAAGAATGAAAAAGAAAAGATAAAAAAAAAGAAAAAGAAAAGAAATGAAAAGAAAAGAAAAACAGAGCTCGCAAGGTTGAAAACCCAGAAAGGGCGGCCTTGGCAAAAGTTAGAGCACAAAAAGAGCTGTTAATACCCGAGTGTACCTTAACCCGGAACTACGTAAGGCTTGATTCCCATGTTTGGGATACGTAGGCAACTTCACCCTGAAGTCTAGCCACAAACACTTCCAAATTGATTATGTCTATGTAATGGTTTTGATCATCTTTGCCTTATATGTATCCAAGAGTTTGGTTGTGTTTGTCACTCTGAGGACTGACTACAATGCACTGTGGTGCCATTCAAACAAGGGGCAACTTTCCGTTGCCATTCAATGCGCTGCGGTGCCATTCAAATAAGGGGCAACTTTCCATTGCTATGCAGTGCCGTTCAAGCAAGGGGCAATTTTCCATTGTTATGGATCTAGGGCTGCGCATCTTGAGAGTAAGTTCCGTGCTCGTTGAGTAGTGACCGTTTGCAAAAATAGTTTTTGAGAGTTTTTACTGAGGTTGGCTAATTGTCTCGAAAATTATTCCATTTTTCCAAAAAAATTGGACCTTTCTTTGGACCTAAAACAGGAAAATTTTTAGTGCTCATAACCTAACTTGCATGATTTTCAAAATCAGAAAAGTGAACAGGCATGTTAATCTAACTCTCATATTGGTCAAAATTGTTTTAGTAGAAAGCTCAAAAACAAAAAAAAAATGGTCAAAATGATGAACTAAGGGCACAGTTGAGTCAGGTTTTCTGTCTTTTTCCCCTTTATTAATGCACTTGCCGGAAAGGGCACCGTATTCGCCAGAAAAGGGCACCACTGAAGCTAACCGTAAAAGGGCAGAAATCTCTCACATCCTCCAAGCAACGAGGTATCAAGCCAAGTGCGAAGCACGAGCTGGAAGTGGGGCAGGATGTTCCACTCCCTCATCTAGATAGATCTAATCACGTTCAAGCTCCCCAGCAGAGCATCGTCAACCGATGTCAGCTGCATATTCGCTACATACCTGATTGTAGCACAACCCTACTGTGAGGAAGTTCACTATTGTGAGCAGAAGAAAGAAAATCTAGCAGAATGCTAGGGGCATGAGCCCGCAACTTCCTGTTCATCCATCAACCCCCCAGGGGAGGGATGAAAAATGAGAGATTGAAGAATAGAGAGATGTGCGCTGAGAGAAAAAGTGAGAAAAATGGGGCTTCTTTTTCAGAAAAACAGAGCCTGAGGGCCGAGTGATGTGAGAATCACAAATGAGAAAAAGGGTGGGAAATAATACCCGAAAAAAACTGGCTCCTCGCGTACTGAGAGGTCTCTCATCTTTGTAACACGTCTGTGTGTCGTGTCTTTTGTTTTGTTTGTCTCGATTCTTGCTTTGAGTCGTCCCGAGCATGACTCGATGTGTTTTGGTTGTTTACCTTTTGTTTTCCGTTGTTGAGTCGTAGTGCGCTGTGTTCAGTC
This sequence comes from Camellia sinensis, assembly GCF_004153795.1. Taxonomy (NCBI): domain Eukaryota; kingdom Viridiplantae; phylum Streptophyta; class Magnoliopsida; order Ericales; family Theaceae; genus Camellia; species Camellia sinensis. The sequence goes on from NW_021024888.1 coordinate 3,616,552, forward strand.
GTAGGCTCAATACCCGATCGAGAACTTATTTCTCAATTTCAATCAAATCGTTTTGTGCTCGGAGTGCTGTGCCATTCTCCACATTTGTGCAAAACAAGACTTTGTTCTTTCTTAAAACCACAGGGTTCAACCTAGGTCATGCAAGAACAGTAAAACAAGGACCTATTTGAAGCTATATGGGTTCCAGACTACAAAGCAAAAGAAAAGAGGGAAAACCGAAGCATCTGAGTGTGTTTCACCTTCAGCAAATTCTGTGATTGTACTCCGGATGTACCTCTTCAGGCCTTGTCAGTGCCTCGAAGAATGAGTGTGCCTCTACTCCAACCTTAAGCCTGCTTCAAGTCAGAATGGCAATTAAAGCAACAGCAGATGTTATCTCTCGCCAATATAAACAGGGTGTACCCTTTTCAAGCGAAGTGTGTTACAAACGCCTCCGAGAGGTAAATCGGAGGTCGCGTTTGGATTTGGTCTCGTTAAGGCTTGTATTTCCTTATTCGGCATTTTGTTTCAAACGAGCTTTTGAAGTTGCACATTCGTCGCATTGTTATGCACACCATTTCTCGCATTGTTATGCACACCATTCGTTGCATTGTTATGCACATCTATCTAGCATTGTTATGCACCGTTACACCTGCAATGTTATGCACATTATATTTGCATTGTCATGCACCTCTTCACTTGTGTAGTCACGCACATTCCACTTGCATTGTTATGCACGCCCTTTTCCGCATTTCTGAAATACCGGGATACGTCCCTATGTTTCTATACCTTTCTGAAACACTGGGATATGTCCCAAAACACTGGGATACGTCCTTATGCTTCTCCCCTTCGGTTAAGAGCATTTGGAATTCGTTCCAATGCTTATACCTTTTCGAAACATCAGGATACGTCCCTATGTTTCTCTCTCCTTCCGAAACACCGGGATACGTCCCTATGTTTCTCCTTCCTTCCGAAACACCGGGATACGTCCCTATGTTTCTCTTTCATTTCGAAACACCGGGATACGTTCCTATGTTTCTCATTCCTTTCCGAAATACCGGGATACGTCCCTATGTTTCTCTCTCTTTCCAAAATATCGGAATACGTCCCTATGTTTCTCTCTCTTTCCAAAACACCGGGATACGTCCCTATGTTTCTCCCTCTTTGGTTAAAAGCATTTGGAATATGTTCCGGTGCTTGAACCACTCTGAAATACCGGGATACGTCCCTATGTTTCTCTCTTTTTTCGAAACACCGGGATACGTCCCTATGTTTCTCTCTTTCCGAAACACCGGGATACGTCCTTATGTTTCTCCCTCTTTGGTTAAGAGCATTTGGAATACGTTTCGGTGCTTGAACCACTCTGAAACACTGGGATACGTCCCTATGTTTCTCTCTTTTTCCGAAACACCAGGATACGTCCCTATGTTTCTCCCTCTTTGGTTAAGAGCATTTGGAATATGTTCCGGTGCTTGAACCACTCTGAAACATTGGGACACGTCCCTATGTTTCTCCTTCATTTCGAAACACCGGGATATGTCCCTATGTTTCTCCCTCTTTGGTTACGAGCATTTGGAATACGTTCCAATGCTTATACCTTTTCGAAACACTGGGATACGTCCCTATGTTTCTTGCATGATCATAAGTTATGCTCGACTTTGTGCATTGTCTTGCATTTTGCACCTGCCCTCGGGCACATATCTTTGTCTACTGCTTGTATGCTTTGTCTAAGTCTTCGGCCTTGTCAAAAATGGGTCGTCTCTGGGCTTTGACATTCACTCCCGTCATTTTTATGAATTTCGAGTTCTGTCAAAGAGGGGCAACTGTAGACACCCCATTTTTGACCATCCTCAAGACTTGGACGTCACCGTTTGAACACTCGGTGATCATCCTTGTTTGTGTTCGTCTTGAATTCCCGGAGGTCTCGGCTACGTGCCTTGCCTCAGGATCTCTCGACTCAACTGTTTTGTGTTTGGTCTCGCACCAAACACTTGTGTTTTTGCTTTGGAGGGCATGGAATGGCTTGTTGGCCATCCCCACACTCCACCGGCCATGGCTTGAGGCCACCGGCGATGTTTTGTTGCCATCAGCCAAGTATTTGGCCGACTGGCACTCTAGATGGTCGACCGACCATGTATTTTGGTCAAATTGCATTTTTGCCTGGCCAACCACTATTCATCTGCTTTTGCAGATATTTTTATGCCAGCTGTGCTAGCTGGACACTTTGCTCCCCTCCATACACGTGTATGGAGGGATCTCCCTCTTGACTAGCTTACTTGAGAAGCTTTGCAAGAGTGAGCTCTATAAGAGGGAGCCTCTTCTCCCTCCATTAGGGTTAGAGAGAAAAAATCCCAGGGGAGCTCTGGTTCTAGGGTTAGCATAGTATATCTATTCTATCTCTATTTCTCTCTCTCTTTTGCCTTGTGTGTGTGTTTAGTCTTACTATTGCACACAAACACCTAGTCCTACACCTTCTCTTGGTTGCTGAGGGACCAGAAGGCTGTTCTTGGTGTTTTTGGGTGGTTTTGAGCTTGAAGAAGCTGCCGGAGCATCATTCTTGAAGAGGGTCAACAAGGGTAGGATTCTTGCCCTTTTTATCCCATATTTGCATAGTCTTTTTTCCTATCTTACAACCTTTTTTAGACTCTGTGTATAACACATAAAAGTCTTTTTTTTGCTTGCTCTAAATAGTTGTTTAAGAGTGTTTTGTTGTTTGAGATCGTTTGACCCCTCTTAGGGCTTGTTTGGCCCCATTTTGTGCTATTTTGGGTGAGCTCCGGGACCACCTTGTTTGGGCCTCCTCACCACTGAAATCTTGAGGGATTTCAGTGGTGAGGATGGTGCCTTGAGGTCCTAAGAAGGAGAGGGCCACCCCCTCTTCTTGTTGTCCTTGAAAAGGGCCATTTTTGCCTCATATGTGAGCATCCTTTTTAAGTTCATGTTGGCCATGTCTTAAGTGTTATTTATGCTTATTTTGCCATGATATAGCACTATTTTTACTTGGTTTAGACACACCATGCTTGCTTTGCATACTTGTCTTGCAATGCCATGAAATTGCCTTAACATGTATCTAGCATTTAGACCACTATGCTTACTTGTTTTGGCTTAGCTTTGTGAAGCTTTTATGCATGTTTTAGTGTGCTTGAGGACTATTTTTGGTTGTTTGGGTCATCCATGATTTGCTTTGCATAGCTACCATGTAATCCCTCTTGTAGGCCTTGAGTATCGGACCCTCTAGCATGCTATCCTTGCATTGTTTCAGTGGCTTAGAACCACTTATAGCATCATTTTAGTCCTCATGGCATGCTTGTATGCTTGCATTTGATGTCCCTTTAATGCTTTATAAGATTGTCATCTTATGCTCCATGTTTGGCCTCTTTTGTATGCTTGCATGTTTAGACCATTTAGATGCCATCTAGATGTGTTTTTGGCTTTGTTTTAACATGCTAAGACTCTGATTTTGGTTGTTCAAATCATGTCATGTTTGATTTTGCTAAGTGTAGTTCAATACATCTTTGGCTTGCCTTGAGTTTTGGCTTTGCTTGCATGCTTTGCTTGCTCTAATTAGTTGGTTTGGCACCTCTATTTCATGCAATTTCAGAGCCTAGCATGCTTGCTATATGCCCATGTTTATCTCCTTTTAAGTGTGCTTAAACGTTGCCTCTTTGTGCTTAAGTGTCGAACCATGTTTGCATGCATGATTGTATGTTTAGATACTTGGTTCATGACATGTTGTTGCATGCTTGAATAGTGTTGCTTTTGGCATGCATTTCTTGTTAAGTTGTCTAACATGTTATATGCCTTGCGTGTGTGCATGTTGACATTACACTTTGCATGCTTGTTAGTTGCATCCTTGCATGTTCATTTGCATGCTCATGTTGCATGTTTAGAGTGCATGCTTAGGTTGTATTTGACATGCATGCCTTGCCTCTTGAATTGAGTATGATAGAAGTTAGGCCTCATTTGTTTGTTTGGTTTGCATTACATTTGAAATCAAAATGCACAACTTGGTTCCTTGGGCCATCACGCATTGAAATACGCGATTGGTGGTCCAAGAATCAAGTACCATGCTCCTTTGAGTCATGAATATGATAAGGAGTGTGGTTAGTGCAAACATTGCTTGAAATGCATTGCCATGCCATGTTTTGCCCTCTGCTGGGTTTCTGCAGACAAAGATGGCCGGTCGACTACATAGAGTGCCGATCGACCAAAAGTTGGTGGCCGAGAGCTCAATCAATGGTCGGTGACCATCCTGCCATGGTCGGTGACCATTTGTCTTAGCTGGTGGTGTTCCACAGTGTCCATAGAGTGCTCCCTGGGACTTTTGCAATTTTCAGAGGAGCTGAGCAGAGAAAACAGAGGCAACTTGTGCATGGCAATGGGTTTTCGAGCAAATCCGAGCACGCATGCATTGGACCCTCTTCCCGAGGCATTATATCGTTTTCTTTACTTAATTGATTTGTTAATTAATTGGGTGGTCTGTAATATTTAATTAGCTTGTAGGTTAGTTAAATATGTATTATTCTTTTCGTCCCTCCGAGCGAGGGAGAATTTGTAATAAGTGTGGGTGCGTGTGTGCATGTCTTCCAACCCCCACTTCTTTCTCCCTTTTACTTACCTGCTTTTGATGGTTAGTATTAGGGCACGTTTAATTTAGCATACCTTATGCTATGCATGCGTGCATCATTCATTAGCCTTGCATGCACCGGGCTCGGCGCATCATGCTAGCCGCATAGTATCTCAATTCCAAACTTGAATACGTGCATCGATTTCTCGTATTTCACATGTCATCCTTAGATTAGCCGAGCCCATTCTAATGACATTTTTGTATGTGATGCATTAGCCACTTTAACATGAACTAGGATCATGCATGATTACTAACTAGTTCATTGTTTTGGTACGGAGTACGATGTAAGTATTTATGCTTTAGCATCTCGCATAAGTGTGAATGTTAACATGACAGCATGCTTACTGTGTGGCTATGTGCTTATGTGATATTACTAAATGAGTGCCTGTGGGTGAAGGTTGGATTGTTTGAATTGGGATAATTCATCGAAATCCGCATTTTAGCCTACTTACGAGTAGCAAACCATTTTCAAAACAAACGGAAATGTGATGCTTTGTTCTGACTTAGGCAATTTAGTCTATACTTGTTTTCTGTGCGCATCACATAGTAATTCTAGGTTAATAACCGGAATAGGAACACATAATGCTTTCAAAACAAGATATCACGGTTAGTAGAGGCCGATCTTTGATCAGGCGAGAGGGGGTGCTCATAGCTGACCTTCCCCAATTGTACCCAAGTTCCTGAGCCGAGGCAACTTTGGTGATGACGGACATGTGGCCTTTGGCACCGAGTCAGGGTTTCCTAAATTTCCCAAAATAAAATATTTAGGTGGCGACTCTGTATCTGGCAAAGCAGTCCATGTTTGGCACTTTTTTTTCTAAAAATCTGTTTTCCAAAACGATTTGCCGGATTTGGACTCTTTGGTTAAGATTAAGAACCATGACAATTTGAGAGTCCTGAACTGTAGTGAACCCAATATGAACAGAACGGGGGTTCTCCCTCCCGGGACGTTCGGGGACGTCTACACAAGACTTCAACAGCAACAGCAACAACAACCGCAGCATGCAACAACTTCTGCATCCCACCCACCTCCTGTAGATATTCCAGTACCCAGAGCTCCTGCTCCCACAGCCAACGTCCAGGAAAATGCGGACATCCCAGTGGATCCGATTCCACTCTAGACTTCCAAAGCACCGGCCTACCCAACGGAGGCCCCTTTTGAGTTCGAGGTTGACCCTACTGCTCTGAAAGTGAGCAAGCTTGAGGAGCTTTTTAAGTGGGCTCAGGGTGTCAACTCGATCCCAGACATAGAGGATGGCTACACAGATTCGGCGGTGACATTGCCAGATAGATTTAAAATGCCACACATAGACCGCTTCGACGGCTCGGGTGATCCCATGGTCCACTTGCGGCTATTTTCAGATATTCTGCGGTCGATGGGCTTGACTAGACTACAGAAGTTATCCCTCTTTGGCCGGACCCTGTCGGGTATTGCGGCTATCTGGTATGCTAAATTGGAGGATTCTGTGAAGAGAAACTGGAAATAGATGGCCGAGGCCTTTGTTGCCCAATATTCTTATAACACTCAAATCGAGGTCAGAACTCGTGATCTCAAAGCTATTCGATAAGAGCTGAAGGAGGGCTTCTCTGATTTCGTCACTCGGTGGAGGGCCAAGGCCTCCATGATGACCACTAGGCCAATTGAGAAGGACCAGATAAGAATGGTCGTTCGTAATCTATAACCGAAGCTGCTGCAAAAGATGATAGTCCTGCCCCTACCTACATTTGCTGACCTTAATGAGATAGGGGTGCAGATAGAGGATGCAATGAAATAGGGTCTGATCGACTATGAAAAAGAGTAGCCTAAGAAGGCCTTTACGCGCAGTTCAAATGCGGCTACGAGTAGCAACACAGCTGCGAGGACTTCTGATGTTGGTATGGTCACTACCACACTGAAAATAGCCACCCCTTTTACTGGCACATCCGGAACTACCCCACAACCTGCAAAGTACCCATCCCGGGGCCAGAGGGTTTTCACGCCACTCTACATGTCTCTATGTAAAGCCTTGGGGGACCTAATCAGAAAAGGCCATCTGAAGCCCCTGGAGCCACGCCCATTGCCAAATCCCCTCCCTTCTACACACAACCCGACAAGTATTGCGCCTTCCACTAGCAGCATGGTCATGACACTGACCTATGCTTTAGACTCTGTCATGAGATTCAAGATCTCATTGACAACAAAGTGATAGCATCTCCTGAGAAGCCTAACGTCAATACAAATCCTCTCTCACCACATAACCAACCCCCTCCTCCACCCAGGTAAGTAAACCTTATCCAAACAATGGCCGTCCCATACGACCCCAACATATACATCACTCCCTCCCACCTGCCTAAGCCGGTGCTGTTCATCCCAGAAAGCACAGACTTGTGCATGATAAGTGCGTCCATATCCTAACCCGAACCCGTGGTGGTGGCTGTGGTAGAAGAAGGCATGCCTGAGGGCTTCGTGAGCTTAACTAAAGAAGAGTACAACCCTTGTTGTTACATTGTGCCAACTAGCTAGGCCAAACCGAGGGTGGAATTGCCGATGGGGATGGAGGTTGATGTAGTCCGGAGGATGGGGCAAGCCAGGGGCGGGATAACTTAGCTAAGCTTGAGGAGGACAACAGTAATCTGCAGTTCTTTGATGAACAGGATCTGGGAAATGTACAGATTAGTTGGTTTGATATGAACAGATCAATGGATAATGCAGGGTGGTTTAGTGATGAACCGAATGTTGATGAGGGGTCTTAACCAAAGTAGGGACAGTTAGAAACAGGAACGTCTGCAACTGCCGAAACGGTCGACAACAAGGGGAAGTTGCTGGAGAGCACTGGTACTAAGAATTTTGCTCAAGAATTGGGTAGCTTGTGTACAGCTGATACAGAATAGGAGGCCGCACTGAAGCGGTTCGAACAAGAAAGAATTGAGACTAATCAGAAGGCTAGAAAAGCCAAAAGCCCTGCGGGGACTGATTGTGTTGTGAACATGGGAATGATTACAACAGAACCAGACAGTTGTTTGTCAGTTGCCGAAGGAATGTGGTGGGAAGATGAGGATTTGCATCTCGTTCACACGAATAAGGATTGGGGACAGAATCTGCAAGATGATACATGGTATACCGAGGAAGTCAATCACATGAATCGGAGTGGGTGGTACTTTAAGCCCCCACACCTGGACCAACCAGAAGCATTAGGGAAGGACAAGGAGGCAGAGAAACAGAAAGATAAACTGTTAGAGGAGGATGCTGTACTGAAGTAGCTGAAAAGATTCAAGCAGACATTTCCATCTGGGGTTTGTTCATGGTTTCACGGGTGCATAGAGAAGTCGTCTTATCAGCAATGGATAAGGCTAAGCTCTCTATTGACACAACCCCCGAGCAGTTAGTGGGACTAGTGTTCTCGGGAGGCACTTCACTGACTTTGACCTTCACAAATAAAGAATTGCCACCTGAGGGCTCTGAGCACAACAAGCCGCTATACATCTCTGTGGAGTGTAAAGAGACGTGGATACTAGTTGTCTTGGTTGATACCGAGTCTGCAATTAATGTGTGTCCGTCCTGCACGGCCTATGCTATCGGTTTGAAACCTGCAGCCTTTGTACCAACAGCCCAGGTGATTCGGGCTTATGACAATACAAGTCGGGAAGTGATGGGGATAGTGCATATCAGAACTCAGGTTGGCCCAGCGCAACTGGACATTGAATTTCAGGTCTTGGATGTCCCGACCACCTTTAATTGACTCCTTGGACGGTCGTGCCTGCACCAAGTGAAAGCTGTCTCTTCCACTTTGCATCAGATGCTGAAGTACCTCCATGGGAAGGGGGTAGCTATTATTTTTGGGAACTCTTCCATACATCCACCGCCGGAGGTTTCTACACCGGTCTTGGAAACACAGCGAGGAGGATGTCTTTTTTTCTAGGTTCACCTTGGCCGAGGCCCGGGTTGTGCAAGATATTCTGGCTATTGATGAGGGATTATATGTCAGTGCTCCATCTGTCTACCTCATGAATAAGCTACAACATGTACCCAGAATGAGATTGGGAAAAAACAGCTAGAAGGGCATCGCTGCATTGGCCAAAGTGCCACACAACCCTTATACCTTTGGTCTAGGTTACACGCCTACCAAAGAGGATTGGGTAAGGAAGGGAAAGGAAATGGCAGGAAGGGCCAAGGCTAAGCAAAGTGGGAAGCCCTACGAGCTTGTACATAGACCTATTCATGGAACCCTAAACGGCCGCTTTGTCCGGGAGGGGGAAGATTTCCCATTCTGCGGCTTTCCTGAGCTACGACTGAATTCAGAAAAGTAGCGTTTGCCCAGCTTCGAGATCTTTTTCGACCTACAATTGCAAGGGGGTGAAGTTGCAGAAGAGCAGACTGACCTACCAGCTGTGGCTGAATAGTATATAAAGGATAAGTCCGATGGCACAGAACTTGAGATAGGAGCAGCGTTGGCTTGTCTCCACTCGGATCCTCAAATCACATCGGAGAGCTTAGGGGATGACTTCTCTGTTTCCTTGATTGGAGATCAATCGGCTGTGGGCCCTTCTTCTGGCATTCTGGATGCATCTATCGCACCCTCCCTCATTTGGCAGTTCGAGGAGGGCTTTTTGTCCAGCAGTTCTGAATCAGGTAGTGAACCGACATCTGATTCCACAGAGTGTGTGGAGTCAGAATCAAATTCTAGTTCTTCTGAGTCAGAGTCCGATATTCTTGGGGTTGATAACCCGGATGCCGTTGTTTTGCTAGGTCGTCTTTTTCCTTTTCTTTTGAGTCGGTTGTAACCAAGGAATTAGACGAACTGGAAGTTGTGAATGAGAATGGTATTATTGCTATTTCTGAGTACTTTTCTGTGCCACTTGTTTACTGCGTTAATCAGGACTTTCAAAACTTTGATAAAAATGACGAGGAAGAAATTCCTCCATTTTCAAACATTTGATTGATCGAGAGGAAGAGAGGTTTGTAAAACCTTTGGTTGATGAAATCACTTCAATTAATGTTAGTACTGAGAAGGATCCGCGTCTGATCCAGATCGGGTCCATGTTGTCTTCGGAGGAATGCGAACGCTTAGTCGTTTTATTAAAAGATTTCAAAGATGTTTTCACATGGTCCTACGAAGAGATGCCTAGAATCGATCTTGAGATTGTACAGCACCGGATCCCTCTTGACCTTGAGGCCCGACTCTTTAAGCAGAAGCTTCGGAGAATACGCTCGGACTGGGCTCTGAAAATCAAGGAAGAGGTCACCAAGCAGATAGATGCAGGGTTCTTGTTGGTATCTAAGTATCCTACTTGGTTGGCCAACATTGTTCCGATGTCGAAGAAAGATGGCAGAATTCGGGTGTGTGTGGATTTTAGAGATTTGAACAAAGCTAGTCCGAAGGATGACTTTTCTCTACCGCACATCGACGAGTTGGTGGACTTCATCGCGGTCCATGTGTTGTTTTCCTTTATGGATGGGTTTTCCAGGTACAACCAGATCTTGATGGCACCCGAGGACAGAGAGAAGACTGCCTGTGGGGAACCTACTGCTACAGGGTGATGCTGTTTGGTTTGAAAAATGCTGGGGCTACTTACCAACGGGTTGCAAACACTATCTTGCACGATATGATCCATAAAGAGATTGAGGTGTATGTGGACGACATGATTGTCAAGTCCAAGGAAAGAGAAGGCCACTACACCGCCTTGAAGAAAATTTTCCAACGGATCAGGGAATATCAGTTGTGACTGAATCCTTAGAAATGCATTTTTGGGGTCACAGCAGGGAAAATGCCAGGGTTCTTGATTACACAAAGGGGCATTGAGGTCGATCCTTCCAAAATCAAGGCCATACTAGAAATGCCACCACCAAGGACTGAAAAGGAGGTGCGAGGCTTTCTGGGAAAAGTGTAATACATAAGGCAGTTTATTGCAAAATTAACCTTGACTTGTGAACCACTATTTGGTCTCTTGAAGAAATGAAAGAAATTTCAATGGGATGACTGATGCCAAGTTGCTTTTGAGTAGATCAAGTAGTATCTCCAGAACCCACCCGTGTTGTCACCACTAGAGCTAGGGAATCCATTGATTTTGTATCTATCAATAACCGACACGACTATAGGCAGCATGCTTGCATAAGAATCTGAGGATAGAGTGGAGAAGACCATCAATTACCTAAGCAAGAAGATGCTGGAATATGAGACCCATTACACTTCGCTCGAGAAGGCATGTTTAGCCTTGGTATGGGCTACCAGGAAGTTGAGGCACTACTTGTTAGCTCACTCTGTAATTTTGGTTTCGAGATTGGATCCCATGAAATATCTCTTCGAGAAACCAGCACTTACAGGTAGGCTAACCTGTTGGTTGCTTCTTCTCTCTGAATTTGATTTAAAGTATATGACTCGCAAGTCTATGAAGGGGAGAGCGGTAGCAGAGTTCCTAGTCGATCACCCAGTGAAGGGAGACAAAGCAGTAGAGTATTTGTTCCCAGATGAGGCCATTCTACAGGTCGAAGAACAGATTTGGACTATGTACTTTGACGGAGCATCTAACCAGTACGAGTATGGGATAGGGGTGTTGCTGATAGCGCCCGACAATTTCCACATACCTTTAGCTTTTAAACTCCGGTTTAAGGTATCTAACAATGAAGTAGAGTACGAGGCATGTATCGTTGGCTTGGAAGCTGCCCTGGAACTAGGGGCAAAAAGGTTGGATGTCATTAGGGACTCGAACCTGGTTGTGTCTCAAGGGAAAAGAGACTGGAAGGTTAAGGAAGAAAGGATGAAAATCTATCACTAAACCCTGGACATTCTGATTCCTAGGTTTGAGAAGCTAACCTTCATCTATCTGTGAAGAGAAAGTAACAGGTTCGATGATGCCTTATCAACTTTATCTTCCATGATTGACATCCTTTTGGGAGTCCAGATGCATCCAATCATTATTGAATAGAGGTATGTGTCGGCCTATGAGTTGATCGTCACAATAGATGAAGTACAAGATCAGAACCCCTGGTACTATGACATCTGAAACTTCTTAGAAAATGAGGGCTATCCACTAGGGGCAAATGCCAAAAATAAAAGGGCAATTCGACGAATGGCTGCTCAGTTTATCATCTGTGTGGGTAAATTGTACAAACGGGGCCATTTGGGAATGCATAAGTTGTGCGTTGATGCAGGAGAGTCAAAGCACCTAATGGAGGCCATCTACGGAGGAGAGTGCGAAGCGTACATGAGCGGAGTGATGCTAGCTTGGAAGATTCTCAGACAGGGTTACTACTGGTCAACCATGGAGGAGGATTGTATTGGTTTTGTTCGGTGATGCCACAAGTGTCAGATCCATGCAAATCGCATGAATATCCCCCCGTCGAAGCTGTATAACATGACTTCACCATGGCCGTTTTCAGTTTGGGGAATTGATATTATTGGGGCAGTTACTCCAAAGGGGTCAAATGGGCATGAGTACATCCTGGTGGTGATAGATTACTTTACAAAGTGGGTCGAGGCCCAATCCTACACAATACTGAAAGCATCGCATGTAGCTAAGTTCATTAGGAATAATATCATCTATCTTTATTGGATCCCAAATGAGATCATCTCGGACAATGGTTCCCACTTCAAGAAAGAAGTGATCAGCTTGTTGGAGAAATACAACGTGGCTTTCCATAAGTCATGCACATATCGGCCACAAACCAACGGAGCTGTTGAGGCTGCCAACAAGAACATCAAGCATATTTTACAGAAGATAGTGGAAACCTACAGGGATTGGACAGATAAGCTACCATTTGCTCTTTGGGGCTATAGAACATCAATTCGAACTTCTACTGGAGCAACTCTGTATTCTCTGGTTTATGGGATGGAGGTTGTTCTGCCGATCGAAGTTGAGGTTCCGTCGCTGCGGGTTATGGCTGAGTGCCAGATAGCAGAAGCGAATTGACAGTAGAGCAGGTTCGAGGAACTTACGCTATTTGACGAGAGGAGGCTGAAAGCACTATACCACGTCCAAGGTTATCAACAAAGGATTGCTAGGGCTTTCAACAAGAAAGTTAAGTTCAGGAATCTAAAAGAAGGGAATTTGGTGCTCAAAGACAACTGAGCTCCCATCCACGACCCTAGGGGCAAGTTCAAACTTAATCGGACTAGTCCTTATATCATCAAATCTATTTGGTCAGGTGGAGCTGTCATTCTTATGGACTTAGATGGCCTCGAATTCTCCCAACCAGTCGACATAGACAAGTTGAAGAAATACTACCCTTGAAAGGCTCGCTAGGCCGAAAACCCGAAAGGGCAATCTAGGCAAAAGTTAGAGCACAAAAAATTTGAAAAAAGAAAAACTGAGCTCGCAAGGTTGAAAACCCAGAAAGGGCGGTCTTGGAAAATGTTAGAGCGCAAAAGGAGAGTGTTAATACCCGAGTGAACCCGAATCAAACTACGTAAGGCTTGATTTCCATCTTTGGGATACGTAGGCAACTTCATTCTGAAGTCCAGCCATAAACACTTCCAAATCAACTGTGTCCATGTGTTTGTTTTGTTCATCTTTGTCTTTTCTACATCTAAGAGTTCGGTTGTGATCTCCAGTACAGTGCAGTGCTATTCAGACAAGGGACAACTTTCCAGTTATTGGTGTTCGGAGTTGTACATCTCAAGGATAGATTCCGGGTGTGTCCAATTGTGATCCTTATCGAAAATAGTTTTGAAAAGTTTTAATAAAAGTTGATTTTGTTCAAATTAATCTTTTTACAACTTAGACCATCTTTGGACCAAAAGGAAAATTTTCAATGCCTACAACCTTTAATTTCATTGATTTCAATACAGAGTTCTCCAACTCTCGATACAAATTGAAGTGGCTTTTTATTACATTCAAAAGGAAAACTTGAAAGTATAGATTAAAGCAATCAACTTGGGGCATAGTTGAGTCAGGTGTTCGTGCGTCCCCTCCCAGAGCTTGTGGAAGCCTCAGATGCCAAAGTAGGCCCGGTTTGTGCCTCATCTTCAAGCCAAGCTATGCATTCGCCAGAAAGGGCGCAACTGAAACTGGAAGCGGGGGCCAGAAGTTCTCTTGTCCTCTATGCAGTGGTATATCGAGCTAGCTGTGAGCCTCGGATTGGAAATGAAGCCGAATACTCTACCCCCTCTTCTGGGCAAGTCTGGTCGTGCCCAAACTGACGCCTGAACCGAAATGAAAAGTAGAAGACACAGTGTGTCAAGCTAATCAACTGAATACTAGGTTGCAGGGATATGCAGTAGCTCATCTCAGGCAGATCAAACCAGGGGCAACGCCAAGTAATGTCAACAGCAGACTTGTTGCACATCCAATGGCACCACCACCTCTCGTTCGGGAAATTGACTAGCCGTTGGCGAAAGAAATAGCCGCGTGTTGAATATGCAGGGCAAGAGTCCACTACCTTCAACCTGTCCATGAGCCATACTTGGGGAGGGATGAAAAATAAGAAAGATTAAAGAATAGAGAGGTGTACGTGGAGAGAAAAGTGAGAAAAGGGTTTTAAGAGAAAAATAGAGCCTGAGGGCCGAGTGATTTGAGAAACACATGTAAGAAGGGTGGGAAACCTTACTTGTAAGAGTAGTGGACTTCCTGCGAACTTGGTTGTCTCCGGGCGATGGAAAGCATCCAAGCCCATTAAAGTCTTAGCTAGTGTCAAGCCAATACAACTCTTGCCCTCTCTTAAGCCCTAAGCAACTTTCATCAAGCGAATGCTAGACCCTCCGAAGCCAAGGGCAAGCAGAAAATGAGCCAACATACACAAGCAAAGGGCATGCTGCCAAAAACTTTGCCAAAGACGATCGCCACGGTCGCTGGCATCAGAAAACCGATAAACCAAATTGGGAATATCCAACTCCCCGTTGTGAATCAAAGGTCGGTCATCGTGTAAAGTGAACCCACACATCTGTCCTAAAGCTTGGATGTGGCCAAAACGAGACTGGGGCAAGATCTCCTCATCATGCCGGGATTCCCTCAAAACTTGGAATTCTTCAATTGTGGGACATATCTCTTGTCCCCCAAAGCTAAAAACATGCGTAACCGGGTTCCAACATCTAGTCGCGGCGTGAAAGAACGGAAAACACAATGGAGTATGACTTAGTGGGAATAGTGCATTTATCCCAAAACCCTGAAAATTTAGCTTTTCCGAGCTATCTAAATTTGCAATCCAATCGGAGAGTTTTTTGGTAAAGAATGGCTCCATTTGTGGCAAAAACAAAGTTGGAATGAAGAAACTATGAAGTCCTAACTTTTGTAGAAGATAAGGCACTGAGTGGAAGACAGGTGGCAGCAATCTGGAGACTCTCTGCATCACTGGCCAACTGACCAGCTAGGGTAGCCGACCGGCCACTTTAGTGGCCGACAATCACCACTAAGTGGCCGACAGCCATTGTTTGTCTCCAGTAGAATTGCCTCGGTCTCTCTGTATGTTGAGAATGCTAAAAACTTGTGTTTTGTTCTATTCTGGATGCATTCTGCTATTTTGTTTTACTAGTTTTGTTGAGTCGCTCTCAAGTTGGTTTCAATTTGTTTACCGAATTGTTGTAATTTTCTTATCGAGTTGTATTTGTTTCGTTTATCGAGTTCTTGTTTTGTTTATCGAGTTGTTGCACTAGTTGTTCTTTGAGTTGTTTTACTCTATTTGTTATGTCTTGGTTGGTTCACTACCTGACTAAGCAATTGTTAAGATAATGTACAATATTCAATTTCCATCAAATCCTGTTTTTGTGTAAAATGGTGGAATGTGATGTTCAGAATATGAAATGCAACACGTTTTCATCAAAAAAACTGTTTTCATTCCAATCATGGTTTCTTTTTACAAAGAGTACAGGTTTTTAAAGAAAATAAAACTGCTTAAGGATGTACAATGTGCTAACACTACTAGTAAAAAAGAAACAAAGCAAAAGGCATCTAAATCAGCGCCACCCATCTCTGGATCGAGAGGTGTAGACGTCCCCGAATGTCCCGGGAAAAATCCCGTTTTGTCCTTTACGCTCACTACAGGTCGGACTCAATGTCACGGTTCTTAATCTGATCCCGTAAAGTGTAATACGAGATTGATAAATCACCAAAGAGTAAAAGTTCGGCAAATCGGTTTGAAAAACTAATTTTTTAGAAAGAAGCTCCAAACATGGACTGCTTTGCCAGATACAAAGTCGCCACCTAAATATTTATTTTGGGGGGGGGGGATTTAGGAAACCCTAACTCGTGCCTAAGGCCACGTGTCCGTCATCACCAAAGTTGCCTCGGCTCTGGAACTTGGGTACGATTGGGGAAGGTCATGCAATGAGCACCCCCGCTCGCCCGATCAAAGATCGGCCACTACTAAACATGATATCTTATTTTTGAAAACATATGTGCTCTTATTCTGGTTAATTAGCTGATTTTTACTACGTTATGTGCACAACAAACAAGTATAGACTAGGTCGCCTAATTTGGAACAAAGCATTGCATATCCGTTTGTTTGGAAATGGTTTAGAGTTTGCTACTCGCCAGTAGGCTAAAACACGAATTTCAACGAATCATTCCAATTTAAGTAATCCAACCTTCACCCATAGGCATTCAGGCAGTTATATCACATAAGCAATTAGCCTCATGGCAAGCATGCTATCATGGCAACACTCAAACTCATGCAAGATGCTAAAGCATAAAAGCTTACCTAGTACTCCAAGCCAAAACAAGAAACTAGTTAGAAATCAAATGCATGGTCCTAGTTCATGTCAACAATGGCTAATGCAGCGCATACAAAATGTAATTAGAATAGGCCCGGCTAATCTAAGAATGGCATGTGAAATGCGACAATTCGATACCCGTATTCAAGTTGGAATTGAAATACTATGTGATTAGTATGATGCGCCGAGCTCGGTGCATGCAATACAGATGAATGTTGCAAGCATGCATAGTATAAGGATGTTGAAATGAAACATGCCCTAGATCTCACCATCATAAGCGGTTAAGTAAAAGGGAAAAAGAAAGGGAGGTTGGAAGACATGCATCACACATACGCACGCTTATTACACAATTGTGCCCTCTTGACGGAGGGACCGAAAGAATAATACAAATTGAATAATATATCAACTACCCTAGTTAGCTAATTATTACAGACCCTTAATTAATTAACAAATGAATTACTAAAGGGAGGCCGCCGCAGCTCCACCTTGGAATGATTGAATGATGCATGCTCGATCGCCTTGCTCGAAAATCCGTTGCCATGCCACATGTTGCCTCTGTTTGCACTGCTTTGCTCCTCTAAAGACTGCACAAATCCCAAGTACGTTTTTGAACCACTCCCTGAGCACTGTGGGATGTCACCGACCAAGTTAGGGGAACACCGGCTGTGGGAAAATGATAACCGACCAAAAGTGGAGCCCTCGGCCAGGTCAAGTTAGCCGGCCGGCACTTGAGACGGCCGGCCGGCCATCCCTTCCTGCAGAATATTGTTTTTGCTGCAGCAGAGGACAGACAGTGCATGGCAAGGCATTTACAAGACGATGTGTGCACGACCACCCTCCCTATCATACTATAAACTCAAGGAAGTATGTCTCTCGACCCTCGGACCACCAATCACGCATTCCAATGCATGATGGCCAAAGGTGCCAAGTGTGAAAATCAATGTGGAGTGAATGCAACAAAACACATGAATGCCTAGAACTCTATCATGTTTGATCAAGAGCATCGGCGATCGAGGACTGAGGTACATTTCGTCACTTGAACTACGAAAGTCCCTCATTCCTTGTGTTTGGTTTGACACCCCAAACCAAACATAATGCAATGCATGTATGCTAAATACAATGCGATATGGAAGAGCAATGTTATGCAACCTAAGCATGCCAAACGCAATAGAACTCAAGTATGTACACAAAACTAAGGTAGCAAACATGCCAAATGCAATGCAACCTAAGCATGCAATTTAAGTTAATGTAACATTGGCATGCCAAGTATACAACAATGCTATGTAATGCAATTAGCGAAATATCACGCGATATACCAAACATGCAAACATGTTGCACTACAAGCATGCAAATATCATAAAAGCAAACATGCTCAAATGGACTTAAACCAAAAGGTACCAACATGCGAAACAAACATGTACACATATTGGTCTAAACAATATGCAACAATGCACAATCCTCAAACATGAGCAAGATGGGACAAACATGAGAACATGACAATGCAATGAACTCTGAAATCATGTGGAGAATGATGCTAAATCATATATACAAGTGAAGCATAGCGTGCCAATGGGTCCAATACTCAAAACTAGTCAAGGGGCTCATACCATGGCCATATCAACCAAGCCCCAAAGGGCCAAGATCACCCAAACCAGTCCCAAGGCAGACCAAAACAAGGCTAGAACACACATGGGATGAAGTCAAAACATACTATAGAGGCGAGCACAAAACAAGACGCATACAAAGCCCAAAAGGGCAAATGCACTACACCTACTACAACCAATCATGGCATGAATTAGGCCAACAAAATCAAAGTTGTAATATGTCAAAATAAGCCCCAAAACCCAATGAGATGGCATCACAAGGACCTAACCATGGAGATATACAGAATGGTCCAAACATGGAATATAAAACAACAACTCCCCAAAGCATTGAAAGGATGGTAAATGCAAGCATACAAGCATGGAACATGGACTGAAATATCATGACAAGTGATTCCAAATCACTAAAATGGCCCAAGTAAAGCATGCTAACAACTCACACACCCAAAGCCAACAAGCTAGAATACATGGTGGCTATACAAAGCATGGAAAACATGACCAAGACAACACCAAACAAAGCTCAAGCATGATAAAACAAGGCTAAAAACTTCTCAAAGTTAAGTCAAAACATGCAAGCATGATGGTCTAAATCCAAGATGCATGTCATGCAAACATACAAGATTACTCTACAAGTATGTGAAGCATGCAAGATGCCAACAAGCCAACATGGAATAGAGTAAAGGACGGTCCTAAAAGCCACTAAAAAGTGCTGAAATAGAACCAAGATATGCTAACCAAACATGCTAATGTTATGAGCCATTTATGCTAGCAAGTGAGACACAAAGGGAGGGGGGTGTGCCTCCCCTATTCAAGACGTCAAAACCAATTCTCCACCACTGAAAATCCTCTGGATTTCAGTGGTGAGAAGGCCAAAACAAAAAGCGTTCCAAAGCCAAAAGGAAGAGGCACAAAATGAGGCCAAACAAGGCCTAGGGGGGGAGGGTGGACAACCCCCAACACAAAAGTGACCTTAATGAAACATCTCAAGCATGAAAATACATAACTTTTTTATGTAGGACACTAAGCTTAAAATAGCATGCAAGTATTGCTAAAAGCTTAAGCAAAAATGGGGAACAAAAAGAGTAGTTTCTCACCCTTGAAGAACACTTCAAGAACACCAACTCCAGCACCTCCTTCTGATAAAAAACAACTCAAAAACTTTGAAATCAAACCCTTAGCACCTCAGTAACAAAAGGATAGTGTAACACTAGGTGTCTTAGTGCAAAAATATGAACAAAAACACCCTTTAGAACACCATTACACACACAAATATAGAGAGAGCGGGAGATATAGAGAGAGAGTGATAGATGTTCTCTCTCAAATTGTTCAACCTCTGGAAAGGGAGGAGAGGCCCTCCTCTTATAGAAAATCTAATTCCAAGCTTCCAATGGAAACTAAATGTAAGGATGAAATCCCTCCATACACGTGTATGGAGGGCAGAGTCTGTGCTCACTAGCTGGCACAACTGGCATGCACAATGCCTGAAAAAGGCAAAGAAAATGCCTCGGCCAAAAAAAGTGGCCGATCGACCAAAACAATGGTCGGCCGACCAACTAAAGTGCCGATCGACCAATATATTTGGCCGGTGGCAAGAAAACAAGGTCGGTGGCTTTAGGCCATTACCGGTGGGTTGAGGGGATGGCTACAGGCCACCCTCTTCCCTCAGAAGCAAAAACACAAGAGTTTGGTCCACAACCAAGCACAAAACAAACTAGTTGAGAGATCTTGAGGCAAGGCGCGCAACCGAGGCTTCCGAGAACTCAAAATGAACACAAGCGTGGATGATCATCGAGTGTTCAATTGATGACGTCCAAGTCTTGAGGACGGTCAAAAATGGGGTGTCTACAGTTTCCCCTCTTTGATAGAACTCGAAAGTCATAACAATGATGGGCGTGAATGTCAAAGCCCAAAGACGACCCATTTTTGACAAGGCCGAAGACTTAGACAAAGCATACAGAATACGGATAAGGATATGCGCCCGAAGGCAGGGGCAAGATGTAGGAACAATGTACAAAGCCGAGCATAACTTATGATCATGCAAATAAAGCTGTAACGAAGCATAACATGCAACAGTTTTAAGCAGGCATATACAAGTCTAACTACATTACTGTAGACACCCCATTTTTGACCGTTCTCAAGACTTGGACGTCACCGTTTGAACACTCGGTGATCATCCTTGTTTGTGTTCGTCTTGAGTTCCCTGAGGTCTCGGCTATGCGCCTTGCCTTAGGATCTCTCGACTCAACTGTTTTGTGTTTGGTTTTGCACCAAACACTTGTGTTTTTGCTTTGGAGGGCAGGGAATGGCTTGTTGGCCATCCCCACACTCCACCGGCCATGGATTGAGGCCACCGGCTGTGTTTTGTTGCCATCGGCCAAATGTTTGGCCGATCGGCACTCTAGATGGTCGACTGGCCATCTATTATGGTCAAATTGCATTTTTGGCTGGCCGACCACTGTACATCTGCTTTTGTAGATATTTTTATACCAGTTGTGCTAGCTAGCATACACTTTGCTCCCCTCCATACACGTGTATGGAGGGATCTCCCTCTTGACTAGTTTCCTTGAGAAGCTTTGCAAGAGTGAGCTCTATAAGAGGGAGCTTCTTCTCCCTCCATTAGGGTTACAAAAAATTTCCAGAGAGAGCTCTGAGATTAGGGTTAACATAGTGTGTGTATTCTATCTCTATTTCTCCCTTTCTTTTGCTCTAAGTGTGTTTGTGTCTTACTTTTGTGCATAAACACCTAGTGTTACACCTTACCTTGGCTACTGAGTTGCTGAGGAGTTGTTCTTGGTGTTCTTAAGTGGATTCAAGCTTGAAGAAGGGGCTGGAGCTCAGTTCTTGAAAGAGGTCTTCAAGGGTAACAACATCATCCTTTATTCCCCATTTTTGCATAGCTTTGTTTGCCCATCTTGCAACTATTTTTAGACTTTGTATATAATTAATAAAAGTCTTGTTTTTGAGTTCTTTAAATAGTTGTTTAAGGGTGTTTTGTTGTTTGGGGTTGTTTGACCCCTCTTAGGCCTTGTTTGGCCCCATTTTGTGCTATTTTGGTGAGCTCCGGGACCACCTTGTTTGGGCCTCCTCACCACTGAAATCTTGAGGGATTTCAGTGGTGGGGATGGTGCTTTAAGGTCCTAAGAAGGAGAGGGCCATCCCCTCTCCTTGTTGCCTTCAATATGTGTCATTATAGCCTCATGTGTGAGCATCATTTTTAAGTGCATGTTGGCCATGTCTTAAGTGTTATTTGGTAGTATTTTGCCATATATTACCTCTGTTTTTACTTGGTTTAGACACACCATGCTTGCCTTGTATACATGTCTTGTAATGCCATGATTTGCCTTAACATGTGCCTAGCATTTAGCCTATTATGCTGACTTGTTTTGGCCGAGCTTTGTGAAGCTTTTGTGCTTGTTTTAGCATGCTTAAGTTCTATTTTTGGTTGTTTTGGTCTATCATGACATGCTGGCCAAGTTTGGGGAGTTCAAAAAAAGCCAAAAAGACAAAAAGTTACTCAAAAAGTTAAAAAGTTAACACTATTCACCAAAAGTCAACAATTACGGCTGCACAACTCCCAATTCAAATTTTTCCCTACAAATCAATTTTTACAATTTTTTATTACACATTTTTCAATAAAAAGTCAAAAATTTAACCCAAACATCCATATTTTCAACCTCAATTTTTTAGTTCAAAAAGACAAAAAGTACACTTTTTTAGTCTTCCCAAACTTGGCCTTACCAGCCACCTTGCATTTTGGCTTGTTGGCCTTGGGTGTGTGAGTGTGGAGCATGCTTTACTTGCTTTGTTTCAGTGGTTTGGAACCATTTGCCATGTCATTTCAGTCCTCATGGTATGCTTGAATGCTTACATTTGATACCCCTTTAATGTGTTAAGAGGTTGGTGTTTCATGCTTCATGTTTGTGCTATTGTGTATGCCTCTAGGATTAGGTCATTTAGATGCCATCTAAGTGGTTCTTATGGCTTACTTTTGCATGATTTAGGACTGTTTTGGTTCATTTTGGTCATTTGCTTCATGTGTCATATGATCATGTTTTAGGTCCTTGGGCTTGGTTGCATGCCTAGCTTGCATTGGTAGGTTGATTTGGCATCATTTCCTACATGTTCTCAGAGCTTATTATGTATGCCATATGTCCATGGTTATTCCCTTTTAAGTGTGCTTAAAAGATGCTTCTTGATGCTTAAGTGTTTAGGCTTTAACATGTGCATGCTTATGTGTGTTTTGCCTCTCATTTCCATAGCATTTGGCCACTGTTTTGGGCCTAATAGAGAGCTGTCCAAATTAGTGTAAGTCCCTCCTTTGCATGTTGTGGCATGCTCACCTTGTGTGTTGATTGCATACTTGACTTACCATGTATTGTTGTTGCATGTTTAAGTGACACTTGCATTTGGCACGCATTTCCTTGACTAGGTTGCATAACATGTTGCATGCCTTACACACTTGCATGATTAGGTTACATCTTGTATGTTGATCATTAGCATAGTTATTACATGCTTGCATGCTTACTAGCTTAGGTTGTGTGCCTAGCATACTTGTCTTCATGTTCATATTGCATGCCTAGTTCGCATGCCTAGGTTGCATTGCATTGGCATGCATGCCTTGCCTCTTGATCAAGTGATAGAGGTTGGGCCATTTGTTTGTTTAAGTGCATTTCATTCGACATTGAAATGGCACACTTGGTTTCTTGGGCCATCACGCATTGCAATGCGTGATTGATGGTCCGAGAATCAAGGACCATCATCCTTTGAGTCATAAACATGATAAGAAGTGTGGTTGGTGCAAACATTGCTTGAAATGCATTGCCATGCCATGTTTTGCCCTCTGCTGCTGTCAAAACAAGTTTCTGCAGGAAGCTTTGGCCGGCCGGCCATCTATACTGCCGACCGACCAATTATTGATGGCCGAGGGCTCAACAAATGGTCGATGACCATCCGGACATGGTCGGTGGGGTTTCCACTTGGTCGGTGGTGATCCACAGTGTCCATGGAGCATACTTTGGGATTTGTGCAATTTTCAGAGAAGCAGAGCAGGGGAAACAGAGGCAAACTTGTGCATGGTGGTGGGTTTTCTAGCAGAACCGAGCGCGCATACATTGGGCCCTCTTCCCGAGGCTGCTTTTACTGCTTAATTAGCATAGTTAATTTGCTTAACTAGTTAATTGTCTGTAATATTTAGTTAGCTTGATGGTTAGTTAAATTGTATTATTCTTTCGGTCCCTCTGAGCGAGGGAAAATTTGTAATAATTGTGGGTGCGTGTGTGCATGTTTTCCAACCCCCACTTCTTTCTCCCTTTTACTTACCTGCTTTGATGGTTAGTATTAGGGCATATTTAATTTAGCATACCTTATGCTATGCATGCGTGCATCATTCATCAGCATTGCATTCACCGGGCTCAGTGTATCATGCTAACTGCATAAGTATTTCAAATCTAACTTGAATATGTGCATCAAATGGTTGCATTTCACATGCCATCCTAGGATTAGCCGAGCCTATCCTAATTGCATTTTGTATGCGTTGCATTAGGCACTTAACATGGACTTGGATCATACATTGATTGCTAACGAGTTCTTTGTTTTGGCTAGGAGTACACTGTAAGTATTTTGTGCTTTAGCATCTCGCACGAGTGTGAATGTTAACATGATAGCATGCTTACCATGTGGCTACATGCTTCTGTGATATGAACTACCTAAATGCTTGTGGGTGAAGGTTGGATTGCTTGAGTTGGAACAACTCATCAAAATCCGTGTTTTAGCCTACTCGCGAGTAGCAAATTTCAAAACATTTTTCAAACAAACGGACATGCGATGCTTTGTTCCAAATTAGGCGATCTAGTCTATACTTGTTTTGCTGTGCGCATCACATAGTAATTCTAGCTAATTAACCAGAATAAGAACACATAACGTTTTCAAAATTGGATATCATGGTTAGTAGAGGTCGATCTTTGGATCGGGCGAGAGGGGGTGCTTATAGCTGACCTTCCCCAATCGTACCCAAGTTCCTGAGCCGAGGCAACTTTGGTAATGACAGACACGTGGTCTTAGGCAAACGAGTCAGGGTTTCCTACATTCCCCCATTAAAAAATATTTAGGTGGCGACTTTGTATCTGGCAAACCAATCTATGTTTGGGACTTCTTTTCTAAAAATCTGTTTTCTCAAAACGATTTGCCGGATTTGGACTCTTTGGTTCAGACTAAGAACCGTAACACAAAAGGGAGTCCGAACTGTGGTGGCATAAAGCCCGAGGGCGCGTCCACAATTACATGCAAAAAGGATGTAAGAGAATTATACAATTCTCGCTACGTCTCACACGGAGAATACAATACTGTTCGGTTCGTTTGGTCTCGCCAGCTTCAAATGAACCGTACATACAATATCGTGCCTGAAAAAGAAAGAAAACTTAACAGGTACAATATTGTTAGAATCATGCATAGTAATGCAAGTGAAAAGTGTGTGACAACGCAAGTGAGGGGGGCGCAAGACAATGCAACCTAAGTGCAACGCATAACAATGCAGAGTGGATGCGAGGAGGGCATGCGTGACAATGCAAACCGAGTAGAATGCATAACAATGCAAGGAGGTGGCATGCGCGACAACACAAGCCGATGGTGGTGCATAACAATGCAAGGAGATGGCATGCGCAACAACGCAAGCCAGGTAGGATGCATAACAATGCAATTTTGAAACATAAACACATGCAAGTAAAGCATACGCGACAAAGTATAGCAATGTGTGAAGCAATGCAAGAAGGTGCATAAACACATGTAAGTAAAGCATACGCGACAACACATACAATGTGTGTAACAATGTGGGAAGGTGCACAAACACATGTAAGTAAAGCATACGCGACAACGTATACAATGTGTGTAACAAGGAATGAAATGTACACATGTAAGTAAAGCACACGCGACAACGTGTACAATATGTAACAACGTGGAAATAAGCATAAACACATGTAAGTAAAGCACACGCGACAACGCGAGCAATGTGTGTAACAATGCGAGAAGGCTCATAAACACATGTAAGTAAAGCATAGCGACAATGCATACAATATGTGTAACAATGTGGGAAGGTGCACAAACACATGTAAGTAAAGCATACGCGACAACGCATACAATGTGTGTAACAAGGAATGAAATGTACACATGTAAGTAAAGCACACACGATAACGTGTACAATATGTAACAACGTGGAAATAAGCATAAACACATGTAAGTAAAGCACACGCGACAACACGAGCAATGTATGTAACAATGCGAGAAGGTGCATAAACACATGTAAGTAAAGCATACGCGACAACACATACAATGTGTGTAACAATGCGGGAAGGTGCATAAACACATGTAAGTAAAGCATACGCGACAACGCATACAATGTGTGTAACAATGCGGGAAGGTGCATAAACACATGTAAGAAAAGCATACGCGACAACGCATATAATGTGTGACATAAGAGGAACTTGAAACTATAAGGTAAGATGAAGTATGTTAAATGCAAGAATGAAACAAAGTATAACCATTATGCGCTTATTATAAACACGACAATACATTGTAATGCAACACATTTAAAGCGATTTTGTGAAACTCGCAAGATACAAAAGGATACGAAAAAGGATACACCTTGCGCGTATTCGAGCATTGCACACAGAAGGCACGGTCCGAAGTAAAAAACGGAGGCCGGTTAAACTTCAAAAATGCATTTTCTTGCACTGTCTTGAGAAATGGAGTTCCCAAACATTATATTTGACCTAGGAAATGGTGTAGGAGGTGCATCAGCCACAAGGAGAGGCCACCGGCCGTCCATCGGCCATCAAATAAGACAATCGGCCAAATATTTAGCCGACCGGCCAACAATTTGGCCGACTGGCCAAAAATGGCTGTGTTGGGGCAGTTTTGACATTTTGCCTCGGGTCTTTAAATATAGGGCCTCAAACCCTATATTTTCACTTCCTCTTGGTTCGAAAATACCTCTCTCTCTCTCTCTAGGTGATTTCCCAACCTTTGATCCTCGTTTTTCCTTGGTTTTCGGGCCTTCTTCGTCGTTTGATTCGCGAAACCCTCCCCATTCCGCACACTTTGAACCGAACAAAACTCAGTTTTGGTGACTTTTCCTTGCTTTCCACCACTTGGGGCTTGTTTTCCCCAAGTTTTCCTCGGTCTTCGTGCCTTTTCCCACACTCCGACCATTTCTCCTATTTTCCACCCTTTCGGGGTTGACTTTTCAGTTGACTTTTCGCATTCTTTCCCATTTTATACATTTTCAACCATTTTCGCACTCTTTCTGAGATGGCTGACGACATTCCACAGGGTGGGACTCCCCCGGAGATGGATGTGGATCCCGAGGTCGAGCTCCTACCTCTTCGCGTCCGACCATTTGATCCGGCGACCTACAGGCCGGCGATACATGTGCTCCCTCCTGACAGCCTCCGCCACTTCTGGAGCTATGCACAAGGCGCACAGCCAGAGCTTCTACTGCGCGAGCCAGAGTCACATCTGTCTTACGGCGCTGCTAGGGTATATTCTTCCTCTGTTTCATTTTCTGCAATGTAGAACACATAACTGCAATAGTCGATTCTGTTCTTTAACTGCTTAATTCAGACATACTGATACATCACATGCCGTAGTTCACTGTGAGCACACCCACACCCAATATCTGTTGAAATATGAACTCATGCACACACACTGCATTCTCATCAATTCTGAGCGTATTCAACACTATATTTCTAACATTGCTTCGCGACCGTTTGTTTTGAACACAGGGAGATTCCCATGCCTTCCGGGGGTATGGGAACACAACCGCCAGAGGTTGGTACATGGAGCTACCCGATGCGGTTCGTCGTATTGTTGACCGAGCCAGCTTTGGGACCTTCTGCATGGGACTCTCGCGCCTCACTGCGAGTAGGCCCCTTTTTGCTGCTCTGGTGGAGAGGTGGTGGGACACCACTGACTCCTTCCACCTTTCTGCCACTGGGGAGATGACGATGACTCCCTTTGACTTCTCGATGCTCACTGGCATTGGGGTGGGGGGTGACTCGATCCCCTTTGACACAGATATGGACGAGTGGGACGCCGCTCAGCTCTACTTACTCGGCACTCAGCCACCTCTTGCCTGGGCAAGGTTTGTTAGGTACTCATGGTTCGAGGATCATTTCCGGATCCAGGCGCCTACTACTCAGGACGAGGAGGAGCAGTATGCCCATGGCTTTATTATGTTCCTGCTAGGGACCACACTCTTTGCCGACCGGACGAACACCGTCGCCCTCTACTTACTGAGCGCATTAGTGGACGTGACACAGATCCGCTGCTACGACTGGGCTGGCGCGGGCTTGGCCACTCTTTATGGATATATGAGCTCATCCTCCCGTCTCAGCGGGCAGTTGCTTGGGGGCTACTGGCGAGCCTGGGAGGTACATGTTCCCATTTTTGTCTTTTCAATTCTGCTTTTCATTATCTGTACATCACACACACTGCGCCCACGCAATCTAATTTGCACTAGTTATACACTGCACACACTGCACATACTGCACTCTGCTTTATCTGTATACCGCTTTACCTGATAAGCATACTCATACCTGTTCTGTCACACCATACAGTTGTGGGTGTACGCCTACTTCCCTAGGCTCGCCCTAGTGCCAGATGAGGAGATGCTCCTCAGCGTTCCATTTTCTCACCGCTTCGATGTGAGATGCGAGCGGAGGCCACGGGAGTCCCTTGTATTCTTCCGTCGCTATTTTGACACCATCACCGCAGCCGAGGTATGTCAAACATTTCAGTTTATTTAAGCTTCGCTTTATTTTGTACTCTCAATATTAGTAGATAACAATCTGCGTTTTGTTTGCAGATCACCTGGCAGCCTTGGGCTCCGTTGCCTAACACAGTTCGGGAGCGGTATGCCGGTGCTCGGGAGACTGCCCGATTCAGAGTTCTACTAGAGGGCCCAGTCTGCCGCGCTTGGTACTTGGGTGAGCGCTTCTTGTGGTAGACCCTCAGTTTACCGGGGCAAGTAGTTCCGAGGCTGCCTCTCACCCATATGCGGCATACCGAGAGGTATACTTTTGAGGAGATGATGGATTACACCATCGGCTAGGACTCTAAGGGCTTTAGAGACGAGGGTGACTACGTGGAGTACGTCCAGACCTATATTATGTGGCCTCTGACCAGTGCCGGCCGAGTTGAGAGAGAGAGAGACCAGCAGCGCTCGCGGTGAGAGCAGGAGCATCGCGGGCACCTCAGGCCCGAGGCATGAGTGGGTCTCGGAGAGGGCAGGGGGCTAGATGGCCAGAGCTGCCGACGATGATCACATGCCGAGGACAGGGTGGGCAGACTTATCAGATTCCCTTCGCTTCTTCTCCGGCTGATTATGAGCTTATCGGAGTCTATGGCTCGACCCCGGTATGTACTGCTAGACTTTGCATTCTGTACAGTCATTTCAATTCATTTCATATCCCGCAGAATACTAATGACTTCAGCCCTTTTGCAGGCTTCCGTCAAGTACACTCGCCAGTCCCTGGAGTTGACAGTCTCAACGGTAGGGATGCTGCAGCGGTGCATCGACTTGCTGACCATTTACAATATCCCGGTAAGTTCCTTCAACTGCAGTCTTCAAACTCTGCACAATCAGCTTCATACATAAACTGATACATCACACTATCAATACGACACTTGATTCACAGCACTCACGGTCACTAATACATTGTAACCCACATACTGCTCACAGTGTTGCTCACGGTATTCATACGCTGTACTCATACACTGCATTCTGTATCGATATACTGCTCACAACATTCATATACTGCACTCATACACTGTATTCGGCATTCATACCCTGCTTTGCGTAACATAACTGATGCATTTGCCCTTTGTCCTTTTCAGGCCCCATTTCAGATTCTGATCGCAGGAGGTGCTCCAGTTGGACTATCTGTTCCTGCTCAAGGAGGAGGGGGAGCCAGGCGGGGGATGACTATCCACAACCGAGGCAGACATAGGCGCACCCATGCTGAGAGCAGCAGTTCACGAGAGCCTTCCCCCGATGATTCTGATGAGGAGGCGACGTCGTCCTTGGGTGAGGCCGGAGATGGCTCAGATTCAGACTATGGAGCTGGCAACGATGATCCTGGACCCTCGTCCAGGAAGAGGACCAGGACGGACTCCCATGCTCGAGATGACTAATACTGATCTAGACATTTGCTGTTTTTCTTCTTTTTGCTTTGTTCAGACACTTTGCTGCTTTTCTTCTCTTTTGTTTTGCTTTATTTATTTTTTTTTACTGGTAGTTTGAGCACATTGTACTGCCTCAGGCAGACTTTACTTTCTCAAAACTATGTACTTTTTGCAAAAGACATGATGAAATGAAACAACTATTTTGTTCAAAGAGTGTTACATTTGTACATTTTATGCATCGCATTGCATTACACAACAATGTAAATGAGATTTGAACTTTTGAAAATTAAGCATTTGCACCGTAATAATCAGGTAGTGAACTGAGTAACGACAAAAATAGCTCGATAATCAAAACAAAGAGCTCGATAAGCTAACTAAGTGTAAATACAACTCGGTAAGCAAAGTAAAGACTTAAAAAAATGTGAAATACAACTCGATAAAGCAATTGTACAACAACTCGAAAAACAAATTGCAGTAACAGGCGCGATTTTGCAAAATCATCACCAAAAGGTATTGGAAGTGGGATCAGTTACAAGTTCTCAGCATGTTCCATACACGATCAGCTTAGGGAACAAGAAGGAAGGCCACCGGCCAAGAGGAAAGCCCACCGGCCATTTCTTATGGCCATCGACCACAACTTTTAGCCGATCGACCAAAAGGGATGGTCGGTCGGCACTAATTTTGGCCGATCAGCCAAAAATGGCAAGCACCTCCAGAATGTTGACACCTGTCTTCCACTCACCACCTTATCCTCTACAAAAGCCTCAGCTTTGTAGTTTTCCTCATTTCAGCATTGTTTTACAACAAAATGAAGGCATTTCTCATCCAAAATCTCACAACTTGGATTGCCACCTTAGATGGCTCAAAAAAGTTAAACTTCCAAGGCTTCGGTATTAATACACTATTCACGCTGAGTCGCACTCCGCTGCACCTTCCATTTCTCCATGCTGCGGCAAGGTTTTGGAATCCGGTAATGCATGTCTTTAGTTTTGGCGGGCAAGAGATGTTTCCTACTTTTGAAGACTTCCAAGCTTTGATGGAATCTGAGCGCGACGAAGAAGTCCTGCCCCAACTTCGCTTTGGCCACGCCGAAGCCTTAGGGCGAATGTGTGGGCTCAACGCTCAGTCATTGATTTGTGACGAAATGCTGGACATTCCGAGTTTGATTCGTCGGTTCTCCGATGCCGGTGACCGTGGTGATCATCATTGGCAAGGCTTTCGGCGACATGCGCTTTGCCTGTGCATGCTGTCCCATTTCTTGCTTGCCCCAGGCTCGGGAGGGTTTAGCACTCATTTGATCGAAGTTACCCAAGGCTTAAAAGAGGGCAAGAGCTGCATTGCCATGACACTGGCCGAGACATTGATGGGCTTGGACGCTTTCCATCGCCGGGAGACGACCAGATTCGCGGGGAGTCCACTACTGCTGCAAGTAATGTTTCCCACCCTGTCTGACATATATATTGCTCACATCACTCGGCCCTCGGGCTCGATTTTTCTCTCCAAACCCTTTTCTCACTTTTCTCTCAACGTACACCTCTCTATTCTTTATTCTCTCATTTTTCATCGCTCTCCAGGTGTGGTTGATGGACAAGTTGCAGGTTGTGGACTCTTGCCCAACATACTCAGCTCACGGTTACTTCTTCCGGCGACGTCTAGTCGATGCCCTTGATGAGGGATGGTGGTTCGACTGGATGCGCCGTTTGTCTACAGACCGTATTGCTTGGCGTTGTCTTTGGCTCAATCTACCGGTGATGAGCTATAGCATGTCCCGGCAAACCGGGATTCAGTTGATTGGCCTGACACATTGTGTGTTCTACTTTCCCTTTCGGTTCCAGCGCCAGTTTGGCCATGATCAGATTTGCACCGCAGAGGGGATAGAGTAACCAGCTGCATTTTTGGTCCGAGGCGCACAACTAGCTTGGCATGCTGCGGCATGGAGGACGAGAGAGCTTTTGGCCCCCGCTCCCACTTTCAGTTACACCCTTTCTGATGAATGTATAGATTGGCTCAATGAAGAGGCACAGATAGGGCCCAGTTTGGCATCAGAGGTTTCGACCAGCTCTGGGAGGGGACGCAGGAACACCTGACTATGCCCTGGATTTATTTGCTTTAATCAGAACTTTCAAGTTTTCTTTATGGATGTAATGAAAAACAACTTCAATTTTGTATGTAAGAGTAGAGAACTCTATATTGAAATCAATAAAAATTGAAAGTTGTGGGTACTGAAAATTTTCCGTTTGGTCAAAAAATGGTCTAAGTCGTAAAAAGATTAATTTGAGCAAAATCAACATTTATTAAAACTTTTCAAAACCATTTTCGATATGGATCAGGACTGGACACGCTTGAGATCTGTCACTGAGATGTACAACCCCGGATCCCAGTAACTGGAAAGTTGCCCCTAGTCTGAATAGCACTGCACCGGAGATAACAACCGAAGTTCTTGAATGCGGATCAGACAAAGTTGATCGGGGGAATGTTTATGGCTGGACTTCAGGATGAAGTTGCCTACGTATCCCAAAGATGGGAATCAAGCCTTACGTCGTTCAGCTTGGGTTCACTCGTGTATTGACACTCTCTTTTTGCGCTCTAACTTTTGCCAAGGCCTCCCTTTATGGGTTTTCAACCTTGCGAGCTCAATTTTTATAATTTCAAATTTTTTGTGCTTTAACTTTTGCCTAGGTCGCCCTTTCGAGCTTTCGGCCTAGCGAACCTCTCAGGGAAAATATTTCTTCAACTTGGCCATGTCAATTGGTTGGGAGAACTCTAGGCCATCTAGGTTCATCAGAACGACAGCTCCACCCGACCAGATAGACTTGATGATGTAATGACCAGTCCAATTAGGTCTGAACTTGCCCCTAGGGTTGTGGATGGGAGCTCGATTGTCTTTGAGCACCAAATCTCATTCCTTCAAATTTCTAGACTTAACCTTCTTGTTAAAAACCCTTGCAATTCGTCGTTGATAACCTTGAACATGGTACAGTGCTTTCAGCCTTCTCTCGTCGAAGAGCATGAGTTCCTTGAATCTGCTCTGCTGCCAATCTGCCTCAGCTATCTGGCACTCAGCCAGTACTCGGAATGATGGAACCTCAATTTTGATAGGCAGAACAGCCTCCATCCCATAAACCAATGAATACAGAGTCGCTCCAGTAGAAGTTCTAATTGAAGTCCGGTAGCCCCACAGAGCAAATGACAGCTTATCTGGCCAGTCCCGGTAGGTTTCCATCATCTTCTGTAAAATACGCTTGATGTTCTTGTTGGCGGCCTCAACTGCCCCGTTGGTCTGTGGCCGATACGTAGATGACTTGTGAAAAGCCACATTGTATTTTTCCAACAAGTCGATGACTTCCTTCTTGAAGTGGGAACCATTATCTGAAATGATCTCGTTCAGGACCCCATAGTGAAAGATGATGTTGTTCCTGATAAACTTTGTAACGTGCAACACCTTCAACACTGCATAAGATTGGGCCTCAACCTACTTTGTGAAATAGTTTATCGCGACCAGAATGAACTCATGCCCATTGGACCCCTTCGGAGTGACAGCCCCAATCACATCGATTCCCCAAACTGATAATGGCCATGGCGAAGTCATATTGTACAGCTTTGAAGGTGGGATGTTCATGCGGTTTGCATGGATTTGACATTTGTGGCATTGCCGAACAAAGCTGATACAATCCTCCTCCATGGTGGACCAGTAGTAACCTTGTCTGAGGATTTTCCGGGCCAGCATCACCCCATTCATGTGCGCTCTGCACTCTCCTCCATGGATGGCCTCCATTAGGTGCTTCAACTCTTCAGCCTCAACACATAACTTATGCATTCCCAAATGACCTCTCTTGTACAGTTTTCCTCCGCAGATGATGAACTGAGCAACCATTCTTCGGATTGCCCTCTTGTCTTTGGCATTTGTCCCTGGTGGATACGCTTCTTTCTCCAAGAAGTTCCAGACATCATAATACCAGGGGTTTTCATCTTGGACCTTTTCTATGGCAGCAATCGACTCGTAGGCCGGTGCAAACTTCTGGTCAATGATGATCGAACGCATCCGGACTCCAAAAGGGATGTCTATCATAGAAGATAGAGTTGCTAATGAATCCGCGAACCTATTGTTTTCTCTTAATAGATGAGCGAAGTTCAGTTTCTCAAACCGAGGAATCAGCAAGTCCAAGGTCTGGTGGTAAATCCTCATCTTTTCTTCTTTGACTTTCCAATCTCCTTTAGCTTGAGATACAACAAGGTTCGAGTCCCCGATGACGTCCAATCGTTTTGCCCCTAATTCTAGGGCGACTTCTGAACCAGCAATGCACGCTTCATACTCTACTTCGTTGTTCCAGACTTTGAATCGGAGTTTAAATGCTAGAGGGATACGAAAATTATCGGGTGCTATCAACAACACCCCTATCCCATACCCGTACTGGTTTGACACTCCGTCAATATACAT
Source organism: Camellia sinensis (assembly GCF_004153795.1). Classification (NCBI taxonomy): domain Eukaryota; kingdom Viridiplantae; phylum Streptophyta; class Magnoliopsida; order Ericales; family Theaceae; genus Camellia; species Camellia sinensis. The sequence goes on from NW_021024888.1 coordinate 3,649,993, forward strand.
CGTCCAAAATTATTCTTCGACATGTAGAATGGCCTCATCTGGGAATAGGTACTCAACTGCTTCATTCTTTTCCACTGGGTGATCGGCTAGGAACTCCGCTACCGCTCTCCTCTTTACTGACTTGCGCGTCACATACTTCAGATCGAATTCAGAAAGTAGAAGCAACCAACGAGCTAGCCTACTGTAGACGCGCCCGTGCGCCCCGGAGGACGAGTCTCGTTCTGTTCGTATACAGTTCGGACTCTCAAATTGTCACGGTTCTTAATCTGAACCAAAGAGTCCAAATCTGGCAAATCGTTTTGAGAAATAGATTTTTGAAAAGAAGTGCCAAACATGGACTGCTTTGCCAGATACAGACTCGCCACCTAAATATTTTATTTTGGGAAATTTAGGAAACCCTGACTGACTCGGTGCCAAAGGCCACGTGTCCATCATCACCAAAGTTACCTTGGCTCAAGAGCTTGGGTACGATTGGGGAAGGTCAGCTATGAGCACCCCCTCTCCCCCGATTCGAAGATCGGCCACTACTAACCGTGATATCCATTTTTGAAAACGTTATGTCTTCTTATTCCATTTGTTAGCCTAGAATTACTATGTTATGCGCACGTCAAACAAGAATAGACTAAATCGCCTAAATTGGAACAAAACATTTCATGCTTGTTTTGAAAATGGTTTGCTACTTGCAAGTAGGCTGAAATGCAGATTTTGCCACCCTCAAGTGGGCTTTAGAAAAGATGGTTTTGCCACTATCTAGTGGGCTTAAAACTCATAGTTTTAATGCATTATTCCAATTTAGGTAATTCAACCTCCATCCACAGGCATTCAAGCAGTTATATCACGTAAGCAGCTAGCCTCATGGTAATCATGCTGTTATGGCAACACTCACTCGCATGCGGTATGCTAAAGCATAAAGAGCTCACCTAGTACTCTGTGCCAAAACAAGAACATGTTAGCAATCATGCATGATCCAAGTCCATGTTTAAATGCCTAATGCAACGCATACGGAATGTCACTAGAGTAGGCTCGGCTAGTCTATAAATGACATGTTAAAGCACAAGTGGCACGTATTCAAGTTAGATTTGAAATACTTATGCGGTTAGCATGATGCGCCGAGCCTGGTGCATGTAATACTGATGAATGATGCACGCATGCATAGCATAAGGTATGCTAAAGTAAACATGTCCTAATACTAACCATCAAAAGCAAAAGGGAGAAAGAAGTGGGGGTTGGAAGACATGCACACACGCACCCACACTTATTACAAATTCACCCTCGCTCGGAGGGACCAAAAGAATAATACAAATTAATTAACCTACAAGCTAATTAATTATTACAGACCACCTAATTAATTAAGCAAATTAACTAAGCTAAGAAAGCAGTAAAGGCCTTGGGAAGAGGATCCAATGCGCGCGTGCTTGGGTTTGCTCGGAAATCCAACGCCATGCACAAGTTTGCCTCTACTTTGACTGTTCTGCTTCTCTGAAAATTGCACAACTCCCAAGGTTGCTTCTCTGAGTGTTGTAGAACACCACCGGCTGAGGGAATTGGTCACCGGCCATAAAGAATGGTCACCGGCCACATATTATGCTCTCGGCCAAACCTGTTTTGCCGGTCGGCACCCAACACTGCCGGCCGGCCAATTCTTCCTGCTAAAACCTGTTTGATAGCAGCAGAGGGCAGACAAGGCATGGCAATGTATTTCAAGCAAATGTATGCACCAACCACACTCCTTATCACGTTTATGACTCAAAGGAGGATGGGCCTCGATTCTCGGGCCACCAATCACGCATTTCCATGCATGATGGCCCAAGGAATCAAGTGTGCATCTTGATATGGAATGCAATGCACATAATCAAACAAATTGAACTCAACCTCTATCATACTCACTTCAAGAGGTCAAGGCTGTAACGAAGAACAACATGCACACATGCAAGGTGCAATATGGACAACATGTTAGATACAAAGCATGCCAAATGCAACAACACAAAAGTGTGCAACAATGTGTCATGAGCCAAGTATCTACATATATAAGCATGCATGCAAACATGGCTTAAAACTTTAAACATCAAACGGTAACTCTCAAGCACACTTAAGAGGATGCAATCATGGACAAATGGCATGCACCTTAAGCTTTGAAATTGCATAGAAAAGAGGTGCTAAACAACTAATCAAAGCAAGCAAAGCATGTAATTGGTCCAAGGACCTAAAGCATGATCATATGACACATGAAGCAAATGACCAAAATAGATCAAAACAGTCCTAAATCATGTTAAGGCAAGTCCTAAAAACCACATAGATGGCATCTAAATGATCTACACATGGGGGCATGCACAAATGCTTAAACATGGAGCATACAACACAACCTCTTAAAGCATCAAAGGAGCATTAAATGCAAGCATGCAAGGATATTATAAGGACTGAAATAACATGGTAAGGGGTTCCAAACCACTGAAACACTGCAAGTAATGCATGCTACACACTCACACAACCAAGGCTAACAAGCCAAAATGCAAGGTGGCTATACTAATCATGTGATGATCGACCAAAAGAACCAAAAATAGAGCTTGAGCATGCTAAAATAAACACAAAAGCTTCACAAAGCTTGGCCAAAATCATGCTAGAACAAGGACCAAAACCTAAAGCATGTTAAGACCTAAACATGGCATTACAAGGCATGTATGCTAAGCAAGCATGGTGTACCAAAACCAACTGAAAATAGAGCTATATTATGACATAATAAGTACAAAAATCAGTTAAAGCATAGCCAACATACACTTAAACAAGATGCTCCCTCAAGAGGCAAAAATGGCCCTTTTCAAGGACAATAAGGAGAGGGGGTGGCCCTCTCCTTCCTAGGACCTCAAGGCACCATCCTCACCTCTGAAATCCCTCAAGATTTCAGTGGTGAGGAGGCCCAAACACAATGGTCCTGAAGCTCAACCGAAATGGCACAAAACAAAGGCCAAACAAGCCTTAAGAGGGGTCAAACAACCCCAAAGCTTAAAACACCCTTAACAAGCTATTTAGAGCACTCAAAAAACAAACTTTTCTATGTTATATGTTAAACTCAAAAGCAGTTGCAAATATGGAAAAACAAGCTATGAAAAACAAGGCTTAAAAGAGGTAAAAGCTCACCCTTGAAGCACAGCAGCAAATTAGCAACTTTTGGACCAAGAAAAGGCTTCGAATCACCCCAAAAATCACCTCCAAGGATCTCAGCTCAATAAGGGGAGTAGAGAACTAGGCGTTTGTATGCAAAAGCGCAAACAAAATGCACTTTTGAGCACAAACAAGCCCTAAACCTTAGAGAGAGAGGCAGAAAATGTAGAGAGAGTGAGAGAGAGATTTTTTTGCTCCAAGTTGTATCTCTTTCTTCCTCTTCTATCCTATGTGTGAGAGAGCTTGATTGATATAGATATATATCAATCTGCAGCTCCTCAGAACTCCCACGTCCAGGCATGGGCTGGGGTATGGCCTGGAATGACAGCTGCCAGCTATCTACAGAGATATCTATTGAAAACCACACTTGGCCGGCCGGCCATCAAAGTGGCCGACCGACAATCAAATTAGCCGGCCGGCCATCACATTTGGCCGATTGAAAATTAAGGTGGCCGGTGGGCAAGAGACTTGGTCGACAAGCTCCCCCCTTCCCTCAGGAACACATCCACAAGCTCTTGGTGCAACCAAGCACAAAACAGAGAAGTTAAGAGGTTCTAAGGCAAGGCGCGCAGCCAAGACTTTTCGAAACTCAAAACAAACACAAGTATGGATAATCATCGCGTGTTCAAACAATGACGTCCAAGCCTTGAGGCCGGTCAAAAATGGGGTGTCTACACCTACCCGGAAGTGCCGGTTTCTCGAAGAGATATTTGATGGGATCTAAACTTGAAACCAACATTACAGAGTGAGCTAACAGATAGTGCCGCAGCTTCCTGGTAGCTCATACCAAGGCTAAGCAAGCCTTTTCCAGCGGAGTGTAACGGGTCTGGTAATTCAGCATCTTCTTGCTCAGGTAGTAGATAGCTCTCTCCACTCTGTCCTCAGACTCTTGTGCAAGCATGCAACCCATTGTAGTCTGAGTTACTGAAAGGTACAAAATCAACGGTTTCCCCGACTCAGGCGGTGACAACACGGGTGGGTTCTGTAGGTATAGCTTGATCTGTTCAAAAGTAACTTGGCATCGGCCGTCCCATTGGAACTTCGTCCCTTTCTTCAGAGACCAAAGAGTGGTTCACAAGTCAAGATTAATTTAGCGATAAACCGTCTTATGAATTGCACTTTACCTAGAAAGCCTCGCACCTCCTTTTTAGTCCTTAGTGGTGGCATTTCTAAGATGGCCTTGATTTTGGAAGGGTCAACTTCGATACCTCTCTGTGTAATCAAGAACCCCAGCATTTTCCCTGTCGTAACACCAAACGTACACTTCTGAGGATTCAGCCGCAACCGGAATTCTCTGACCCTTTGGAAGAACTTTTGCAAAGTGGTGTAGTGGCCCTTTCTTTCTTTGGACTTGACAATCATGTCTTCCACGTACATCTCAACCTCCTTGTGGATCATATCGTGCAATATTGTGGTTGCAGCCCGTTGATATGTAGCTCCAGCATTCTTCAGCCCAAAAGGCATCACTCTATAATAGTAGGTCCCCCACGGGGTGGTAAAAGCAGTCTTCTCCTGGTCTTCGGGTGCCATTACAATATGGTTGTAGCCTAAAAAGCCTTCCATGAACGAAAGCAGTGCATGCCCAACAGTGAGGTCCACTAACTCATCGATATGTGGCAGAGGAAAGTCGTCCTTCGGACTGGCTTTGTTCAGATCCCTAAAATCAACACATACCCGAATCTTGCCATCCTTCTTCGGCACCGGAACTATGTTGGCCAACTAAGTTGGGTATTCAGATACCAGCAGGAACCCTGCGTCGATTTGCTTGGTAACTTTTTCTTTGATCTTGATGGCTCAGTCGGGGCGGATCCTTCTGAGCTTTTGTTTGACAGGTCGGGCCTCGGGGTCAAGAGGGATCCGGTGCTGTACAATCTCAAGATCGATCCCAGGCATCTCTTTGTAGGACCATGCAAAAACATCTTTGAAGGCTTTTAATAAAGCGACTAAGCGCTTGCGTTCCTCCGAAGACAACGTGGACCCGATCTGGACTAGCCGCGAGTCCTTCTCAGTACCAACATTAATTTGGATGATTTCGTTAACCAAGGGTTTAATAAATCTCTCCTGCTCTTGATCAATTAAACGTTGTAAAACCGGAGGAATTTCTTCCTCGTCGTTTTCATCAAAATTTTGAAAGTTATGATTAATACAATAAACCAAAGGCACAGAAAAATACACGAAGGCCACAGCCGCTTCATTTTCATTAATCATTCCATCCAGTCCATCTGATTCTTCTGTTACAACAGACTCAAAAGAGAAAGAAAAAGACGACCTAGACAGGACTGTGGCATCCAGGTTATCACTCCCAGGAATACCGGACTCAGACTCAAACGAGCTGGAACCTGATTCCGACCCTACAGACTCGGTAGAATCAAATTCCGGCTCACTACCTGACCCGGTGCTGCTCGATAAGAAGCCTTCCTCGTACTGCTAGACGAGGGAAGGTGCAATGGATGCATCCAAAATGCTTGAAGGTGGGCTCGCAGCCATTTCACTCCCGATCATGGATACCGAGAAGTTATCCCCCAAGCATTTCTGTACGATCGGAGGATCTGAAAGTAGACAATCCAGTGCTACCCCTATTTCGATCTCGGTGTTCTGAGAATCCACTTTCTCACACTGCTCAACTTCGCCCGATGGGTCTATCTGCTCCTCGGCAACGTCATCCCCGGATAACTGTAGGTCAAAGAAGATCTCAAATCCTGGCAAGCGGCGCTTCTCTGCGTTCAACCATGGCTCTAGAAAGCTGCAGAATGGAAAATCTTCTCCCTCCTGGACAAAGCGTCCGTTTAGGGTACCCTGGATGGGTCGGTGTATTAATTCATAAGGCTTCCCTGCCTGCTTTGCTCTGGCTCTCCCAGCCATCTCCTTGCCTTTTCTCACCCAGTCCTCTTTGGTGGGCAGATAACCCAAACCAAAGGTATGTGGGTTGTGCGGCACTTCGGCCGATGCTACAATGCCCTTCCGGCCACTTCTTTCTAGTCCCATCCCAGGGATATGCTGGAGTTTGTTCATGAGGTATACCGACTGAGCGCTGACAGACACCCCTTCATCAACAGCTAGGATGTTCTGTACGACCCGGGCCTCGGCTAGGGTGAATCCTGATAGGAATACATCCTCCGTGCCATGCTCGATTTCCAAAACTAGTGTGGACACTTCCGGCGGCGGATGGATTGACGAATTTCCAAAAACTATAGCCACCCCCTTCCCGTGAGGGTATTTCACTATCTGATGCAGGGTAGAACAGACTGCCTTTACCCAGTGCAGCCACGGCCGCCCTAAGAGTAGATTAAAGGTTGCAGGAACGTCCAAGACATGAAAGTCAATCTCGTGATGTCTTGGACCAACCTTGGTCTGAATCTGCACAGTCCCTATCACTTCTCTACTAGTATTGTCATAAGCCCTTATCACCTGGGCAGTTGGCACAAAGTCCACGGGCTTCAACCCAATTGCGTATGTTGTCCTTGACGGGCATACGTTAATAGCGGACCCTATATCGACAAGAACCAACGGTACCCACTTGTCACTGCACTCCATAGAGATGTAGAGCGGTTTGTTATGGTTTGCGCCCTCAGGCGGTAGTTCCTTGTCAGAAAAGGTCAAGGTCGGGGAAGCTCCCCCCGGAAAAACCAATCCTACCAGCTGCTTAGGCATGGTATCTATTGAGAGTTTGGACTCGTGAAGCCATAAGCAGTCCCCAGATGGAGATGTCTACCTGTATCTTCTTCAGCTATTTCAGCACAGCTTCCTTTTTGAGCAATTTATCCTTCTGCTTGTCTGCCTCTCTGTCCTTTCTGGACACTTCTGGCTGATCTAAATGCAGGGGCTTGAAATACCGTCCGCTCCTAGTCATGTGATCTACTTTGCCAATGTACCAGGTATCATCCGACTGGTTACTCCCCCAGTCCTCATCTGTGTGGGCCAGACATAGATCATCATCTTCCCACCACATGCCATCGGCAGCCGACAGACACTTGTCCGACTCCATTACAACTATTCCTGTGCCCACAGCACCTTCTGTTCCTGTGCCCGCAGCATGCTCTGCTCTTGTGCACATAGCACGCTCTGTTCCTGCAGGGGCTTTGGCTTTCCTGACTCTCTTAGAGTCCTCAATTCTTTCCCGCTCATATTGTTTCAGTGCAGCTTGTTGTTCATCATCTTTGGACAGGGGCATATATAGTGGAGTGAAGGTTCTTTGGCCTTTGGACACGTATCTGGCTGTTTGCGAGCTACTACCAGACGCACCGGCGAATGGTGTAGCTACAAGGGCTCTTGGGGTATTGGTGGTGGTAACCATACTCACATCTGAAGATCTAGCAGCTGCAGCACTGCTCAGGCCTGCATTCGCACTGCAGTTGAATGTTCTCTTAGGCTGTTCTCTCTTATTATCAATGAGGCCCTGCTTCATAGCGTCTTCGATTTGCACCCTAATCTCATGTAAATCTGCAAAGGTGGGGAGGGGAAGAACGATCATCTTCTGCATAAGCTTGGGCTGAAGGTTGCGTACAACCATCTGAATCTGATCTTTGTCAACAGGCCTGATGGTCATCATCGAGGCCTTGGCCCTCCATCAGGTCACAAAATCGGAGAAGCTCTCCTTTGGTTCTTGCCTAGTGGTCTCGAGATCACGAGTTGTGACCTCGATCTGTGTTTTGTAGGAGTATTGAGCTATAAAGGCCTCGGCCATCTCCTCCCAGTTTCTCTTGACGGAATCTCCCAGTTTTGCATACTAGATAGCCTCTACACCTGACAAGGTTCGGCCAAACAAGGAAAGCTTTTGCAATCTGGATAGGCTGATTGGCCTCAATATGTCTGAAAACAACCGTAGATGCACCATAGGATCCCCAGACCCGTCAAAGCGGTCGATGTGTGGCATTTTAAACCGATCTGGCAGCGTCACGGCTGAGTCGGTATACCCATCCTCAATGTCCGAAATGGACTTCACACCTTAAGATTTCTTGAACAGCTTTTCAAGCTTGCTCACTTTTAATGCCATGGGGTCTACCTCGAACTCAAAGGGGGAATCCGGTAGATTGATAGGCATGGGTGCCTTGGATAGTTGAGGTAGAATCGGGGGCGGAGGTGGCCCCATTGGGATGTTTGTATCCTCCTGGACATTCTGGACATTCGCCGTCTCCCCGGGTATTGGGACTCTTGGTGGGGGAGGAGCTTGGTGTGAAGCAGATGCTCCGGTTTGCCGTTGTAGTCTGGCAATTAACTCTACCTATTGAGCCATGACCTCAACCTGTTGTTTGGCAAATTCTGCTTGACGAACAGCGTCCTGCTGCATAGTTTTCATACTTTCTTGGAGTTGACGCATCATTTCCTCCATCCTTGCTATACTGCCCTGATCTAATTGAACTGCCGGTATTTCTGCCTCTGCAGTAGACTCAAAAATCTCAACCTGACTGCTCAAGGACCACTGATCTGGGAACCGCGGTACCGATACGCTATGCCTTACTGACCTCCGTCTAGCAACCGAGGGTAAAGAGTAGAACACTAGTTGTTCGTCTATTAGATCCTCAGATAGATTGAGTCTGCGACCTCTAGTCCAGAGTGCTTGGGGAATATCTACTGGGTCGGAAGTAATTGTGCTAAACTACCTAGCAAAAAGATAAATAAAGCATGATAAGGAAACAGAAAAATGGAAAGGACAACAGTTTAAATAATGACAACACATAGTTGGCAAACGTATGCTGAATGAACCGTTCTCAAACACCGGTCACTGTTCCCGAATTACTACCCCAAATCTGAATCTGATACCTACGGATATAACTGATTCTCGAAACACTGATGTCCTCTGGCCTGATGCCCAGACTTGCAAACTGATACAAGCATTCCTGTAGAGATGCACTCTAAAAGCACATAGCAAGCAAGTGAGAACCAAAACACCCCTATGTTGGGGTAGGGTTTCCCTGTCCTATTTTGTCAGGAGCTAGGGTTTCACTACGCACACAGTGGTTTCAAACAACCTACAATCAGGTAAGCAACCTGTCCTAGTTTGGAATGGTCACTACGGATTCCGAATATGCACTAGGTCGACTGGTCAAAGAGGGTGCCCCGGTTAAAATCGGGGTTTGTGCTCCCATCGTGGCAGAGCCTGTAACCGGTCAGCCTTATGGCATGCTTCTCAAAACGAGCCTCCGACAAACTGTTCAGGAATAGCAGATGGCAAACATGGTGTCCTAGGCGCACCAATGCAAATGCAATGCAAAGTGACACATAAGTGTATTCAAAACAAGATATCATGAGTTCGAGTCAAGTTCCTAAACTCCCCAGCAGAGTCACCAGAAACTGTAGACGTCCCCGAACGTCCCGGGAAAAATCCCGTTTTGTCCTTTGGGCTCACTACAGTTCGGACTCAATGTCACGGTTCTTAATCTGATCCCGCAAAGTGTAATACGAGATTGATTAATCACCAAAGAGTCCAAGTCCGGCAAATCATTTTGAAAAATTAATTTATAGAAAGAAGCACCAAACATGGACTACTTTGCCAGATACAGAGTTGCCAGCTAAATATTTATTTTGGGGGGAGATGTAGGAAACCTTGACTCGTGCCTAAGGCCACGTGTCCGTCATCACCAAAGTTGCCTCGGCTCGAGAACTTGGGCACGATTGGGGAAGGTCATGCAATGAGCACCCCCGCTCGCCCGATCAAAGATCGGCCACTACTAAACATGATATCTTATTTTTGAAAACATATGTGCTCTTATTCCAGTTAATTAGCTAATTTTTACTACGTTATGCGCACAACAAACAAGTATAGACTAGATTGCCTAATTTGGAACAAAGCATTGCATATCCGTTTGTTTGGAAATGGTTTAGAGTTTGCTACTCGCCAGTAGGCTAAAACACGGATTTCAACGAATCATTCCAAAGTAATCCAACCTTCACCCACAGGCATTCAGGTAGTTATATCACATAAGCAATTAGCCTCATGGCAAGCATGTTATCGTGGCAACACTCACACTCATGCAAGATGCTAAAGCATAAAAGCTCACCTAGTACTCCGAGCCAAAACAAGAAACTAGTTAGAAATCAAATGCATGGTCCTAGTTCATGTCAACAATGGCTAATGCAACGCATACAAAATGCAACTAGAATAGGCTCAGCTAATCTAAGAATGGCATGTGAAATGCGACAATTCGATACCCGTATTCAAGTTGGAATTGAAATACTATGCGATTAGTATGATGCGCCGAGCCCGGTGCATGCAATACAGATGAATGTCGCAAGCATGCATAGTATAAGGATGTTGAAATGAAACATGCCCTAGATCTAACCATCATAAGCGGTTAAGTAAAAGGGAGAAAGAAAAGGAGGTTGGAAGACATGCATCACACACACGCACGCTTATTACACAATTGCACCCTCTCGACGGAGGGACCGAAAGAATAATACAAATTGAATAATTAATCAACTACCCTAGCTAGCTAATTATTACAGACCCTTAATTAATTAACAATTGAATTACAAAAGGGAGGCCGCGGCAGCTCCACCTTGGAATGATTGAATGATGCATGCTCGATTGCTTCGCTTGGAAATCCATTGCCATGCCACATGTTGCCTCTGTTTGCACTGCTTTGCTCCTTTGAAGACTACACAAATCCCAAGTATGTTTCTGAACCACTCCCTGAGCACTATGGGATGTCACCGACCAAGTTAGGGGAACACCGGCCGTGGGAAAATGATCACCGACCAAAAGTGGAGCCCTCGGCCAGGTCAAGTTAGCCGGCCGGCACTTGAGACGGCCGGCCGGCCATCCCTTCCTGCCGAATACTGTTTTTGCTATAGCAGAGGACAGACAGTGCATGGCAAGGCATTTACAAGACGATGTGTGCACGACCACCCTCCCTATCATACTATAAACTCAAGGGAGTATGGCTCTCGACTCTCGGACCACCAATCACGCATTCCAATGCATGATGGCCAAAGGTGCCAAGTGTGCAAATCAATGTGGAGTGAATGCAACAAAACACATGACACTCTATCATGTTAGATCAAGAGCGTCGGCGACCGAGGATTGAGGTACATTTCGTCACTTCAAGTACGAAAGTCCCTCATTCCACGTGTTTGGTTTGACACCCCAAACCAAACACAATGCAATGCATGTATGCTAAATACAATGCGATATAGAAGAACAATGTTATGTAACCTAAGCATGCCAAATGCAATAGGACTCAAGTATGTACACAAGACTAAGGTAGCAAACATGCCAAATGCAATGCAACCTAAGCATGCAATTTAAGCTAATGTAACATGGGCATGCCAAGTATACAACAATGCTATGTAATGCAATTAGCTAAATGCCATGCGATACACCAAACATGCAAACATGATGCACTACAAGCATGCAAATATCATGAAAGCAAACATGCTCAAATGGACTTAAACCAAAAGGTACCAACATGCGAAACAAACATGTACACATATTGGTCTAAACAATATGCAACAATGCACAATCCTTAAACATGAGCAAGATGGGACAAACATGAGAACATGACAATGCAATGAACTCTGAAATCATGTGAAGAATGTTGCCAAATCATATACACAAGTGAAGCATAGCGTGCCAATGGGTTCAATACTCAAAACTAGTCAAGGGGCTCATACCATGGCCATATCAACCAAACCCCAAAGGGCCAAGATGACCCAAAACAGTCCCAAGGAAGACCAAAACAAGGCTAGAACACACATGGGATGAAGTCAAAACATACTATAGAGGTGAGCACAAAACAAGACGCATACAAAGCCCGAAAGGGCAAATGCACTACACCTACTACAACCAATCATGGCATGAATTAGGCCAACAAAATCAGAGTTATAATATGTCAAAATAAGGCCCAAAACCCAATGAGATGGCATCCCAAGGACCTAACCATGGAGATATACACAATGGTCCAAACATGGAACATAAAACAACAACTCCCCAAAGCATTGAAAGGATGGTAAATGCAATCATACACGCATGGAACATGGACTGAAATATCATGACAAGTGATTCCAAATCACTGAAATGGCCCAAATAAAGCATGCTAACGACTCACACACCCAAAGCTAACAAGCTAGAATACATGGTGGCTATACAAAGCATGGCAAACATGACCAAGACAACACCAAACAGAGCTCAAGCATGATAAAACAAGGCTAAAAACTTCTCAAAGTTAAGTCAAAACATGCAAGCATGATGGTCTAAATGCAAGATGCATGTCATGCAAACATGCAAGATTACTCTACAAGTATGTGAAGCATGCAAGATGCCAACAAGCCAACATGGAATAGAGTTAAGGCAGGTCCTTAAAGCCACTAAAAAGTGCTGAAATAGAACCAAGACATGCTAAGCAAACATGCTAATGTTATGAGCCATTTATGCTAGCAAGTGAGACACAAAGGAGGGGGGTGTCCCTTCCCTATTCAAGACCTCAAAATCAATTCTCCACCATTGAAAATCCTCTAGATTTTAGTGGTGAGAAGGTCAAAACAAAAAGGGTTCCAAAGCCAAAAGGAAGAGGCACAAAATGAGGCCAAACAAGGCCAAATGGGGGGTGGACAACCCCCAACACAAAAGTGACCTTAATGAAACATCTCAAGCATGAAAATACAGAACTTTTTTATGTAGGACACTAGGCTTAAAATAGCATGCAAGTATTGCTAAAATCTTAAGCAAAAATGGGGAACAAAATGAGTAGTTTCTCACCCTTGAAGAACACTTCAAGAACACCAACTCCAGCACCTCCTTTTGATAAAAAACAACTCAAAAACTTTGAAATCAAACCCTTAGCACCTCAGTAACAAAAGGATAGTGTAACACTAGGTGTCTTAGTGCAAAAATATGAACAAAAACACCCTTTAGAACACAATTACACACACAAATATAGAGAGAGAGGGAGATATAGAGAGAGAGTGATATATGTTCTCTCTCAGATTGTTCAACCTCTGGAAAGGGAGGAGAGGCCCTCCTCTTATAGAAAATCCAATTCCAAGCTTTCAAGGGAAGCTAAGTGTAAGAATGAAATCCCTCCATACACGTGTATGGAGGGCAGAGTCTGTGCTCACCAGATGGCACAGCTGGCATGCACAATGCCTGAAAAAGGCAAAGAAAATGTCTCGGCCAGAAAAAGTGGCCGATCGACCAAAACAATGGCCGGCCGACCAACTAAAGTGTCGACCGACCAATATATTTGGCCGGTGGCAAGAAAACAAGGCCGGTGGCTTCAGGCCCTTGCCGGTGGGTTGAGGAGATGGCTAACAGGCCACCCTCTTCCCTCAGAAGCAAAAACACAAGTGTTTGGTCCAAAACCAAGCACAAAACAAACTAGTTGAGAGATCTTGAGGCAAGGCACACAACCGAGACTTCCGAGAACTCAAAACGAACACAAGCATGGATGATCATCGAGTGTTCAAACGATGACGTCCAAGTCTTGAGGACGGTCAAAAATGGGGTGTCTACAAGCGGCCCTCTTCGTCCTCTTTCTGGGCATGGACTCGGAGCTATCGCCATTGATGCCACTGTCTGAATCTGACCCGGAGCCTGAACTAAAAATGCCTCCGCTCCCATCCTCGGAGCCCTCCTCAGCATCGTCACCACCCTCAGAACCCAAGCTGGCGCCGTCGTCTCCACCCTCAGATGACTCTGACTGGGGACTCGCTGGCTTCTCGTCCACACTGGTCTTATCATCGTCATCGCACATGACAGGCTCCCGACGTCTCCCTTGGCCGCGTGCCGAATCTCTCTCCCTGCTACTAGAGAAGGCTCTGATGGTCCTATCTGTAGAGGTGTGACCTGAAAAGGCAATTTGAATATATTAGCCATAGTATGAGTATCAGATACAAGTATGGTGTGCAGGGTATGCAGAGGTTAGATACAATATGTGAATTCAATGTGTCAGATGTGATCTATATATGCAATGTATTAGTGCAGCGTGGGAAAATGTTTAGTTGAGATGTCAGTTTCAATATATCAACAGAAATGTGATAACCGAAATGCAAGAAAGATGAAAAATTACCTGAATATCGTGGGAGCTAAGCATCGTCTCTCTCCTCAAGATCATACCCTTGAATGAGGCCAACACCTCAAGTAATCCCTCAACGTATCTGGTGGAGGGCTGCAAATGCAAGTTAAAATGATCAGTGAATGAATGAATGTCTGTGTATCTGAGCGATAAATGAAAGTTGTAATGCATACCGGTGGGAATCGGGTGTCCTGACATATCTTTGACCAAGCAAAAGAGGCTCAATCGAGATTTGATAAGGCTCTCCAGAATACTGCTAACCCGTTAGCTTGGTTGGAAGGTCTGGCCATCTAAAACTCTGCCTAACAAGGGGCATCCTCTCTAGCCCCGCCCCTCGGTGCCCGGGTCCTGCTCGTCGAAGGGGTATCTACTGCTCAGGCCCTTCTTGATGAAGGGATATTAGCTGTTCTCCCCGTGTGAGTATGAACACCTGTCAACGGAGGCATGAGGTACGTCTGGAGATAAGTCGTGTAGTCCCCCTTCCCAATGAAGAGGTCTGCATCTCCACCCCGCATGAAGTCAGTGATCTCCTAAGGGGAGAGACTCTCTGTGGCTCGCTGTAGACACCCCAATTTTGACCGTCCTCAAGACTTGGACGTCACCGTTTGAACACCCGGTGATCATCCATGTTTGTGTTCGTTTGGAGTTCCCGGAGGTCTCGGCTACGCGCTTTGCCTCAGGATCTCCGAACTCGACTGTTTAGTGTCTGGTTTTGTACCAAACACTTGTGTTTTGCCTTGGAGGGGCAGGGAATGCCTTGTGAGGCATCTCCACACATCACCGGCCATGGCCAGAGGCCACCGGCTGGAGTTTTGATGCCGTTGGCAATATATATTGCCAGTTGGCATTCTTTGTTGCCGGTCGGCACTACTTTTTTACAAAATGGCAATTTTGAGCAGTCAATTACTGTTCATCTGCTTTTGCAGATATTTTAAGACAGCTGTATGTCATTTTGTTCCCCTCCATACACGTGTATGGAGGGATGGACCCCTTGTTAGCTTACCTTGTAAGCTTTACAAGATTGGCTCCTTTATAAGAGGAGCCCTCCCCTCTTGGCTCTAGGTTAGAAATTTTGGAGAGAAAATTGGTGTGAGAGCTCTGGTTTTAGGTCTAGGGTTTGATACATATTCTATCTCTATACCTCTCTCACATTTGGCCTTTGTGTGTGTTTAAGTGTGTTTGTGTCTTACTATTGCACACAAACACATAGTGTTGCACCTTTGCTTGATTTCTTGAAGGACCAGAGGTTGTTCTTGAGGTTCTTGAGCTGTTTTGAGCTCAAAGAAGCTGTTGGAGCTTCATCTTTGAAGAAAGTCAACAAAGGTAAGAAACTAGTCCCTTTATTCCCCGTTTTTGCATACTTATTTTGCCCATCTTAGAACTGTTTTTGTGCTTAGTGTATAACATAAAAAAGTTCTGTTTTTAGGCCCTCTAAATAGTTTGTTTAGAGTGTTTTGTGGTTTGGAGGTGTTTGACCCCTCTTAGGCCTTGAGAGGCCTCATTTTGTGCTATTTTGTGTAAGCTCCGAGACTTTGGTGTTTGGGCCTCCTCACCACTGAAATCTTGAGGGATTTCAGTGGTGAGGATGGTGCCTCAAAGTTCCAAGAAGGAAAGGGCCACCCCCTCTCCTTGTTGTCCTTGAAATGGACCATTTTTGGCCTCTTGAGGGAGCACCTAGCTAAGCTTCATGTTGACCATGCCTTGGCTGTTTTTTGTGCTTACTATGCCATAATATGCCTCCGTTTTTAGTTGGTTTTGGTACACCATGCATGCTTAGCATACCTACCTTGTAATGCCATGTTTAGGCCTTAACATGTCTTAGGTTGTAAACCCTTGTTCTAACATGTTTTAGGCTTAGCCTTGTGAATCTTTCATGCTTATTTTGCCATGTATAAGGTCTGTCCATAGTTGTTTGGATCGATCTTGGCATGCATTGTATGGTCCCTTTGCATTTTGGCTTGTTGGCCTTAAGTGTGTGAGGGTATAGTATGCATTACTTGCTTTGATTTAATGGTTTGGCATCATTTATAGCATCATTTCAGTCCACTTAGCATGCTTATATGCTTGCATTTCATGGCCCTTTTGATGCTTCAAGAGTTGATGTTTCACGCTCCATGTTTATGCCATTGTGTATGCCTCTAGGATTAGGTCATTTAGATGCCATCTAAGTGGTTCTCGAGGCTTACTTTTACATGATTCGGGACTGTTTTGATTCAATTTGGTCATTTGCTTCATGAGTCATATGGCCATGTTTTAGGTACTTGGGTTGGGTTGCATGTATAGCTTGCATTGGTAGGTTAATTTGGCATCATTTCCTACATGTTTTCAAGGCTTATAATACATGTCATATGTCCATGATTACCCCCTTTTAAGTGTGCTTAAAAGTAGTCCTTTGATGCTTAAGCGTTTAGGCCTTAACATGTGCATGTGTGTGTGTGTGTTTGGTTCCATTTTCTTAAGCTTTTGGCCACTGTTTTGGGCCTAATTAGAGCTGTCCAAATCATGTTTAAGTCCATCTCTTTGCTTGTTGCATGTACTCCTTGTATGTTGTAGCATATTGGTGAGTTGTCGCATAATTGAACTTGCATGATTGAATGAAGTCACATGTTGGTTTACATGCTTAAACACCCACATTGTGCCGTGCATACTTGTTGGTTGCATTATCTCATGCCTTGCATGTTTGTTTGCTTGTTTGCATAGTTTGTATACCTAGTGTACATCACTTGCTTGTATGCTCATGTTGCACGCTAGCTCACATGATTAGGGTCGCATTGCATTGGCATGCATGCTCTACCTCTTGACCAAGTCATGATGGAGGTCGAGTCCCTTTGGTTTGATTGGTTTGCAGTGCATTTGAAATCAAAATGTGCACACGTGGTCCCTTGGGCCATCACGCATGGAAATGCGCGATTGATGGTCCGAGAATCAAGGAGCATGTCCCTTTGAGTCACTAGCAGGATAAGGGACATGATTGGTGCATATATGGCTTGAATTGCATTGCCATGCTCTGCCTTGCCCTCTGTTGCTGTCAATTGCAGATTCTGCAGGAACTTTTTGCCGACCGGCAGTGCTAGGTGCTGACCGACAATCTTTCCATGGCCGATGGACTCATTCATAGCCGGTGATCACATGCCACTGCCGGTGACCATTCTATTCAGCCGGTGGTGTCTCCCAATGTCCAGGGAAGCAATCCTGAGACTTTGGCAGTCTTCAGAGGAGCATAGCAGGGAAAACAGAGGCAACCTATGCATGGAAGTGCACTTCCGAGCAGGACCGGGCATGCATTGCATTGGGCTCCCTTCCCGAGGCAGTTTATTGTTTTTCCTAGCTTAGTTAGTTTGTTAACTATTTAGGGAATTTGTAATAATTAATTAGCTAGGTTAGTTAATTCGTTATTCAAATTGTATTATTTATTTGGTCCCTCCGAGCGAGGGCAAATTTGTAATAAGTGTGGGTGAGTGTGTGCATGTCTTCAAAGCCCCACTTCTTTCTTCCCTTTTATTTACCTGCTTATGATGGTAGATTAGGGCATGTTTAAATTAGCATACCTTATGCTATGCATGCGTGCATCCATACATTTGTCTCGCATGCACCGGGCTCGGTACATCATGCTAACTGCATTTGTACTTCAATTCCAAATTGAATACGTGCATCAATTGATTACATTTCACATGCCATGCTTAGGTTAGCCGAGCCTACTCTAATTGCATTCCGTATGCGTTGCATTAGGCATTTGAACATGGACTTGGATCATGCATTGATTACTAACGAGTTCCCTGTTTTAGCTTGGAGTACTATGTAAGTATTTATGCTTCAGCATCTCGCGTGCGTGTGAATTTTAACATGAGAGCATACTTACCATGTGGCTAGATGCTTATGTGATAAACTGTTTGAATGCCTGTGGGTGAAGGTTGGGTTATCTGAGTTGGAAACACTCGTTGAAATCCGTGTTTTAGCCTACTTACGAGTAGCAAATTCCAAAACATTTTTCCAAGACAGACGGATATGCAATGCTTATTTCCAAATTATACTTGTTTGCCGTGCGCATAACATAGTAATTCCAGGCTAATAATCGGGATAAGAACACATAACGTTTTCAAAAACGGATATCACGGTTAGTAGAGGCCGATCTTCGGATCGAGCGAGAGGGGGTGCTCATAGCTGACCTTCCCCAATCGTACCCTAGCTCCCGAGCCGAGACAACTTTGGTGATGACGGACACGTGGCCTTTGGCACCGAGTCAGTGTTTCCTAAATTCCTCCATAAAAAATATTTAGGTGGCGACTCTGTATCTGGCAAAGCAGTCCATGTTTGGCACTTCTTTTCAAAAATCTGTTTCTCAAAACAATTTGCCGGATTTGGACTCTTTGGTTCAAGATTAAGAACTGTGACACAAATCGAGTCCGAACTGTAGCGCGGGGTCCCTTGCGGACGTGCTACAGTTTCTGGCGACTCTACTGGGGATTTTTAGAGAGCTTGACTTGAACTCGTGATATCCTATTTTGATTTCATTTATGTGTCTCATTGCATTGCATATGCATTGATGTGCCTAGGAACACAGTGTTTGCCATCTATCATTCCTGAACGGTTTGCCGAAGGCTTGTCTTGTCAAGGCATGACCATAAGGCTGACCGGTTATGGGCTCTGATAGTATGGGAACACAAACCCCGGTTTTACCGGGGCACCCTTTTCGACCATTCGACCTAGTGCATATTCGGATCCATAGTGACCATTCCAAGTTAGGACAGGCTGCTTACCCGATGTTAGGTTGTTTGAAGACAGTTGCGTGCATAGTGAAACCCTAGCTCCTGACAAAATAGGACAGGGAAACCCTACCCCAACATAGGGGTGTTTTGGCTCTCTTTACTTGCTATGTGCTTTTAGAGTGTTTCTCTACAGGGAAAGTACATATCAGTTTGCAAGTTTGAGTACCAGGCCCGGGGCCCGAGGGCACCAGTATCAGTGTTGTTGAGAAACCAGTTATCTGCGGGTATCAGGTTCAGTTTTTGGGGACAGTGATTTCGGGGGAACAGTGATCAATAGTAGAGTGCAGTTGTTCAGCTACGCCCGTGTTTGATCTATTTTGGATGAAATGCTGCTTGTTGTCTCTTTCAGTTCGGACAGTTGGTACAGGACAGCTAGTGCTCCCCCTTGCTGAGGCAGGACTTGTGATGACGCAGAATTCGGAAGAGATCGTGGTTATGACGGCTGCATTAGAGCCAGTGATCACTCTGTAAGGTGAAACCAATGTTGATATGCCACATCCACCCAGGTCGCCTGTTGCGCACCCGGTCTGGGCCCCCCAGCTATACCAGGCTCGCGAGTCTCCTACATTTGAACTGATGGGGATGATAGGTGATCTCCAGAGGTCTGTGGCGGATCTCGCCTACGGAATGTCAACTTCACCTCCAGCCGCACCATATGCCGGGAGTTTTGTACCCCAAGAGCCCCCGTTGTTGGGGCGAATTGTGATTGAACTTAGCCAACCGGAGATGGCCTCCAGCTATGGTAATGACATATCAACATCAACCCAAACCCTCGATCAGGCTGAGGCCAGAGGAAAAGACAAAATGAAGGCAGATGCCGATCCCATTGAACAACTGCTGTGGGCAGTCGAGGCGTTGAAAGCCGGGGGGATGAACAAGCAACAGATATTCGCAGTTGTGGCAAAAACTGTGGAGGATGCTTTCCCCACTCCACCTGAGGGTAGTTCAAGCCAGTCAAAAAATCGGGATAGGCCCCGTCATGCCAGAACAGTTCCTCCTGTTCCCGCCCCTGCACCTGGGAAAGATCAGAAAGCTAAGGTGGCGCCTGCCGACCCTTTCACTTGTGCGGCTAGTAAGAACACTCAGACTTCAAAGTACCTACCCCGAGGGTGCAGGACCTTTCATGCTCTCTACATGCCTTTGTCTAAGGCACTTCAGATCCTTACCGAGAGGGGACACCTTAAACCCCTGGAGCCTCGGCCTCTCCCAAAGAATCTCCCTGCCACGCATGATGCTACTCAATACTGCGCGTACCACCAGCAGACAGGCCATGCCACCGACAATTGTTTCCACCTCCGTCATGAGGTGCAAGATTTGATTGACAACGAGGTTATCCTCCCACCCACCTCAGCCAAGTCCGTTACCACCCAGTTATAGGATTTTGAGGACACAGATACTGCAAGTATGTAATCAGAAGGTGAACCACCTGAGGGCGGCATCTGGATGTATTTTGAATGTGGCGTCTGGCACGCA